>JAAKEQ010000084.1:0-57751 GCA_014250555.1 Aspergillus oerlinghausenensis
CTATAGTTGCACGCACTGTAGTAATATTAAAGTAGTAATAATAAATTAAATAATATTAATATTAAATACTTATATAGCAAGGATATCGAATCGAATTGAATGATATCGAATCCTTACTTTGATATCATTCAATTCAATTCAATATCCTTACTATATGAGGATTCAATATCATTCAATTCAATTCAATATCATTCAATTCGATTCGATATCCTTACTATATGAGGATTCAATATCATTCAATTCGATTCGATATCCTTATTATATGGTACTTAATATCTTTTTACTTTTAATGTTGTGTGGAGGTAGTGGCAATAGGTAATACTTGCAGCAAACAGTAAAAAAATCCAAAAGTTCCTTTTGTGAAAATAGTCCGCCGTAACTACTAAATTCTTCATGCTCTTCTACGTTTAAAGATACAGTGATTTGCCAAAGTGGAAATCTGGCGATCTGTCCTCGCTTTCCTCGGTGGTCATGTCTTGACAACTTCTGACACAAGTGGGACTGGTTGCCGAATCCAGTTAAAGGTGCAGTATCATGATCTGGACTCATTGGCTCGACAAGCCATCTTCAGACACTTTTCTGCTAAGACAGGAGTGGAAATTTTGGAAGATGAGATATATAATTTTGCTGAGGTTAGCCTGAATGGTCAGCAGGTAAAAATTCACTCTGTCTAGAGATGTAGGCATATACTAACATAATACATAAAGATTAAAAATGTTATTAAGCTCACTCATAATATCACTATATCTGAAGGGGTTTGACTGTATACAGATCATGTTCAATCAGCCCTTAGAGTAAATGGGTATACTATACCCACTCCTGGCCCTAAGATTGATAACAGTCTCTATGACTACTAGGCACAGCTTAAGGGAACACATAAGGATTTGGCCACTATTTTTTTTGTCTCCTGTTTTCCTTCATTGAATATGTCTTTCTGATCGATGTTTTCTCACCACAACTCAGCCAGTTGAAAATCTTCCCCTTCAGTCTCCGAAACTTGCTGCGATATCGTCGAAGCTCGCTAATCATGGAATTAGTACCAATGTTGTCAGTGGGTATTTCCATGATCACATCTTTGTGCCTCTAGGACAGGAGGATGCTGCTTTGCAGGTGCTGCTGGACATGATGAAGGCAGCAGAGTCAACAATGCAGAAATAACCATCCCTACTACATGACTTGTCAATTTGATTTCATTTAAATGAGCTGATATCATAACCTTCATCAGGAGGCTCAATTGGGTCTCCGTACATTGAATGACTGGTGATGGGGTCAAGGCTGGAAGGTGCCGATCTAGAAACCGTTGCTGGGATCAGGCAGAAGAGAAGGGTTGACTCACAAGGCTGTTGAGCGAACACGTCGACCAGTGAACGACAGGGATAACACCAGTCCGAGTCATACTGAGAGCGACAAGGCTGATTTCCGACAAGACACATTCACTGGTGCACGACTAGGGGACTGCTGCCTGGTAGCCGTCACTTAAGCATAAGAGTGGCCATTTTCCTCCTCCAGGTTCAACCCGAACTTGTAGAATCATCTATCTCTACCTTAGGCTTCCACTATGCGGTACGGACGTCGTTCTCGGCACATCATTCCTTCCGAAGACAGTGAGTCGGAGGCAATGGAGGTCATCAACGACAACACCATTGTCGCCAGCAAGAAAGATACGGAAGACAATGCAGATGGCACGACCGAGACTGTCCAGTATGCCCCCCCAGGGACGATCTGCGAGGTCCACAACCTCTACCAGTCCAAACGCGATGACAATGGTCGCACTTCGTGGACCAAGAAGAAGCCCGATGATCTTCCCAGCACAGGTGAGAACTCGGAGTCGGCTCAGTATGCCCTCATTGTCCGCCATGTCAAGTGCTACGATGGTCGCAAACCTCTTCAAATCCACTCCATTGTCGTGCAGAGCGAGCGGCTGAAAAAGGTCCTCGGTGAAGTACTCGATGGCTATCCTGGCGTGACCATGACCTTGGAGCGAGTGGAATTCCGCAGTCCTTTCAAACCTTTCGTTCATCGATGGGAGCGACTCGCGAGTGCGCGTGACCAGGAGCTAGACTCGGTGACCAAATCGCACGTGGACCTTCTCTACACTATCCTGGAAGAGGAGCTACAGGATACGATTGCCCGTAAAAATGACCTTGTGCTCAACGGCGTCGTCACCCACGATCTTCTCTGGACCATCTTCGAGCCGGACGATGAGATCTTCAGTATGGTTGGCGGTCGCCCCCGAGCCTTTCGATTCAAGTCAGGAGAGACAAATTGTCGGACGGGCGCATTTGATCTTGAAGCCCAATACCTTGATTTCGACGGTGATGACTTTGGATTCCGCGACAAGGACTTTGAAGTGGCACCGTTTGGTGGCACCATGCCCATCACGGCTCTTCCGGTGTTTCCCCTAAGACATCACAGTGACCAGATATCCGTTCGTGACGCCTTGGTCGCTCGTGGAGCGGTCTGGGAGACTTACAAGGGGTATCACTTCAAGTATTACGAAGGCCTGGCTGTGGGCCGGTACATGAGAAGGGAATTCAAGTTCAATATCAAAAGCCGCATCATCATCGACGCGGAGGCGTTCAACACCTTCAACCCAGACGAGTCCGTCTCAGTGTATCCTACTTGTGGAAAGGAACTCACTGATGACGAGCGACTGCTGGCCGCTCCCACTTTGCGTGGATATTCGCTCAAAGAGAAACGGTGGCTGGAGTTCAATCTCGACAGTGTCAAGGAGATCGTGTGGGATTCACAGGCCTTCGATTCCCTGGTACTGCCGCAGGATCAACAGGATCTCAAGACACTGATTCTGGCCTTTGCCAACGCGCAGTCAAAACAAGCGGATTCGTTTGACGACGTGGTCCAGGGCAAAGGACGAGGAATCATCATGCAACTGAGCGGGCCCCCGGGTGTCGGTAAGACACTCACTGCGGAGAGCGTTGCCGAAGTGATGAAGGTGCCGCTGTATGTGATGAGCGCGGGAGATCTGGGGACGTCGGCCTCGAGGGTAGAGGAGGCGTTGAAAGATATCCTTCGGATGGTTCCCAAGTGGGGAGCGGTGCTTCTGCTCGATGAAGCGGATGTGTTCATGGAGGCCCGCAACTCAACGGACTTGTGGAGGAATGAGTTGGTGTCGATCTTTCTACGCATGCTGGAGTATTACGAGGTGAGTTTCTATTCCGTTGTCACTACCAATAAGCTGACAATTGTCATCCAGGGCATCCTCTTCCTCACTACCAACCGCGCTGGGAACATCGATCCAGCTTTTGAATCTCGAATCCACGTCTCCATCGTCTACCCAGATTTGGACATGACTTCCCGTCGCCATATTTGGCAGCAGTTCCTGACTCGCACCGCAGGGACTGAACATTTCTCCAATGAACAGCTGGAGACCTTGGCCGGGGTGTCGTTGAATGGCAGACAGATCAAGAATGTGCTCAAAACAGCCCATTTGCTGGCATGGTCGCAGGAGAAGCCGCTTGCTTACGAGCATTTACAAACAGTATTCAAGCTCAGGGATGCTACGTTGCCCACTGCAAATGGTGTTTGAGGAGGAAATCATCCAAAGACAGACATAGCGTATTTGAATATCCTGAACTCTCCAAAAACAGTAGATCAACTCCTTGTAAGCTGCTGTATGTGCAAGGCTGCCTAAGGCAAGGCTGACTACCCCACCTTCGTGCTACATAGACATTTTGCAGGCTGCACTGGCCAGGATGATATCTATCTTGTCACTATTCATCGAACACATTTCTGTGACCTCGAGCCATGACGCAAAAGGGAAGCAAAGACATTCTTCCTAGCTTACTTGACGCACTTCCATCTGCAATAATCCCTGACGATGTCGACGTTGCATCCATTGCCAGTTCCTTTGCCAACTCTTTTGCGCGCTTGTCAGCATCCGATTTTGCCGAAGTCGCTATCTGGCGAGATTGTTTCGCACTGACTGGGACTTTGAGAACGTTCTATACTCCTCGGACAGTTTCCGAGGTCTATCGCAACCGGTGTTTGGCGCGACGAGCCCAATTGTTCTGCCTACAAGCTGACGAAGCACATGTTGTGCGTAGTAGCCCATCATGTAGCTGGATCAACGTTCCTTTCCGCTTCGAAACCAATGCTAGCCCTGCCGCATGTTGTTCTGGTGTGCTCTCCTTGATCCCATCGGGCGAAAATGGCGATTACACAATCTGGATGTTGCAGACTTTGCTGGATCGATTTAGGGAGTATCCTAGTGTCGACACGCTTGATACGACGACTCAAAGCCCCTCTGTGGGTGATTCAACGACTGACTTTGACTGTCTAATCGTAGGGGCTGGTCATTCCGGCCTCAATGTGGCCGGCCGACTGAAAGCACTAGGGGTGTCTTATCTCGTAATAGACAAGAACCCACGTGTGGGCGACAACTGGCGTCTTCGATATGACTCCGCAAAATGTGTGTTCTTCAGGTTCTTGTACGGGAAAGTGGCTTACTCAAAACAGTACACACGATCCGCGACTATTCCCATCTGCCTTTTGAACGAAACTTTGCCCATATCGACCATGAGTGGTTAACTAAAGATGATCTCGCGGAAGGGTTCGTCGCATGGGCTGAGAAGTACAGGATAGTATGTTTATCGAAGGCATCGTCCCTGACTTCTTGCTAATCGACAAAGCATATATGGACTCGCAGTGAGCTACAATCCGGTACGTGGGACGACTCGCGCGCACAATGGACCTTGAAGGTCAGACAGACCATAGCGGGTTCCGAACTCATCAAGATCCTTACGTGCCGCCATGTGGTGCTTGCCACTGGTGGACCGTGCAATAAGCCACACAAGCCTTTTTATCCTGGGGAAGAAAGATTCAAGGGAGTTGTCCAGCATTCGGCGAGTTATCATAACGCACGGGACTGGAAAGGTCAGCGAGGTGTCGTGGTTGGAACGGCCAACACTGGTGAGCAACCGAGAAAGTCATCATGGCATGTTGATGCTCACGTTGAATACAGCCCATGATGTCGCTGAAGATATGCTTGACGCTGGAGTGGCATCCGTGACTATGATCCAACGCAGTCGGACATGTCAGTGCAGCTTTCCTCTGCCCTGTTCATTGTTGTGACTTTATACAGATGTACTTCCTCAGGAGTACTTGACCAAAGTCTGGAAACGTACTTGACGCCTCACTTCGGAAGCCTCGGAGACATACTGACCCTTGCTAGAAATTCTGAATGACCATACACCACTCGAGACATCCGATCGCATACTCTTCGCGGGGCCATTAGCAGTAAGCCGCCTCATCACCATGGCTGCCTTGAACCCCCAAGCAGAGGCTGAGCCTGAGCGGTTCGCAGCACTGGAGCGAGCTGGCTTCAGGACGGAACGCTACGGAGACATCATTTCGCTTCTCAGTGAGCGCTTCGGAGGTCATTACCTGGATACTGGTGCTTCTGCAAAGATAGCGCAGGGCTTGGTGAGTCGCCTTTCTAAGAAATATCAGACGGCGTATTCATCGGCTCCAGATCAAGGTCAAGTCCGACAGCCGTCTCGTGTCGTACGCTGAAGACGGTCTCATATTCGAGGACGGAACCCATCTGCCGGCCGATGTAGTTATCTATGCCACTGGGTTTACAGGAAACCTCCGCGACTCGGTGCGAGAATACTTTGGTGAAGGAATCTATGCGCAGGTGGAGGACTACTGGGGCATTAACCAGGAAGGCGAGCTCAAAGGCGCTTATGTACCTACCGGACGTATGTTTCCCGAAAGGTGCCTGCACTGGGTTCTGTTACTGGAACTGACTTTGTGAACTATAGATCCCGGCCTGTGGTATGTGGGAGGAGGAATGGGCCAAGCCCGGTTTTTTGCTCGGTTCGTGGCGCTGCAAATTCTGGCACATCTGCTTGGAAATCCATTGCCAGTATACTCTGAGACACCAGTTGTTGAGGGAGGTTGACTCGAGAGCAGGACGAATGGCATTCGAGGAGTTTCTTGGTTGTGAAATTGACTAGATGGCGAGAAAGATATATATTGGCGGAATAGCAAAAGGACGCCGTACAGGCCTTCGCATTTTGTTTTATTTTGTTCGCACTTTTATTTACATAGATTGAAATATATGGGAAATAGCTGGCTGAGGGAGTTTCACCAGATCTAGTAATATTGAGAAACTAAGCTCTCTTACTGATGGGAAGGCCTCGAAGGGAACATGACGGGAACCTGAGGCACCGACAGGAGACAGTGACGCTAAGCCTTTTTGGGCGATGTATCCGATGAATGTTCAGCCCACCAATGGGAGTCTAGTAGGCCACGTGACTTCAGAGATTGTCTTGTTACCCGATCGCCAAATCGCGACGAGTACCCACGGATAGTTGATCTTGAGAAATCGATTTACAGTCTGGCGACAACTGGAAAGGAGACGAAAAAGATGAAGGCTATTCAGCTTGGTCAACTGTCCGATTTCAAGCAGTCGCGATACGTGATTCATCTCTCTGATGGCAAGCGTTTGGTGTTGTTCCGCTTGCCCATTATTGAATCTTCCAAAGGCAGCAGCCCCGCGGCAAATGAAACCGAGGATGGCTGGTGTTATTATGCCATGGAGGCTGAATGTCCTCATGCTGGAGGGCCTATGGAAGACTCTCACGTGGATATCGAGGATTCCGCCTACATTGCATCATGTCCGTGGCACGCGTACGACTTCAATGTTGAGACTGGGGAGTCGAGCGTGGGCATCAAAGCATGCACGTTTCCTGTGAAGATTGGTGATGGACAGGTCACTTTACAGTATCCGGGCGATGCTTCCCTGGTGCGGCTCGACCCCGTCAGCGAGAAAATCAAGCTGAAGAAAGGTTCTGCCTCGGACCGTCCAACCGTACAGCCCGTGTCGCAACAGACGACACCGGCAAAGTACCTTGATGAGGACGCCACATTATGTGACTGGGCAGCTCATATCCTGAATACATCACATCACGAACACAAAATCGAATTAACCGCCCACTTATACGCTACATTCACCGAAAGAGAGAAGACTTCTTCGCCAATGCCTATCGGCAGTGGCTCGGTCACGCCTCCTGATCAACCACCGCGCGACGGTCTGGTGACTGTGGAACCTCGATCGATGCCCCGCGCCGGAAAAGGTGGAACGCTGAAAAGCCGCATTGCCATGCTCCATGCTCTGGCCAACATTGAACTCTGGGCGATCGATCTCGCTATCGACATCTGTATCCGATTCGCAGCCTTCCAAACGCAGCCGCAAGCAGGAGACACGCCCCGGGGGCTCCCCCGAACGTATTTCCACGATTGGCTGAAGGTGGCCAACGATGAAGCCAAGCATTTCTCCCTTCTGCGCACGCGCATAGAAGAGATGGGTTCCTACTTTGGTGCATTGCCTGTGCATCACGGTCTATGGGATTCCGCAATGGCCACAGCCCATGATTTGCGAGCTCGAATTTCCGTCATTGCACTGGTACATGAGGCTCGC
The DNA here is from genome assembly GCA_014250555.1 of Aspergillus oerlinghausenensis. Lineage (NCBI taxonomy): Eukaryota > Fungi > Ascomycota > Eurotiomycetes > Eurotiales > Aspergillaceae > Aspergillus > Aspergillus oerlinghausenensis. The sequence continues at coordinate 7,445 of JAAKEQ010000084.1, forward strand.
GGCCTCGACGTCAATCCCATGACGATCGACAAGTTTCGTCGAGCGGGGGACACAGAAAGCGTTGATGCGCTGGAGATCATTCACAACGACGAAATCACCCATGTAACAACGGGCCATCGCTGGTTGACGTGGATCTGTCAGCAAGAAGGCACGGACCCAGTCCAGGTCTTCCGCACTAATGCACAGAAGCATTTTCGAGGGGCCTTGAAGGAACCGTTCAACCATGAGGCGAGGATGCAGGCCGGCCTAAATCGGCAATACTATGAGAATCTGATGGGACAGCGCGACATCGCTGTCAACTGAGAGGCCGCTATCTCCGTTTTAGGTTGTGTTGTGCATTACCTTCCCGGCTGCGCACATTCTTGCCTATCTGGGCCGCAGTGCGCCGGGGAGTTGTATGGATATTGAATGTGTCATCCACAATCTGATTGCTCAATGAGCGACAGTTTCTCATACATGAAGGGCCGAGGTTCTATCCGTCACACCTTTGATGGTGAAATTCAAAGTCAAAGCACTCACACATTGCGCATAATAGGGTTCTGCCGACATCTTCTGCTTCGTCACTAATCCGGAGTTGAATGAGGATTGGTCGGCATTGATCCATTGTGTCTTACCGTGAACATGGGCGGACAACCAGCGGGAAGAACAGGGAGATAGCTGTTTAGGATGGGGGCCCAGTGCCTACCATGCGAATGGGACTGATGGTAGTCCGTCCAATCCTGGCTGTTGGTCTTCAATCTTCATTGGCCACAACCCACCGTTCCTCTTGTGTTGTTCCGCCTTCGGATCTCCAGAATTAGAATCTTGATTCAGCATGACACAGCCGCTGATACATTTCTCTGCTCTGAGGAAGGGCGCTTCGCTCTGATGGTCGGATACGGGGAAAGTCTCAGTCGACTTGTCAGAGACTCATTCCATGCCTTGGAGGTGAAGTAATTATTTGTGACTTCCATTGACTTGAGATTTCCATTACCCCAATACCACATGTTTCGCTGTGCTTTTCGGCCCTTCTCGCCCTTCCCTCGCACCAGTGTCGGTCCTACGGCGCGGTATTTTCATCGAGTCACGACAGATTTCGTTGCCCATGACGTGAGAGGAAATCTGGTTACCAGGAAGGTGCCTGTTATCGTTGGCGACCCCGGAGAAACATATGTTTTAATTGAGCCAGGGGTTGGTAGTGCCCTCCGTGCTGCCAGTCCCTTTGCATCAGCTTCTGCAGCTCGCGCTGAAGATAGATGTAAACTTACATTTTTTCACGATTCGCAACATTTTGGATATGGGAAGTTATCGGTTGGTTGGGTTTGTCGTGCCGGCCTAACAGTTGGTCCAATTGCAGAATCATCGAGTTATCCCCGCCTTTATGTCCCATGCCAGATCCCTCGCCAAACAGAGTCAAATACAAGCCCTGCAACTTTATTCTTAAGTGGAAAGATGCACGAGATAGTCCTTGATGGAACCCTTGATGGTACAACCCAGCTATCGATCCGTCCCATCGCACGGATGCTGATTCATGATATCTATTTAGCAAATTTTGCCGAGAAGGCAAACGCTACTGGCCAGAACCTAGCCAGCGTACTTCACCAGCTGAAGGACATGTGATTTCAAGGTTGTTTTTTCTGTAGCTATAGCGGAAACCGATTGAGATATGTGGATATGGAGACGAGTTGCCAATTGTCCGCTGGAACGTCGGGCAAAGGTTAATGGTAAATAGAAATCGTAAGGTCATCAAGATTATCCCACTGACATCCTCTTAGATGCTTGAAGTATCATAAACGAAGGCAATGGCTTCTGGATTTCTTTGCAAAGCGAAACAGGCGTGAGTCGAACCATACACAGCTTGATGTATCCAATATCAAACCCATTTGTTTCAGGGGACGCAGGAAGGACCTGATGTGGCCTCAACTTGACAGAGTAACAGCAGACAAAGTGATATGAATCAACAAGCACTTGACAAAGGATTGCATTAAGAGAGCCTCCTTCCCTTCTCTGCAAACAAAGCGAAAGAATGCATGAGTGGCAAAACCAACATCCAAAAAGGAAATCCTTTCACTGTACACCCCGCTCGAAAACCATCACCCGGAACCCATTCCGAAGGCTGACCGTGTTGACGGAGTATGTGGCTAGTACTCGGCAGCCGAGCCTTTATACTCCAGGACTTCTGCAGTTACCGGACCGAGAGGCGCTGCCACGGACTTGTAATAGTTTCCCAATTGTTCCGCGGTCCATTGATTGGTAACAACAGCGACATGAGCATTTGCTAGCCTCAGTCCGCTCTTGGGGGCAGATGTTTGGAGACGTTCCAAATGACCTGCTGAAGGTGTCGCAAAACGTGGATGGACCTGCTACACCTCGAAAGCGGTGAATTAGTAGGTGTACTGGAAATTGTACAAATGAGGCAATGCGGCCCATAAGCCCTATGGTTGCTCCAATAGGTATAGATCAACATGAGGTACGTGGTGGCTGCGCACCGCAGCGCACTGCAGCCGCTGATTTCTTCGTCAGCAAGTCCAACCAACCGATGGCTGTGTTGCTCACCGAACGGAATGGACGTCACTATGCGTTCTGTCCCTGTACTGGGTCACTTGGCTGTTCGCAAATTTCATCATTGATTCATGATGCCAAATATGAGAAACTCTTGGATGCCGTACCCTCATTGGAAAAGGTCGTCTTTCGCTCGATGTGGATGTAAAGGTTATGTCGATGAGACTGGAAATATTGCGTCGTCCCATTATTCTAGATTCTTCATTCATTATAGCTTGTCCCAGTGTCATCTGTCCTCCTTGAAGGCTATCGAGTACACACATGAAGATCATCCTCATGCTTTTCCCTAACAATATTGCATCTCGTGTGTGATGCGAAAGGGATGTTTTCCTCGGGGCAGTTGGGGCTACTGACCGAAGAGATGGCCAGTGAGTGGCTGTGATTGATAGCGCAATTCCTTAGGACCAAGACTACATTAGTACAATTGGATTGAAGTAAGCATCAGCGCAACGTGGGTACACACTACGGCAAGTCATACCGCCACTCCATAACAATTCAAACTATACACACTGCAGTGCACCGCAGTGCATTCCAAGACGCCGCAGCCACCCGTTTCTTAGCCAGTCTAACCACCGGACAACCTATGCGGAGGAATGTGAGCGCTGAGGCCTTGATTGGAAGATTCTGTTACTAGGACTGTCTCAGGAGATGGTTCACAAGGCCTTTTCCCTCTTGGCTGGGGGTCTGTTCCAAGTCAAGACTGCCATGGTGCGTTTCCTCGCAAGAGGATCCTCACAAGAAGGGTTCTCTCTCAGGAAAAAGATCTTAATCTGGCAATTCTAAGTCAAATCCGCTCATGTGGCCATCCATGTACAGAGGATCCCCCTCATACGATGGGAAATAATGCTTTCGCATATACTTCTTCGCGACAGGTTCTACTGGTGATGGATAACTATCCAATGGCCTAGTCTCTCCAACGAACAACGGTGACCCCACAGGATTGTCTACAGGAAGATGTCCTGTCACCAGCAGAGCCGGACTGTGCAGGTTTCTTAAGCACCCCTAAACAATTGTCTCTGAGCAATGCTCCGCATCCGCAGAGAGCTTTCGAGTCAATGAGGATGAGGACAATCATTGAATCTGATCACCTGCCTCAACGCAGAGCGCTGAGGCGCTGGTATCGCATCGCCTGGGCAAACGGCTGACAAGCCATCCTATTATTTTCTATATGCGTTTACCGACCAATAGCCATGCGAAGCTATCCAAAGTTTGCAGAATGGACTACCTGTGGCTCCATCCATCTCTACGTATTCAGGACGAGGATTTAGCCATAAAGTACAAGTCTTCGGCGTTTAAGCCTGTATATGGTGATAATCTCGGGGTTGGCCTCGGGCTGTGGGACTGTGGGATGGACTGTGGGGATGCCGTCTTTTCATGTGTGGAACATGGCAAATTCTCCGAAGCTCTTTCTGGAGCAGGGTATGGTATTCGTCCGGACGAGGTGAAGATCATCCTGCTATAGCTGGGTAACTGGGCAACCCCACAAATCAATATTGATGAAGATTCTGGGGGAGCAGTTGTACGATGGCCTTTGACCCTGACCTGTAAGTGGGGGAAGGGGACAAGAGCACAAGGCGATTGTCGCTATAAAGAGGAGAAGCATTTCCTTGTCAATCTATCTGTAGTCATCCGTAGCGTTCTTCTGCTATACAAACGATTAAAGACTATTAATGCGTCCCTCTACCTGGATCCCCTTCACCGTGGGCCTTGCCGTTGTGGCCCATGCAGCGACTCCGTCAACACTGGAGGAGCTCTGCACTGTTTCTTATCTTCAAAATGTGTTGCCTCCATCCAAGTTCATTCAGGGCATCACAATTGACTCGGACTCTCTCACGACCAGCGTGGTGACCAAGAGCACTGTCAGCAGCTTTGACTACCCTACGGCGACGATCGACTTCTGCAATGTCACAGGGCGTCCCGGAATTGATGGCATAACCACCGCCTGCGGTAGACAACCATCGGTTTTGGAAGTTGATAGAAGCTGGTAGCCATATTTGGAGTAGGACTCGGTCGCCGTCGATGCCATCGTGCGAGTAGGCCAGGGTCTGGACTCACGGACGGTGGGTTTGGGGGCTTCTCGGTCAATGCCGACAGCGCTATGTTGCTGGCCAACGACACACTGAACTATGAGGCGCTGTACATGTTCGGGTACAAGGCTCACCAGAACTTAGCTTGATTGGCAAGGGCTTCACGCGGAATGTCTACGGCATGCTCGATAGTGAGAAGCTCTACGCCTACTACCATGGATGCTCCGAGGGTGGCCGTGAGGGCTGGAGCCAAGTGCAGCGCTACGGTGACGAATGGGATGGGGCCATTATTGGGGCTCCAGCGTTTCGTTGGTCGTTCCAGCAGACTCAGCATCTGTTCTCGAATCTCGTTGAGAAGACTCTCGACTACTACCCCCCACCCTGCGAGCTGGAGAAGATTGTGAACGAGACTATCGTTGCATGCGATCCCTTGGACGGCAGGGCTGATGGTGTGGTTTCCAGAACCGATCTCTGCCTGCTGCATTTCGACCTGAACATTGTCACTGGCAAGAAGTACTCCTGCGCGGCTTCGACCACCGCACCGGCACAGAGTGGCACTGTTTCAGCCAAGGCAGTCGAGGTCGCCAAAACCATCATTAACGGACTGCATGATACTCAGGGCGGTCGGGTGTACTTCTCCTACCAGCCCAGCGCCGCATTTGACGATGCTCAGACGCAGTACAACGCCGACACTGGCAAGTGGGAGCTGTCCATCAACCAACTCGGGGGCAAACACATTGCACTGCTGGTGAACAAAAATAGCACTACTCTGGACAGCCTGGACGGCGTCACGTACGACACGTTAAAAGACTGGATAATATCGGGCATGCAGGAGTACTACAGCACCTGCAGCCTACCTGGCCCGATCTCACAGCCTTCCACCGGGCTGGCGGCAAGGTGATCCACTACCATGGCGATGCTGATTTCAGCATCCCCACTGCTTCGTCGATCCGCTACTGGGAGTCAGTGCGAAGTACCATGTACGGCAACCTGTCATACGAAGCTGGTGCTAACGCTCTGAATGAATGGTACCGCTTGTACACTGTGCCTGGTGCCGGCCACTGCTCGACCAACGATGCCATGCCCAATGGTCCGTGGCCTCAGACCAACCTCGCTACCATGATTGAATGGGTCGAAAAGGGAGTGACACCGGTTACCCTGAACGCAACAGTGCTCCAGGGCGAGTATGAAGGCGAGAACCAGCAGCTCTGCGCGTGGCCATTGCGCCCTCTCTGGAAGAACAATGGAAAGACCCTAGCCTGTGTCTATGACCAGGCCTCCATCGACAGCTGGCACTATGACTTGGATGCAGTTCCTATGCCTGTATATTAGCGTTCCCCATGGGCGATAGCTGTGTATATGAGGACGAGCGGTAGCTCTGACGGTAACAATTGACATTCATGTCCTGTAGTCTACTACCGCGAGAACTCCGAGAAGTAGTTGTCTAAGCCTGCTATCTCGTCTAAACTTCCTATCCACCCCACATGTTGATCTGGCCGACACAGAACCAAACAACCTAGGTCCCTATCGATGCCATAGCCCGCGTACGCTTTTCCCGACTCTGGATCATATGCATCATCATCGGCAAATGTCTTGCAGTAGTCCCACCCCAAGTCGTCATCAAATGGACGAAAGATATCCGGGAGATCCAGGAGGTTGATGCTCGTCCTTGAACTTGCATGAACCAGGAGGGTTTCAAGTGGAGGACCGCGCCTTCGTGAGTTCCCAGTCTGGTGCTGATGTGCCATGTGGGAGTGTTGAGTGAAGCTCTCAGCAAACGAAGTGAGTCGTTCGCACACGCTCGGCCGTCGAAAGTCGCCAGAGAAAACAATCAGTCTCCAGCAGCCGTTACTCGGCAGGAGGTTCAATAGGGGAATGGTGGATCCGTCGGCTTGGTTGACCACCGGGAACGACGGTAAACGCATCCCGACTGCGATATTCTTCGCCAGCGCTCTGTCTCCGCTCTTCTCGTTGCTGGCAACGAGCATGTTTGGGGCATATGTGATTTTCACACCAGCCATGAAGCCAGAATACTCGTCTCGAACCTGATCGACTCCTTCCGCGTCTTTGGCCTCCTGCTCATATGCATGCACGAGAACGGAGTTCATCTTCATGAGTTCTGCGGCGACCGGTCGTCGTTCGGACTCGTATGTGTCTAGAATGACGGGGTCCGCCACTCCGGTGATGACTGAACCGAGCTTCCAGACGAGATTGTAGGTATCTTGCATCGACACATTCATGCCTTGGCCCGCTTTGGGCGAGTGGGTGTGAGCGGCATCACCAGCGAGGAAGATTCTACATTTATGAGCAAGCTGACCGAGATGTGTTTCAGATTTCCTTACCTGTCCTTGATCCTATATTCCTTGACAAGTCGTTGTCCAATCTTCAACCGTCAGTGTCTATGGTCATGATGGGAAACGCATGGTCATACCGGATATATCGACCACCAATCGCAATGCTTGTATGATAGTTTGTATGGACTGATCCACCTTTCTGCAGCGTTAATGAGTGCTCTGGGCGTATCCTCTGAGCGGTCCTGTGCCATTTTCTCGAGCTCCCTATCGCCCTTGACCTGGATGTAGAATCGGACCAGGCGATTTTCCCGCGGTGCTGTCATGATGCTGCCATGACCAGGACACTGGATTGCGCAGGACTGGCGAATGTCGGCTACAGCTGTCAATAGGCGAACATTCTTGGAGATGCGAAAGACACTTACGGAAATCAGTGATCGGAACGATGTCTACGACTCCCCAGGTAGAATGCTCTGGATGGCTTTCCATAGGGACATCGAGCTGAGTTCTAGTACAACTTTGGGCGCCATCGCACGCAACCACATAACGCGCGTGTATTGTCTCTGTCTGTTGGGTTTTATCATTCTTGCTGGTGGTTTTTGTGACTCCCACTGCTACCGGAAAGTCGTCATCGCCATCGCTATTTCCAGGACTGACAGTCAACGTTTCTGCTCGAGTGTTCCACTCCACGGCTATACGATCCGTCTTTGAGAGATAATCAAGCAGGATCTGTTCGATTCCGCCCTGGTTGAACAGCATCTGGCCATACTGGGAAAGACTGTCCGATTGTGAGCGCAGCCGTTTTCGCCGCTCAATTTTCCCGGTGTCTTGATTCGGGCCCTTGTAAAGCGTCAACTTTCGTCCACGACGATTCTCCTCGAGTGCTCCATACCCAATAGCACATTTCCACATCAGGAACACCATGTCGGATGATGGGATCAACCAGGCCGAAGCTATTAAAGATCTCTAATGTGCGACTATGGATTCCATCTGCATGACCGGTGGTCGTTCGGCCGCTCTTCTGATCGATGATGCGCGTGGACATGGTGTAATGCGAGGCCCAACAGGCGGCCATCAGACCTGCCGGGCCTGCGCCGATAATTAAGAGATCAGTAGTATGCGACGGCATGTACAGTGTCCAGATGTTAGGCTGTGCAATTCTGCAGAAACATATCTTGAATTATTATTATTAATCCTAGTTTATTGGGGGATTTGGGGAGTTCTTTGGTTCTTATTATACCTCGCTCAACTGACGACGTCATCATGAAACATGTTTTCAGCGAGCGACGAACGAGTCGGCTTCAGGAACAGAAGATCTGCAGGGGAAAGCAGAGAATCAGCTACCAAAATCAAGGAATCCGTGACAATTGCAACACTTACTGTAATCCATGTCTGAGGCCCAGCAATCCTCTACATGTAGTCCCGCCTTCCGACACAACGTCTTTCGATCCTCCGCATCGTACTTATGGCTCTTCCCCGAGGAGATCATGTTCCCTGCGAGATTGACATTGCTGCGAGGGAAGTAATATTGGTTATGACTGCCATTCTCTGCATCCCAGACGCCCTTGACGTCCCACCGGTCGAGATCGAAGGCTACATGGGCCATGATCTCATTGGCTCGCACTAACCCATTCTTGATAAATCTGCGATTGATACCATCGGGGTCGTTGTATGCAGATAGGACTCGTGCTTCCTGCTTACAGCCGTCTAATCCGACCAGGAAAAATGGTTTGTTGTCTGCGTGTCCCGAACAAAAGCTGGACAAGAAGGCAGGTGTCTTCGCTCGCGGCAAGCTTCCGAGGGTAGATCCAAGCGACAGCACAAACTTGGGACGGGACTTGATTTCAGGTCGTTTCAACCATTCACGCCCATCATCGTAGGTTCCGAGGAGACCGAAACACCGTACATGCAGGAATCGTCCCGGTGGCACCAGACTAAGAGTCTGTTGGAGTTCGGGATAGGAGAGATCCAGGGCGAAGTTAATCCACCTCGCGACCCAGTTCGTCAAGGGCCTCGAGTAAGACTCGAATCTTGCGGAGGTTACTGGAGATGGGGTTAGCATGCATCTAGATCTACGATATTCGAACAGTATCATGCTGACCCACTGCCTAGTTCGACCAACATACTCATGCAATATGTACGCAGTAATCTTTTTTATGCAGAGGTATAATCGGCAGAACATTATGGATCAAGGAAGCCTGAGGTCTCAGTATTTATTTTCGAAGCCACTGATCGACAATATACAATTGACCGTACATGACGTATGGAATGAGAGTATGTCATGGTGACTGGCAACCACCTTATCTCGTTTCGTAAGGAACAGAGATATTTCCTAGCATATGATACGTGGATCTGTCTTAATTGACTCCATGCAAGGTACAACGTCCATAGGCTTGACACTTAACTTGTTTAATGGTTCGAGTGGATACAGTAGTATGATCACTGTGACATAAGCATTTCTGTCAGTTACCTAGCTCTGCTATTATCTTGTTCGGAACTCGGTGAATAATGGAGAACTATGTCTTTTGACAGAGAGAACTACCTTGACCTCGTTCAGATTGTGATGCTTTCTGCGTAGCTCAAATCGGTCGTACCGCGTTTCCTCGATGGATTTTGAGCTTCGAGTCTGCTGCCCAACCTGGCTACTTATTATCGGCCACTACAAGATTCTGCAGAAAGCGACAGAACAGCTGACAACCCCAAACTGTTTATAACCCGCCTATAAAATGCCCAAGCGTGATGGCTGTCCGCCGCCGCGACGGTTTTTAACCCCACGTAGCCACCAAGCTTCTTACTCGCATCAATGGAAACAGGCAAATACGATTCGGTTTTTGTACCTGCCGAACAGGGATAAATTCTAATTAAGGCTAAACACTCGCGAAGCAAGATGTACTCTCTCTTTGTTGCTTGCGCACTAGCCCTCTGCAAAGTGCAGTGCCGGATCGGCGGGCCGAACACTGGACGTTAAGGATGCTGTCCGGGTTTGAGCCCGAGGGCTGACTTGGAGACATAAATCTCGACTAAATCTCTACCCAGTAACTGTGTGCCTCTCTCAAGACAAAATCGCATTACTGTGATTAAACCATGAAGGTAGAGACAGTACTCGCATGCCTAGAGCTTGTCGCCTCGGCTTCAGCTTATCTGGCCACAACTACGGTATGGTTTACTTCACCCTATTCCACAGCATGACTGACCAGAGGGGCAGCGATACTATGACGGACAGGAAGGAGCTTGTGGCTGTGGAACATCATCTGGTGCATTTCCTTGGCAGGCAAGGCTAACACAAAGCTGTTTGAACAATTGGGCTGACGTTTGATAATAGCTCGGCATCAGTAACGGTGTCTACACGGCCGCCGGCTCTCAGGCCCTCTTCGATACGGCTGGCGCCTCATGGTGCGGTGCAGGATGCGGCAAGTGCTATAACTTGACATCAACTGGCAGTGCTCCTTGCACCGGCTGTGGCACTGGAGGAGCCGCTGGGGAGAGTATCATCGTGATGGTCACCAATCTCTGCCCCTATAATGGCAACCAGCAATGGTGTCCTCAGGTTGGTGCCACAAACAACTATGGCTACAGCTACCACTTTGATATCACGGCCCAGAGTGAAGTTTTTGGCGACAATGTGGTTGTCAACTTTGAGCCGGTTGCCTGTCCTGGCCAGGCCACTTCCGATTGGGAGACGTGTGTCTGCTACGGCAAGACAGCGACCGATGAGACTCCAGTGGGCATGACGCCAGGAGGCAGCAACCCTTCTCCTCCGACGTTGACAACCACCACGACCACCACTGGTGGAGCAACTCAGACCCTGTATGGACAGTGTGGTGGCAGTGGTTGGACTGGCCCTACTGCCTGTGCTTCGGGCGCCACGTGCAAGGTGTTGAATTCCTATTACTCCCAGTGTCTCTCGTAGGCAGAATGATTTGAATATCCTGCTGATATTGACCTTTGGATTTCCTGTGGGATTATTGCATGGAACTCCTCTTTTCGTTTGATTGAATTCACATTACCGATTTGTCCCAGCGGGGATTTGAATGTAACCAGAATAAGACACGGACTAAACCGACATCCTGTTCTCTCTCCACTGATCGGATGGTCACCACGGAACAGTAATATGCATAAGCATCAGTAGCCACGGCCCACGCATCATCTTCTAACCGTCTTGGCGATAGATCGACGTGCGGAAGAGGAATGCGACCGAACGATGCATAAGACCCGAGACATGAAAAAGCCGATCATCAAGCCATTCCAGCACGTGTGCATGACGAACTAATCACATTATCACAGCCCCCAATTCCTCCTTTAGTTGATACATTTCTCAATCCACCACGGCCAGTCACTCCTGGGCTGTCGACGCGGAGTTAGACTAGATGAGTACAACCAGGTTACATCGCATCTGTAACATGAGACTCAAGCAGGTATAAATGCGGGCCGATCCAACCCAAAGATCCTCTCTCGCTCCTGTCATTTAACTTCATTCATCTTCATCACCATGCATGCCAAATCCATTTTGGCCTTAGCCCTCATCGCCGCTGTCTCAGCAGCCAAGCCTACCGTCTACCTCATCCGTCATGGTGAGAAGCCCAGCGATGGAGGTAATGGATTAAGCGCTCAGGGGCTTGAGCGCGCACAATGCCTTCGCAATGTTTTTGGTAGTGCTTCAAGCTACAACATCGGATATATCATGGCTCAAACGCCCAAGAGTGGTATGATGACTGTAGTTTCCTGAAATGACCTTCGGCTAACATATCAACCCAGATGGCAAACGCGCTCGTCCTTATGAGACAGTAGAGCCTCTCGCAGAAGACCTGGGTCTAACTGTAGACACGTCCTGTGATCGCGATGATCCCAAGTGTGTCAGAGATGTGGTTGAGGGTTACACCGGGTCGGGCAATATCCTGATTTGCTGGGAACACGACGCCTTGACGGATATCGTCGACAAGTTGGGCGATGATGATGCCCCATCGTATCCTGATGACCGGTCAGTTGTCCTTGAATACAAACTAACAATTCAATGGCATGGCTGAACAATCTTAGGTTCGACTTGATTTGGACCGATCCCTATCCCTACTCCGAGATCACGGCACAAACCAGCGAGCAATGCCCGGGCTTGGATGGTTAGAGTGGTTCGGCCTATCTGCTCTGACTTGATAGAAATAGCTCTAGCAATCAATACAGTTATATAGATATATGCATTCCTCTTGGTAGCAAGTGCATGTAGTGAACTTTGAATATAGACTCGGAAACTACAAGGTAAACACAGTGATGAGAACAACTCAGTGCCTGGCAGCATCATTGTGACATACCCAGAAGCGCTTCATTGGTTGTAGCCCCGGAGGCACTGCATCTTCATCATCTGCTGAGAACTAAGGCCAATTTTCTTAGCCCGATTCTCTGACCATATATCGGGCAACTTGTTGTGGAGAGCCCCGCCTAGAAAGCTCACTCCATCTGTTAAGACTCAATAGTATCGGAATAATCAGACAGCTTGACACAATTATTCCCATACAAGGGGCTGTCCTGTCTTACCCCGTCATAACCTGACATATTGGCCTATATGAACAGTCGCCCAGCTCATCCCTTTTCCCCTTTTGTTCGATGTCTCCTTCACCACAACCTTCTGAACCGATCTTTCCACTTCTACATTTCTAATCCCTCTAAGTTTCACATCATGGTCTGATTCGGTAGTGCTCCAAATTTATCTATATTCTATGCTGGTATCGCTCTTGACTAAGCCTGTATATTCTCCTAGGCGACGACAGTGACCAGTCTCAGGTCTATAACTAATACTAATCATACGTTGTGATCAGGTCGCCGAAAATGGTTTGTCCTGTCCTGTCGCTCCATCTGTCTGACTACAGGAAAGATGGATTAGTCTGGCACAGGTATACTGATCTGGGTATAGGTCTGCCTGATAGCCACGAGAAGGCCAAGGAGGTTCTTGCTGCAATTGCTGGCGATATCCTTGACCGTGAAGTTGAGACCAGGGGTCTTGATTTCATTGACCGGGAGCGGGCCAAGAGACATGCTGAGCGTCAACTGGCCGAAGCTTACTCCCAGGATTACTAGTTGCATCTACAGAAGCTGGATAGCACCAAGCTGATACTTCTAAATCAAAGATAGCCTGCTTCGATTACCTGTAAGATAGCCAAATTGACTGATGTCTTGGGTATCATGGTCATGCCATCATGCATCAATGGATCAGACCAGCAATCCACGGCGGGTGGAATATTAGACATTAATGAGCTTCACCCGTGCCCGGTCAATATGTGCCACCTCTAGCACCTTGGCTGTCTCGATCTGGACCTCCGGTTTAGTCTCTGGATAGTGCTTGATCCTCCCTCCCTCCTGGATGACGCCTGTTCGATCAAGGAAGTTACGGGCTCGGACAAAAGGGTCCAATTTCCAGTAATTAACGCGAAGTTGTTCCATTACTTTGAAACGGCGCGACTGGACCATCGCAACCTGTTCAGGGTAGTCGTGTCTCGTCGCCTCGATCCACTGGGACGTAAGGGAGAGGAATTCCTCGCTGATATGCTGTCGCTCACTCAGCAAAGTATCCCGCGCTTCGTCGTCCTCCATTAATTCGTTCTCATCCATTTCAGGCTCGGTATATTCATACTCCCAGTCCTCGTCACCTCCGAGCTCGCTCACAATCTGACTGGGATGAATGAACTGTGCGAGATCTTCCACCGACTTGGTGAAGTGGATTTTTGTCACCATGGCTGGGTTGATCCAGCCTTTGATAATCTTCCATATTCCTGCGTAGGCTCGGTTAGTGGTGAGCGAAAGAGGATCACGAATAGGCCAAGCACACCTGCAAAAATACGGGGGGCATTGTGGATGAGTAAAACACCCAACGACTCGGGATAATATAATTCAAAACATCGGATGATGAACTTTACAGGGGCGTACTCCTGTATATAGAGCATCAGTAGGTAATTTCCCCAACCATAAGATAAACCCACCATATTTGCGAGAGAAAACCCAGTCATATCAAAAATGACGGTCTACAGCGGTAGTCAGTAACGCGACCCACCTACTCCGTATGTGAGTAGTACATACTGCTGTCTCCACGGGGGGCGCAATGAGAAGCCGGACCGACTCCATGATATGTGTGATGTATCGGTTCATCACCTCTTCTGACTGATCCTCGGGTCGATGCAATCGCACCCGTACCACACACAAAGGCCGGTTTAGTCGATCGACTCCATGGACATAGCATTTTCCCATTTGTAACTGACTGAGAAAGCCACGCGACAGTTGCGCTTCGGCAGCATTCGAGGGTGCCTGTGACTGGTGAATCGCACCAAGCTCACCCTCTGGCAGTAGACGGCCATCCACATGCATGTCCTTGATTCGCCACTGCAAAGCGTTCAGAATCAGAATAAAAGCGTTGCTGACATTCCACTTGCAGAAACGCAGGTATCGAAGCATCCATCGATCCGGATATTCATGTTTGCTCGCGGTGAGTATGCCCCAGCGGACATCGTCTGGACTCAGGCAGGTCAAGGACTTTGCCACAGAGCGGATCTCAGACGCGGTCATTCCGATACTGCGCAGGTTCTGGACCAGCGGGTTGGAAGGTGCCGGAACGGACGCTGTGCTGCTCCGGCGCAACAGGATGGAATCCGTCCGGGTCAGCAGCGAGTTCCGGCGCGCAAATGACGAAATGGAAATTGATTGATTCCGTTCGACGCTGCTGACCCGGAAGAGCTGTTCGAGGTCTTTGAAAGAGGCGGCATCTTCAAGGTACAGAACCAAGGACCAGAGTTGTTGCAAGCATCGCTCCTGTTCCGTCGACAGATTTCCCAGAAACCCCAGAGGGATATTGCTTGGGTCGGGAACCATTTGAGGGCAGAACAATCACTGTTACATAAAACGTGGTATCGACCCCGCGCAGGGATACGCAGAGGTTTGCGGCAGTCTCATTAATCGGTGTACGCGGCTGCACAAGCGCCATCAGGAGGGTGCCCTAGGAGGCGATGCGGCCTGCTTCCCCGCACAACAACATTCCCTCCTCGGCTCGGCGGCTTCGACCCTGGCAGGCAGCGTGCGTGATTGGCTTTGGTTCTTGGATCAGACGGGCCGCTGACGAACCGAAAGGGAATGGCCAATCATGTCTTGTATCGGTAATGGACTGCAGCTGACTGCGGCATTGGTCAGAGAATTGTGCCTCGGATTGGCTAAAGGTTAAGTTCCCAGTATGATGTCACATAGCAGGCACAGATGTCTTCCGAAGTGTATTCGAATGTAGAGAAGGGGAATGAATATTTGACTCATATTATACTCTAGACAGTGTTTTACATTTGCACCAAGCACAGAATATAGTCATCCTGATGTCGTCGTCAATTCCGTCAAATCCCTTGATGATAAAAGCAGGAACCTGACTCATGCATATATGTACAAAGAAAGATTCAGGAAGTAGTCCGTAGCATTCCAATCACTTGCCCTCTTTCTTAGCCTCTTCAGCAAGGCTCTCGGCCTGCTTGGTTCTCTCCGATAAGACACCCTGGATGTCATTGAGGGTATCCTTTAGAATCTTCTCCGCCTCGGGACCCTTCTTCTGCGCAATATCCTGGAGCGACTGCAGCTGGGAGAGAATGTTTGAACCACCTGGGAACTTGTCGGCCAGACTGTCAAGGTTGAAGCCACTCTTCTTGGCTTGATCAACGGTCTTGTTGATGTATCCCTCCAGGTTTCCTAGGTTGCCTGAAGACGAGCTTTCCTTGATCAGGCCCCAGAGTTCCCCATAGTCGCCCTTTCTCAAGGCATCGCTGTTTTTCTCGACAAGTTCCTTGACCTTGGGGTTCCGATCAAGGTATGGCTTAACCTCTTCCATACCTTTCTGCCATGCCTCATCACCCAACTTCTGGAGCTTCTCTCTCTTCTCTTGTGCCAGCTTCTGAATCTTCTGGATGGTCTCAGGATTAACACCGCTCGAGACGATGTCCTTCACTTGCTGCCACGTTCTGTCTACCTCCTCTTTCGCCTGCGGACCATAGGCATTGCCCATCTCCTTGAGCTGATCCAAGCTGCCACCGACCTTTTCCTTGATCTCGGGATGGTTGTCAAGGATGTCACCTGCAGACTCGCCGGCGAGTTCATACAGACGCCTAAAGTGCGCTTGTAGAATGTCCCGGATCTTAACAGCGGTGTTCACATCAAGACTGCCCTTCTTTGTGGCTTCGCGCAAGTCTTTGTACGCATCACTGACAATCTCATTGAACTCCTTGCCATGCTTGCGTTTGATCTCCTCGAGGTCGTCAAATGCCTGGTCGACATAGGGCTTGGCGCCGGGGATCCACGATGCGTAGTTTTTCGCCGTATCTCTCAGCCAGCCAAAGGCCTCGTCGGGATCAGGAGTCTTCTGAGCGACTGTCTTCTTTGCTTCGTTGTAGTATTTTTGTGTTTGATTCGCCGTCTGGACAAGCTTCTTGGCTCCGGAGAAGTGGTACCAGGTATATCCTGCGAGAAAGGTCACCGCTCCACCAGCAAGGCCACCAACCAAGGCAGCGTTGGTGCCATTACCAGTGGACTGAGTTGAGGTAGCATAACGGCGAGAACGTGGATTGCGAAGAGATGCCCTTGTTTGGCCCCAGAGCTGCTGCCTGGCGCAGCCTGTTGCGACTCGGGAACCTCGGGCCAACATGTTGTATTGAGAGAGTCTATGAGTAGGAGATGAACTAATTGAGACGTGAGAACGTGTGCAACTTAATCAGGAGAGATTGTCGAGATCAGAAATAGTCAATGGTATATATAAGTTGGATGCAATGACGTTTGTCGTAGAGTGAGTGATACCCAGGGATTGTCCATATCAATTGCGTCATGAGTATTCGGTACTTTCCCTGTTTCCGGCAGCCACACCAAGCCTCCATGCATGGTGAGCAGGACATGTTACCATAACCCATAACTGTCTAGTCTATCATTGCTACTTAGTTATCTAGTGCCGAGTAACTCGGCTGTTTGCCAGGATTATGCTTAAAATCTAGTCTACTTCTATCCCGGTAATGATGTCACTGGATGGCATCATCAACGATTATCCCTGCTGGCACTTGGCTTCAAAGTCATAAAACTCGTAATCCATGTGATTTTATTATGCCAATTGATCAATGCCTGAGTGCATGCTCTCTGGTCTAACTGGTGTCATGCACCATACTACCACTGTGCAAAGGTGGCGGACGGCAACCCACACTAGAATTCTGTTATTACCCAGAAGGGTGGAACTCTTGTGGCTCGTGATACCTCCTCTGTCTCTTCAGGTACAGGTTACTCAGGCACTTTCGTTGGAGCTTGTCTCTGAACCTTAACCCAGCCTCTTCATCTGCTGGCTTCAGCGTCACGGAGTCCGAGACATACTCCGTTCGGTGACATGTCTGCCATAACTTGCGGTCTTGGTAGCAGGGTCATTATATGAATTTCCAATAATGCCATATTAGCCTAGGAGATATACCTTTTTCATATCCGCAAATACCTGCATGTCATTCGGCCTATATTATAGTTGGATCGGATTCCTCTTATTTGGTAAGCTGTGCCGATCTTGCTGCTACTGATATGAGCTATTGCCGATCCCAGTCACTGCGAATCTGAGACTGGCTAGATGAGAATGCTCCTATTGACACCGCTATTGTTGTTTCACGTAATCCTTGCTCGAGTCTGTCAATGCATGGTGCAGGGTGACCGTCGGCCCAGGATCATGGTTTTCAGGATCATATGGAACCCGACAACTCTGTCATGATGATGACCTGACGAGTGATCCTGTATTTCTGAAGGGCCTGCTCCATGATCCTTTCAGATTCGCCATTTGGGTAGACATTTGCAATGTCCCACTTTAGTTGGGTTAACCATGACCAGAATAACATACGGGGGACGATAACGTACGGTGTTCATTCCGCTATCGTAAGCCGACTTCGAGATATACAGAGCCTAGAGAGGAGAGAGTGGAGGCCCTCTAGGTGGCTGAAAGGGTAAAGAGCTATCCTTGTCTACACCCAGAACCCAGGGAAGTTATCTAGCATGATTATAGGAACCGAATATCTTTACGTAGATGTATAGTAACTATAGTCATTTTAACCTATATCTACAATATTGATTCAATACCTAGGGGGGACAATATGGATGGTCAAGTATTATTCTTATATTATCGTTATTGTCAAAGGTCAATCTGCACATATATATTATATCACACCACATTTGTATCAACCCCCAGTAGAGATGATTATCCCCTGATTTTCTGCAACCACTACATACTGAATATCTACAGAGTATTAATATCGACTAACCATATAGTACTAATATAGATACCCCTACCAGATGATATTCGGTATCCTTACTATATAGTACACAGGAAGTTTATAGTCCTTGTAGAAATTGTGGCGAGAGGTGACAGTAAAAATCTAGTTTGGCTAGTACGTACATTCAGTCCGGTGTATATACTCTTGTTCTTTCGGGTATGTACTGCTTGGCATAGAATATCGATTACGCTTCTGGGTATCGAATCCTCTGGTGGTCTGTAGGATGGGGAGTGTACGGCCTTGAATATCCGTGTGTGGACCACGCTGAATCCCGACTATTCTTGCGTTATTATTGAGTAAATTACCCGCTACTCCAAGTCGAGGACCCTTGGGACGTTGCGTGATCATCGTGAGCGGGGATCATTTTAAAGCGGACAAACCCCGTTGTTTACTATCTACCACTCAGCCAGGTTTCATAATGCAAGTAACAGAGAAGAAGACTGTGGCCATTATTGGCGGTACGTATGTCACTATATGCAGTGCCAAGGGATCAATTAACCAGTCCATAGCCGGGATTTTCGGCCTCTCGCTGGCTGTCGCGCTGCGAAGCAAAGGTAAGAGTGGTGTCCAGACGAACAAAAGAGAACTCGATAACATCCGAAATAGGCTATACGGTTACAGTATTTGATCGAAACGCATATGATAAGACAGGCTACGACCCAGAAGGCGAGGATGCACAAGCTGCATCAGTGGATCTGAACAAGATTGTGAGCACCTTATGAGTTACAAAGATATCGGGCAGAAGAAGTTAATAGCTATCTGGACTTAGCTTCGCGCATCGTACGGGACAAAACTACACTACCAACGTCTCGCCCTGGAGAGTCGACAGGCATGGCTAGCCTGCGACAAGGGACGCGGAATTTCAGAAAGAAAGGACCAAGACGACCGGAGGCTATTCGTAAACGGTGGAATGTTGCGTGCCCAGCCGACTGATAAACTTGGTGAATTGGAGAAAGAGACACTTGCAAACATGGAGCGTGATGGACTTCGTCACACGCAGTTTGTCAAGAGCAATCCTGAGGACCGACAGCGCGCGGAGAGCTTGGGGTGGTCAGGCAAACTCCTCGATTTCGAGATACCAGATACCGAGCCAAGGCAGACGTATGATGCAGTCCTAGACTCACTCGCTGGATTTGTGAGGTGTAGTGATGCTTGTGCCTATTGGCACAAGATTGCACTGGCGGAGGGGGTCGAGTTTTGCTTTGGAAAAGAAGGTGCAGTCGAATCCTTGGTAAAGGCTCCTAGCACCATGGAGCCCGGAAAGGAAAAGGTCACAGGTATTCGAACTGAGGATGGGACTCTTCATACCGCGGATACTGTTGTTGTTGCTGGTAAGTCTCCCCCCGGATAGTTGTGCGTTGCCTGATCGGTTATAGCTGGGTCCTTTTCGACTCAGGTCCTGCCCGAGTTAAGCTACCATCTCGAGTCATCTGCTGGTAGCGTAGCCACGTTCAAAATTGATCGCAAGCAGACAGAGCTCTGGGATAAGTACTCCCCCGACAAATTCCCCGTCATCACTTGGAAAGCGACTCCCCGCGATAAGGCCGGTAAGGACACTGGTAGTATCTACGTCTTACCTCGCACGCCGGAGGGCTACCTCAAGATCGGGTACCGAGGGATAAAGGCAAGAGGCTTCAACTAACGGCTTATCAAATGCTGATGACCCATCCAGTTCACCAACTTCCAACCGGCCCCTGAAGGAACTCCGTTCACACAGGAGGGGAAATGGTCTGTGCCTTTGCCAGTAGATCAATGCAAAACACTGCCAAAACCAGCCATACAAGCTATATCAGAGTTTGTATCTATCTTCCTTCCAGAGTTTGAGGGCGTACCTTTCTCGTCAACCAAGCTCTGCTGGTATACAGACTCTCTCGACAATTCCTTTGTAGTACGCACACCACACCCTGTCATACAGCGAGAACCGAATCTGACCAATATCTTGCTAGATTGACTATGTCCCAGACTACGCAGAAAAATCGGTGTTTGTATGCACGGGGGGTAGCGGCCACGGTGCAAAGTTCCTGCCGGTTCTTGGGGAGGTAAGCCAGTGTCCTGCTCACATAACCCAAACTCTCAGACAAACTAATATTTCACTAATAAGCATGCTGCGGATATCTTCGAGAACGGAGACAAAAGTAAGACATACATGCGGCCTTTTTGGCGGTGGCGACCCGAGGCACAACGTAGAAACGGCTTAGAGGAGGGACCCGGTAGGACAAGAGACATTTCTCATGCATCCTTCCTTTGACCTGTGCGTAGTTGCATGGGAAGATGAGAGTGGGAGAGGCCTATCTATTTGTCATCTAATCAATCTACATCCAATTACTGCAACCAGCGTCTGAAACCACCAGTGTACTTGGTACGTCCGAGGCGCGCTCGGTATTCGATAGATTCTCGCAAGGAGAAAATTTTGCCTTCCGTCTTGTCGCCGACAAGCATCTACCAAGGTCCTTGGATGTAATTTTGGCAAGCTTGGCGGCCTCGAGCCAAGACGCCAGGGGCACAGCGTGGGATGGCCTGCTCGCAAGGTTCTTGATGGCGTGAGAATGGTGTAGCCAACGCAGATCGGGTACGTCTCTACGGCAGGGAATCAAGTGATTGAACGTGCGTCGGCCGAAATCAAGGCCCTACCCCTTGCTGGGCCTTTGCTTGCAAACGTGGTAAACGAGACATATATAAGGTCTACTTGTGATGATTCTTTCTCCTTGAGCATCACAAAATTTTTGGATCATTCCATTCAGTATGGCAACAATATCTGCTGCACCGAAATCGCCAGATCACAAGCCCAAGAAAGAGACAACTCGCGTCACGACCCGGGACCCTAATGTCGTCGACAAGAGAGACATCGACGACACCACACTATTCTACAACACCCACAAAGACCAAGTACGCCCGTTGACACCAGAGGTGGAAAGAAAGCTGGTCCGCAAGAACTTCTGGTGCCTCCTCCTCCAAACGTGGTGGATCTCGTTCTTGATTCATTTGGACAAATCGACTCTCTCCTCCGCCAGCACGATGGGAGTGTTCAAAGATATAGCAATGTCAAAGAACGAGTATAACCGGCTGTTCATCCTATTCTACCTCGGGTACATGATCGCCCTCTGGCCTGGCTCCTGGCTTGCGCAGCGGGTCGGCCACAAGCACTTTATTACTGGCTCTTTGTTGCTATGGGCCTTATTAATTGGTGTCCATCCGGCAGTTACGACGGGGAAGCAGCTGATGGCCGTGAGGTTTCTTCTCGGGATGGTAGTTTTAATCAACGAGGGAGATGGCATATGCTGACGGACTATATAGACTGAATCGCAGATCGTCCCGTCCACAACCATGTTGCACCAGGCATTCTTCCCGCCCAGGAAAAGTCCCTGGGTACAGCTCCTCTGGTGGGCATTTGGCAGCGTGGCCAACGTTCTCTTGACGATGATTTCGTACCAATTGATCCAGGATGACAGCCACGGCACCCTGGCTGGCTCCCTTGCTTCGTGGAAATGGCTTCATATTGTCTGCTGCATCTTGACATTCTGCGTCTGCGTACCTCTCCTTATCTTCCTCCCCAACACCCCTCTTGACGCGAAATGGCTATCTACTGAAGAGAAAGTGCACACCATCGAAATCATTCGCAATACCCACGCAGGTGTCAAGAACTCGACCTTCAAATGGGCGCAAGTGAGGGAGATGGTCACAGACCCTAAGAGTTGGCTTTTCATGTATGTGGTTTCTTTACTCCGTGCCAGATGTGTCCTGTCCAGGTCTAACGCGGGCGACTAGTTTCCACATGTTCTTCAACGAACTGCCAAACAACACCTCGCAACAACTCCCTCTCATTATCGTGGGCTTCGGATTCACCCCTGCCGAAAGTGCCCTATTTAACATAATCAAGCCACTCTGGGGCCTTATTCTGATCCTTGTTTCCGCTGCCATGCTGTACGGCACGAGACTTGGAACAGGATATACCTGTGCGCTCTCATACGTCCCTTGCCTGATTGGTGGAATTATCGAGGTACGTCCATCACGGTCTAACATAATCTTGGTCATAGAAGTATCTAACAGCACACTTGCGGCTGTCGCAGCTCGCAGCACCGTGGTCGAACAAAGTAGCCCTGGTCGTAGGGACCCAAATATCGACATTCAAGCCATCCTACCTCCTCGGTCTTAGCTGGGCCGGAACAACAACAACCGGGTACACGAAGCGACTTACGCTGATGAGCTCCTGTGTTGTTGCGGCTTCGGTAGCGAACATGATTTCTCCAGAGTTCGTCGCCTCGATACAGTAATATCCCGCTCTATAATCGCTGCTAACACCATCTGTGCAGATTCTGGAAATCCAAGTACCAGCCCCGATATCGGCTTCCGTGGGCGTTTATGACCGCGTTCTGGGCCATCTCGCCTACGATGTGTATCATTATTCGACTCTACCTCCAGCGCGAGAATCGTCGGCGCCAGCGGCTTCTCGAGCAACAGGAGTCCGACTCTGATCGGGAAGATGTTGTTGATGCCGATGGGCAAATCGTGAAAATCGATGGTCATGATTTCGATGCAACGGATCGAACGAATCTCAAGTTCATCTACCCACTTTGATCCCTTAGAGTAGACGGGCAGGTCAGCGAGGATGGACTGAGACCAGATTCTGTGTAGTCAGCAATGGGGGTATGAACTGCACTACCTAGGTATGAAGAATATTTTTCCATCTACGAGGCAAGATGAATGGATGAATACCAACAGCGGGAAAAGGAAGTAAATACAATACCGGAGTACAATATGGTGAGCCGTTTCTACCGCATCTGCGAGAGAAGAACCCGCAAGTCTTTGATGCAGTTCGCCCCGGAGAATCTGTTTATTGTAGCAGCCTCGGTGTTGTATGTTTCCAGCCTCATGTGCGCATAGGTGGCATCACTTGGAACGCCGACGCCTAAACATCCAAAGTTAGTGCCTTTCCCATTGATTTCATCAAGGCCGAGGAAATATGCATTTCTCCGGGTAAGCAGCAAAGGAAAGACGACAAGAAAAATGTCTCAGCTTCTCAAGGAGAACCGATACGAATCCCTGCTGTCAATCATTCTTACTGCTACTTACCGCTCTGGGTACGGAGGAAATGCTCTGTCAACCAGGAAAGATAGATTCTACCATTTCTGGAACCGACGATTGGCAAAGGTTTTACGCCGTTTGATATAAATCCTTTGCTGCACGGATAGATTGCCGGAAATTAGACCGTCATCCTTTTGCATTCCGTGTATATGGGTTACCATACATCCCCTATTAGCGCACGACGGCTGATATCCGGTCATAAGAAGGGCATGCAAATCTAGGTGTTACATATTTAGATAGTGCACCAAGACTCAAGGCCGCAAATACGCCGGTTTCTGTTCGATTCCCCCAAGATTGCTATTTACCGAGTCCAAGAACGGGGCCAGAAGGCGGCACTAACCCCCAACGCGCTGATCCGTGCTGTCCATCGTCCGAGGAACTGGAGTCTGTTTGGCAACTACTGGCGAGCTTGCACCCAGAGCAACACAAACTTTGTCAAACAAGCTTAACATGGACATCTCAAAAGAGGCATTTATCCCCCGTCTGCGATTAGCTTCTGAATCGCATATTCGAAGAAGCTTGCTCAACCCTACAAGATGAGCAGTGGTGGCAAGGCTTCAGGGGACATCACCCGGTTGTCCAATTATAAGTGGCCCTTCACCTTGTTGTGGACGGGTCCCGATTGTAAAGCCATATCTCTACGCGGATCTCATGGTCCTGTGTAAGCCTTACGAGAGCTTCAATTTAAACACATGTTTTATTGGGACCCGACGTTGGAGGACCCACAATGCGAGAAGCAGCTGGCGGACTTTGCGCAGAAACAAGAGGACTTTTTGCGGTAGATTGTCTGTCACCCTTCGAAATAAACTTTCCCTGCAGAAGATCAGGATCACATTACGCCGCTGAGCTACACGTCGGTAATTGCTAAAATCTATCCGCGGGATTGCATGGATGCTCTTGATCGTCATTCCGAGACAATGGGGATCCAGGCGACATATAACATGCCCTCTATTAGCCGGGAGAGATTTCATGGGTTGAGGAGTACGAGGGGAGATGAGAGAAGAGGGAGAAGACGAGAGATAATGTTAAGCAGGAGGCGGTTTAGTTCAACTCTCTAACTTGTGGCTGGGAAGCTCCAGGCCCTTCCCTACTTCTTTATATAACGTGTACTCTTCGGGTCTGCTGGGCCATCGACCGGACTTCCAAGCGGAGACTAGAGTTTCTCCTCACTTTTTTTTTTTAGAGAAGCTGGCTCCCAACGCAACAGTATCGTGTACACAGGCCGCAATATCAATCAATCATACATCCTCGACCCCGTCCCCGCAGCCTTCAAGATTCCTGCCTTCTCTAAATCCCTAACCAGGCTGGCAAGCATAAGATCGCAGCCCCTGGCCGCAACAAGACTCATAGTCACGGGCATATACTCAGTTCGCAGCGAAACAGTAGAGGCATATGACGCCTCGCCAACAGGAACCACAACATCAGGCACACCAGCCATTGTTGCGATGCGACCGTCTTTGAAACCCATTGGCGGCTCAGTAGGGGCGCTACAACAGTTTAGCTTGTTTCTCATGTGTCTTCATAGCATTCTTCGACGTCGTTACAACGTCGCGAGGAACAGAGAACGTACCTGGTATAAACATCCCGATACTGCGTCTTCCCCGTGGAATAGGGATAGATGTATATACCCTCCGAGCAGGTATCTTTATTGGGTACACCATAGCCCTGTGATTCCCACCAGTCTTTGAATATTGTTTTGTTTCGGAGGGCCATCTCGTAGCCTGTGTGACCGCCGTTCTCTTGACCCCAGGCCCAGCGGACACGCGGCCCAGGATTTATGTAGGGTTGACGGCCGTCGTGTTTGGCTGCGTAGTCAGTGAGAAAGGGGAGGGCGAGGGTCTTGTACTGGTGCACCGATGTGAGGATTGCGTATGTCTAATAGGCAGCGTTAGTTACCATGGCTATGTGGTCAAGGCTATTGAGCTTACCGTGTTCAATAGTTCTGTGATATTACTTGGTGCCCCAGACGGATGCGTCTCCGCCCACCGCGAAGGCGTATCGACGACTTCCCTCCTCACCCTTAAGAAACCCTCAATTCCTGCGACAACCTCCTCAAGAAGCGCTCCAGCTTCCGTCGTATTATCGGGAAACGATGCATTGGAGTAAAACAAACGCCTCGGATATCCTTTATACGCCCTTTCCAAGTCCTGATACCACGCATGAAGCACGGTGCTCAGCGTTCTGGCATCCCTCGCAAACACCCCAGCCGTATCCAGCACATCGCAGAGCGGCAAAACCCCCTCCATGGTAACAGCCCCTGTCGACGGCCGATTCCCATAGATCCCTTGCAATCCAGCGGGATTCCGCATTGATCCGCCCGTATCACTTCCAACGGCGATATCGAGCCACTCGTACGACGCAATCCCGGACGCAGGGCCAGATGAGGAGCCGCCGGGCGATTGATATCCGTCACCCTGCGTAGAGCATCAATATCAACATAGACGCCTAGTAGTAAAATAGAAACCAACGGACAAAGGGGTCATACCCTTGGATTAAACGGACAATGAAAATCCACCCAGTCTGCCGTCGGATTGTCGCCGTTGGCGAACTGTACGGTTCCCATTTTTCCTACGGCGATGGCACCCGCGTCGATGAGGCGCTGGATTGCGGGCGCTGTTGTGCTGCGCGGTGGGTACAGATTGTAGAAGGCGCGGTTTCCGCCGCTTGTGCGCAGGCCAGCGAGGTCGAAGATGTCTTTTATGCCGAGGCGGAGCTGGGATGTATGTCAGTTGGAAGCGATTGTTGGCTGTAACTTGGACGAGGAGAGTCATTTGTTGACCAAGGGGTGAGAGGGAATATAATGAGCGTTAACATACTCCAGCAAGTGGCTTATTTGAGCTCGGGGTGAAGTATAGTCTGGAGGGTACGGCTACTGCCTTCGTCATAGCACCCTGTTTGGCTGTCTTAGTCAATCATCAAAGATTCCTAGCGTTGGAGATGAATACTTCTGTTACAGCAGGTAATGGCCTAAAACCACCATTACCATCACTAACCACGGCCTCTGTAAACGCGAGCTGGTGGTCGGGGTATAGCCGAAAAGCCTGGTAGAGAGCCCCTGTCCCCACTGCAAGAAAGTATGGTCCCTCGGGAACATCACCGTCCAAGCTTGCCTGCACAATAGGGCCCCGGGAATGGTAGCTTGGCGATGCGAAGATGGCCTTGTTAATATTTCCATAGGCAGACAGGTTATGTGCGTTTTCGAGATATCCTTGGTTGTATGCAGCGTGGGTTAGAAAAATAGCTATATCGTCATGAGTACAAAGTCATTGAACAAAGTCATTCAAGACGAGTGAAACGATTACCTTCTAGGAATCCGGGTTGAAAGACATCGTCTTCCGTTGTGAACCTCGAGACGGTCTCCTGCATGTCCTGCCAAGTAAAATTTGCATTCATCGACCTAACGACAGTTATTGGGATGAGATCGGAGTCCGCGTCGGTCCATGTTGAATTGAGCGGCAGTAGCGCAGAAAGCCTCGATACAGGAAACCCGTTGACGTAGTAATTGATACCATCTACAATAGCTAGTCTGCCATTATCTGTATAGATAGCTAGGGACAAGGGTAGCAAGATAGCTACCACCATCAATGACGCGAGGCGGAGCATTCTCGTATCATAGAGCATCTGCTCAATCGGTTGAGTGAATCTGGTATCTTTTGGGACTCTTATGGGGGGGGAATGCGTCTAAATACGGAGTAAATGGTTACAGTTTGCCAAGGTCCTGGAAATGTCCCCAAGGTCTCAGGTCGTCTAGGACACCTTGAGACCTTGTTGAGTTTTTAAAGTACTATCTAAATCTAATAAGGTGGAAAACTCAGCAAGGTCTTAACTATACTTTTCATTGAACATTAAATTTACCACAAGATCAGGGTGGTTAGGGAGTAGGGTAGGTATGGGTGAGAAATAAGGAATCTCTTTTTAGGGTGATTAAGGGGGATCTTTGATACTATTATGTAGTAGTTAAGGAGCTCCTCAAGATCTTGAACTCTTATCAATCTTTCTCTTGGTGATAATCTAAGACCTTGTTGAAATGCATGCCGTTAGATAACAATCGCCTATGAACTAGCAAATTAGTAGGAGGACCTTGTGGAAGGCAACGCCATTTCAGCTCCTCATGGCGCTCCACGCGCCATACTAAGTCGGACTTGGGCACTGCCGTTATCGGCGTCGTGGGGGTGGTCTAAGTCAATACCAGGACGTAGAGAAATTTGCAAAACGAGACTCAGCTGTTGTCGACATTAGAGGCCAACTTCACTATGTATTTCCTTCTAATTCTCCCATATCGATCCATACTGTACGTACAGCCAGGAGGCCATCTACAGACGAATCCACCTCCCCATCCACTTCTCATTGACTGTCTTCGCCTCATCCACAAGCCCCAACTCCAACAACAACTGCACAGTCCCCCTAGCAGCCGACTGCAACGACGAGCTCACCCAAGCATGCGTCGGTGCCGTATGCTCGCCAATAAAGATCGTATTGTGCTCGGTGACATGATATGCCGGGATATACAGCTTATGCTGCTCGACGTCTGGGCGGCACCACGCCGTCGCCGTGTGCTCGTCCTGCAACCAGCACAGCCGCTCATAGTCGCCCGTGTAGAGCTCACGGGCTTGCTCGCCATGGATTGAGACAATGGAGTCGAGGACAGTCTGCACGTGTTCTTCGTCCGAAAAGCTGACGAATCGGTCACTCCAGTCGCCGCCGCGGTAGTGCATTATGAGCCCCGGGCGCGACTCGTTGTGGCCATACACCGGGTAGTACAGGGCTCCGACGGGCTTGCTTGGCGGTTTCGAGTACCCTCCAAAGATAGGTCGGGGCCCCCTTTCCCAGAAGCGTTCCCGGAAGAGGAGGGCGACTTTGCAGGCGGATTTGAAGCGGAGGCCGGCTTCGCTGATTGCGCGGGAGAGGACGGAGGAGAAGTTAGGGAGGTCCATGAAGCGCGTCATTGTGAAGGGGACCGCCATGATTGTGTAGTCGTAGTCTTCAAACTCGTAGGTGCGGTTGGTGATATTGGGATACCAGGAGAGGCGGGTGCGGGTTGTACCATTGGGGCCGGGGATGGGTTCTAATTTTCGGATCTTGCGGTTGAGAGTTAGGCGGTTGCCCAGGTGGGGGAGAAAGGCATCAGAGAGACGGTTGAAGCCGCCGTCGATGCAGAGCCAGGTTGTTTCACCGAGGGCACTGCTGCTGCCGTCGAGACCGAGGTTGGAGTTGTGGTGGAGCTCGTCCCAGAAGATGTCGTAGTCGGAGCTTGTCCAGATCTCGTCGGTGACGTTCAGGCTGGCTTTGAAGACGTGGCGCATCATGGCTTGCTCGCTCCATTCGTCTAGGCCTTCCTCCATGGCGAGTTTGTGCGCGCGCCAGACGTCTCGTTGGAGTGACTTAAGGGTGGTCTCGTTCTTCAGGATGCGGTCCATTCTGTTCTTCGTGCTGAGGTACTCAGCACTGGACATGTCAGGCGCTTCCTTTAGGCTTGGATCCGCCTCGATCTCAGCACGAGTGGCAATGCGACCATCAGGATGTCGACGAGTCCCCTGCGCAATAAGCTCATTCGGGTGATGCTGGATCCACGGGATAAAGTCGATCTTCCACTGAGGGTCATTGCCATTCATCTCGTTTAGGATACCCGCGAGCTGGAACGTCATCTCGTGATCCGTATACCGCAGAGTCTCATTACTATCCTTGTAGGTGACAGAATAGGGCAACCGCATCGGGCCCATCTCCGCCCACTCTTGCGTCCCAGCAACATACCGCGTTCGGAACCGCCCTCCGACGCGATCGCTGGCTTCGATGATTTCCCAGTTGTGGACGCCAACGCTGTCGAGCATTAGGCCTGTGGCAAGGCCGGAGATACCAGCGCCCACGATGGCGATCTTGCTGTCCTTGGACGAGTGGCCGGATGCGACGCCACCGTGTGTTGCAGTCTTTTGTTTGATGGCGGCAACTCCGTCGAACCAGGCCCCGAGTGAGTCGAAGTCTTTGAGGAGGGGAACGTTTGCATCGGTGACAGATCTTTTCTTCGCCATTCGACTCAGTCGGACGGGCTCACTCTTCCCCAGGAGACTTGGTTCTGGCCTATCTGACTGGGTGCCATGGACGTAGATACAGTTGTCCGTTGGAGCATCGTCAGAGACTGCCCAGGCGAGTCGCTGAGGGGGGTGGCCGTCGACAGTAAAGCGACCGATGATCTGCTTCGAAGACGTATCAGGGCTCAGACAGGACGCGTAAACAGCCTCGATGATACCAGGGTAAGATTCACGCCAATCGAGGTAGACATTAGCCAGCCCACCAGGCTGAACAACATCGGACGTTGAAACTTGGAGGATGTTCGTACCCTGAGGCCTGGTAAGCACGCAGTTTACTTGGGCCAACAGCAATGCCGCACTCGCAACTGTCTTGACTGCCATGTTTCGTTTGGTGTCTACAGGGCACCAAAGCGGGCGAGGGTCCGATCGGGTTTTATTCTGTCTGTCGACAATCTACAGGAGCACAAGCTTCCAGAGCCGTGCCGCGCGTGAGGACCTTTCGAGGCTGCAGGAAAAGTCTCGCGACCATCGGCATGACTTACCCCTGCAAACATCCAACAAGGTACCTGATCTGCAAATACAGCTGCCATCGTCCTCATGGTCACTTTCTTGCAGAAAGAAGGATGAGTGATATTGAACCCACTCAAGCCCTACCAGGGTTCTCAATTGAGGGCAATCGGCATGATAGGTGCAATGCCAAACTAATTAAGCAAAGGCAACACATAACATTCGGGACAAACGTATGTACTTACCTGGTTGTGGATAGAATATGGGTTGATCCAGAGTATGATTGACCCAACCCATGTGAATCATGACCTGCGTGCCTTTTGGAGAACAGTACTGATTGTGTCCAAAATTTGAATCCATACTGCTGCAGATATGAATCTTCGGATACCTCACTAATTAAGATCATGGCCCCTTGCAAGGAAAAGATTCATAGAAACATCCCAGTATCCCTATCAATGGTCGCGAGAATCAATCCGGATTCCTAATCAGGCTAGTGGTAAATACACTGAATTCAAACTTTTGACATGTCACTGTAGTATATTATCCCCTTCTTACCTACACCGTAAGCTGGACATTCTTTGAAACGCTAGGAACTCCATTTTGACCCAGAGCAAACAGCATATAATAGCCAGGAAGCGCAATACCGGGATCATTCGGGACAATTGCGGTGTACGTATTGGCGCCAGCGGGTTGGAGCTCTAGCTCTATTCGACGCTGATCAGTGTTCACAGTGTGTGTAGTGGAGCCATAACGAATCAAAGAGGCACCAGAGATGGGCGAATCGACCACGAGTGTAATTTGGGCGCCATATTTAGCATTGGCCGTGGCACTCTGGATTACCGGGCGCGAAGTCAACCCTCCGTTCTCGTCGAATAAATATGGAGGTTTGAAGATCTGTGCGTTATAATGGTTGGCTGAGCAGTTGGCACAGAGCCCGCCACCACCGTTGATCACTGTAGCGTCTGGAAGCAGGAGAGACCAGCTATGGTACACTCGGATGATATTGTTGGGAAATTGCTTGATAAACTTGTTATCAGCTGGAATATAACGCTCCGGTGTCAATTGTGCAGTGTCTTCGTTGAATGGGAGCCCATGTGCCTGGCCACCAGTGATAAAGACACTTCCATCAGGCAAGACAACTGAGGTATGGAAAGTCCGGCTATAGTGCATGTTTTCACCAGCTTTAACAACCTCTGGCATGGCATTAGGATCACCGATAGTAATGAGAGATGCATTGTTTGTAGCCGTGGAATCCTCGTAATTAGGAGACCCTCCAAATGTGAGGATCTTTCCCTTTGTTGCATCAAACATAACCGCATTGCCACACATCTGGTCATTGTCTGTGTTTCGTTTCCCTGCATCGGTCACACTTCCTTGGCCGTGGGCAGAGTACCAGTGCATCGCACGACTTGGACCTGCCTGAAAGATAGAGAGATTCTTCCAGCCAAATATCCAGCCATGGTTGTCCTGGTGGTAAGGACCGAGGTTATCATTGGTCAGCATGTAGCTTGAGTTGGCGTTGGAAAGTTCGGTCCAGGTGTCTTCAACTACATTATAGACTTCGCTGTTCTTATTCCTGAGCTGCGGACCATTCCAGGAACCCCCGATGACAAACATATTTCCATCCGAAAGTGTGGTTGACGCCTGATACCCACGCTCGATATTCATCATTGCTGCCCCATGCCAGGTGTCGGCAAAGGAATCGTAAATACTGGTTATAGAGTCATCGTTTCCACCCGTGACAATAATCCGCCCGTTCATATCCATTGAAATGCCAGAACAAAACATATCATGCTCAGTATCGGAAACCTCACGCTGCGTGACCTCGCCAGTATTCGGATCCCACAGAGCGGTCTGTGTCAAGCCGCCGGATGTCCCTCCGTACTGGTTCTTCCGATATGAGGACCAGACGAGGACTTTCCCTGAACTAGGCTCAACTGCAGCGGACGCGGGCACGATAGGGAAGTCGATGGTTGGGCCCCAAGCTCCAACTTCATTTAGGACTTTACCCTCTGGTACGGTAGGAATTTTTTGGGCGGACCAGATCTGCAGATCGGCGATGCTGATTGCGTTGTCTCCAGCTGATGATGAAAGTGCAACGACTCGGACGTACTGCACTTCCTGAGGCTCGAAGATAGCCATCTTCACGGTTGAATCAGGCCACCATGTCCCATGAGCGACAGGCTGACCCCAGTTGGACCCGTCGGAACTCAGGTAAACATCATGTGCTACAATCCAACCATCTTCGACCTTTCGTGGCCAGACTGCAAGGCCGCTCACATTCTGCACTATGCCGAGGTTGATCGTGATACTGTGCGGCAATGGGGAGTTGTAGTCGCTGTGCCAGTAGGTGCTGTTGTCGCCATCAATTGCCTTGGAACATTCATTGCCAGCTTGCGCATTATCGCAAGTGGCGACCCAGTTCGTGCGGTCGAGCTGTTTGCTGTTGTAGGGTGGGGATTGGAAGAGTCCTGTGCCCTCACCCCCCGAATCGAATGCAGCATTACCACCTTCAATGCCTGGCTTCCTTTGCTTACTAACTGCCCGAATGATTGATGAATCGAGATTGTAATTGTATGCCTCTGCCACTCCGAGGAGCAACAGGAGCCTGATTTTCTTGAGATTCATCCCGATGGTCTCTTGAAGGCGAAGTTTGTAAACGTCCGTAGAAGAAGTAATCAATGATAATACTTACCGAAACCACAACTGAAGTCGAAGTATATATATTGCAATCACTCCAGAATGTCACCTCCTGATGTCACCTCCTAATGTCACCGGAATATCGCGGTAAGCTTGAAAGAACAGTTGAGATTCCAGGGTTTGAAGAACGAAAAACCTTCCATTGTGCGTATAAACCCCACAATATCGCTTGCTACAACACAGTCTGACAAATTCAATAAGACTGCGGAAGGAGCAGCAGCTTGGGATGTCCAACCGATCAGTAGAATGGCTCCCTCGAAGTTTTAATCATGGTTTATCCTTCAAATACCTGGCATCGGCCACCATTCACCATGGTCGAGGGTGGTTGCAACTCTTTCCTATAATAGAGAGGACAAGCAAGCAGTGGGTTCGTTCACGGTCGACTCTCCATCTACCTTCGTGCCCCTTGACAAGCGAGATTTATATACTTTCTAATAGTACAACGTAGCGACGACAGTCTATTGCGAATCGCATGGCCACTACGAGTACCGGAGGCTCTCGATTGAAAACGTTGAGCAACATAGGACATTGGCCATCACTGCAACAGATCCGAAAACTGTACATGACAATTTACTCAGGGTCCTTGCTCGTTACATGCTCTCCGTTTCCTCCCAAGTGCATGCATATCACATTGGGACGGCGCACCCTCCAGGCAGACGCCATCCAAATTCTTAAACAGTGCCAACACACTGTTGTTAAAAAAAGAGAAAAAAATTAAAAAAAAATTCCGAAACCCAATATGATTGCACTGACATGCTCAGGAGTTGTTGAACTGTGATCTGATGAATTGGTACGCCTTGTGGCAGGCCATGCTGATCGCCAGTCCCTGGAATAATTTCACGACGATAAGCAACCCGGTCGTCTACTTCTGAGTACTTACAGCAGAGGTGGGCTGGATCACTATAAAGCCAGCCGCGTATAGCAGTATGCCTCAGAATACAACAGTACCGACGTAACGGCCTCATCCAACGCTGGCGACATTACTTGGTCTCGAATATTAATCCTCTCCTTACCATTGATATACTTGTATGGTCCTGTCCGACCGTTTCAACCTCAGGTGTCACGAACCAATATAATTGAATATGGCACCTCCCTGGTAGGTCAGGTTGTTCTGTGGGATGTAACCCTGCGGTATGATTGGAATTAATATATGAATAAGTCCATGAGGAGGAAATATCTCATCAAAGATTATGATCATTATGTGAATAGACTTGAATAATTTTCAACCAAACTATACAGCTGTAGCTGTTTATTGGTTCACAAGGGTTCAATTTTGCTATATCCATGTGATACGCCCGATCACCGCCTCGGTGTGGGTGCGTATGGCACGGATACTGCTTATATCTGAAGCCACCATTCTCTCCCGTGTCTGATTCGATTCCTGGCGTGGAAGTAGCATCAATCAATCTCAACTATTAAGTCTCTTACGCAGAATCAGTATATTATGTGGAATCTTGACTACTAGAGAGATATTTGCTTCGTCACTACATGAGCAAGGCCACAAACACAACACGCGAGCCCCGTCAGCTGGCATCAAGATTAGTAGCCTTGGCTCGGTCCAGCCCAAGAGTCCTCTATGTTCCCCTGCTGTTCAACAGCCTACCTGAACCCGTAAGCTCCCGTAAACGCAGACTTCGCGGTTTCAGCTTTGCGTACGGATACTCTGTGATTTTTGTTGAATAGGTCCATCACGGGCTATGGTGGTATTGTCGAGGCGATCTGTCCTCCTTACTGCCTTCATCGAGCGCGAGCTTTACTGTTAGTGATAACTTTACTCTCTGCTTTTCTTTGCTTTGGTATTAAATTGCCTAAATGCGAGATTTACGGTCGTAACTGCAACGAGACCAGACATATGATGACAAAAAATCATCCACGGAGTCTACAAGTGATAGGCCGACTTCGCAGCCATTAATCAGACGGCCGAGGAGGTCCGAAGACTATGACGCCGCACACTGTTGTGCACATAAGGTTTTCGAACGAACGATAAGCTTGCTCGAGAGGTCCAAACTTGGACTCGGAGCTTGATTCCATTGGCGCATGCGGGGGGTAATGAGCTCTATAAAGGCATTACGGATGGCAATCTTGACCAGAATGATAACTGAAACCTTATACGCTGGAAAATGGCAGCTTCAGCCTCGTATTATGGCAATGGCATCCTGATAGCATAATGATATGGTGATTAAGATGAAAGAACCGCCTCACCCTCACCGACTACTCATCATAAGTGAGATCATCATGCATGAAGCCCTCATTCTGTAGTGGAACACGCGCCCTGGCCAGGAGCACGGATCCTCCCTCGGCATAGGCAATTGTTTTGGAGATGGGACTGTCACTCTTATTCCAGTGTAAGGAAGGCTTGCGAGCATTAGCCAGACAATGCTTTCTCCAGTCGCCATGGTGCGTAAGTCATTGAGTGAACGGATCATACCAAAGCTGGGGGGTTGTATCGTATGGTGTCTATCGTAGGTCGTAGAACCTGCTCGGTGGTTCTACGTCCAGCACTACCGGGGGACATCCAGATAAGAAGCCGGGACCTATGATGTACCGTACAAGGTTCGAGTGAAATTCAGGGAGCTGAAGTGCAGTAAGCCGTGGTAGACTCTGAGGCTGTGAGTCATGGGTATCGAATTGGAAACCTATGAATAGGTGCATTGGCTGTGGAAGGTTGTTAGTAACATTCCTCTTCCGTCGTGTCAGATTTTCTAGTAGGGGTCATTATCCACAGTGCAGAACACTGAGTCGACTGACCAACTTTGGGAGCCCGACCTAGGTTGCATTAACTCTGCTGAAAGGAAGACAAGTAAATTCGTAAAAGTTGTATCATCAGTCCCATGGCAGCAATCCAGTACGACGCGCAAAAGTGGGGCTTGATCTTTAAAGAGACCCTTATGTCGTGATTGAGCTGTTTGCGAAGATTTTCATGACAGATGAACATTGTCCTGAGCACACTAATCGCTAATGAAAGCTTGAGTGTTTGGTTTAATACGATACTATGGAACTTTAAATAGTACGAGCTTTTTCGATCAAGAAGGACGGATGTATACAAAAGAGCCGAACTGTCAAGGCTAAGCAAGTAGAGATGCTGCGCCTCAGGCTGGAGATGCTTGCCTTCTGCCGTCTTCATGTTTCTCCGGCAGTACAAGCCATAAAACTAAACAAAGAACTAGCATTACAAGCACAACGGGCTGGAGGACTTTAATTCCATAACCCTTTGCAATCGCGCCAGTAATGAAAGGGAATACTGAACCCCCGGCACTACCCAAAGCGCAAGCAAAGCCGACAGCTGCAACATGGAGAGACTTTGGCAGAAGCTTTGCTTGGGCAATAACTGCTTCGGGATAGAGAGGGCCAAGGAAGAAACCAAGCAAGGTCACCGAAAGGACTAGCAAGCGGAGGTCATCAACGACGCAGAATGTAAGATGTAAGAAAATACAACAACCCAAGTAAAGAAGGACTGCCAGGCGCTGCCTGTTGAAAAATGGAGTGAGGAAGCCGAGGCACACACGACCAACTGTAAGTCCACCCCAGTAGCTGAAGCTAACAAAACCTGCAGTAGACAAAGGCACGTTTCGGAGGTCAACTAGGAAGGTGAAAACCCATCCTCCAATAGTCACTTCGGCTCCGACATAGATAAAGAGAAAGAGACTTATTACCCATGTAGATGGTATCCTTAACGACTCCAGGGTGGGTTTCCTTGGTGGTGCGCTGGACGCAAGATTATCCGAGCTATCGGATGACAGAGTTCCGTCAGTACAGGCATCTGGATCCTTAGATCCTGACCCTGTCGAAGACCAGAAGGCGGCCACCGAGGTCAGGAATTCTATTCCTGCTGCAATGGCCATTGCATAGTAGAACTCGTACCACTTCCAACCTCTGTCCGTGATGAGGTATGTTGCTGTTAGCGGCGCCAGAGCTGCTCCTAGGCCGTAGAACGCGTGTAAGATTCCCATCAACTGGCTGCTGTTGTGCATGGCACCAATCCATGCATTCCAGGAGGCATCCACGATTCCGTTTCCTAGCCCCGATACGATAAATACAGCAATTAGGACCGGATAGGGTGGGTGTGAGGTAGTCGCAAGGTATGAGATTATGTGCAACCCTGCCCCGATTAATGCAATGCCGC
This sequence comes from Aspergillus oerlinghausenensis, assembly GCA_014250555.1. Classification (NCBI taxonomy): domain Eukaryota; kingdom Fungi; phylum Ascomycota; class Eurotiomycetes; order Eurotiales; family Aspergillaceae; genus Aspergillus; species Aspergillus oerlinghausenensis. Next base: position 44,033 of record JAAKEQ010000084.1, read on the forward strand.
GCTGTCCGAAACGATCGTGTATCCAATTATTCCCAAGAGCAGCGATCGCGTACCCGATGAACGGGGAAAGGAACACGAGTGAAACAGTCGTATAGTCCGCATTATAGTATTTTCCCAACTGAAGGCCAGTATAAGCAGGGAGTAACTTTGCATCATCGATACACGCGGGGATGAAAATCTATGGGATAAACATACGTAATGAATCATTGCCTATACATGACGCGCGATTAGCACACGAAATATCAAAAATGGTTGACTTATGGCGTACACCGTATGCGCCATCATTTGCTCCAACGACGATAAAGCTGTAGAAGGTGGCTAAAATGCGCCAAACATTCGTCCGAGGCTCATTCCACTTTTCTGGTTGAAAGTCCGTACTGCGCAAGTCATCTCCAGCAGGAAGACTTTGATCCGATATAATAGTCTGATAATCAACGTAGCCTTCAGACCGTGATGATAATAAGGGCGTTGTAGAACCTGTTTCCAGCATTTTCTTCGTTTACCTTCGCCAAAGAGATGATGTAAGTTAAAGAGCTAGCGTCCGAGCCTCTGGAAAAGAAGAGAGAAGTACAACTGAGCGAAAATAAAGACGAAACAGAATAGGGGACGAACAGGGAAGGAAAGAATATGGAGGAGGAAATAGGCCCGTCAGAATTGTGCCATAAAACTCGGCGCGTATCAATCCGTAACCATTGCTTCTGACGCCCAACCTCTAATGGAATTACTAAGCATGCGGGACTATGTTAATGTTACCCTAGTCGACGGCTACAGCGGAAGAGTAGGTTGAGAAGAGTGAGTGGTATAGTGGCTTGATCCACGGAAGGTCATAACCCTAAAAATTTTTTTGCATTTCCAATAACCTGCTATCTGGCACGGTAGTATTCGACTATTCAAATTCCACGGATGTCGGTCTACCAGCGCAGGAGGAGGACTATCAAATACCAGGAAATTATGAGGAAATTATTATTACTATGTTCTTGCGGATACAATAAAGCAAATCGATCCCGAAAGCAGTCATAAACCCAGATAATAAGACAGAAATCAAAGACCTTAGTGATGAGGATGCTGCTGCCTCGAAGCATAGATATCCTCAAAAACACTATGAATAACCTTAACAACCCGACTCACTATCTCGTCCACATCCTGCGTTCCAACAGTGTATGGCGGTGCAAGCAAGAAGTGGTCACCGTTCCACCCATCTACCGCACCGGTAGCTGCGAATAGACAGATGTCGTAGCCCTTTTCTAGTCCCTTGGTCTGTAGGCGCTTGCTGAGGGTAAGCTTACTATCAAACGGAGCCTTCCTATCCTTGTCTTCCATGAATTCTACTGCCCAGAAAAGACCTCTCCCTCGAATATCGCCCACATGTGGATGATCTCCGAGATGCAGTTTCAGTTGCATTCCGAGGTACTCACCCATTTCCCGACAGTTGTCGACTAGATTATACTCCTTGACAATGCGCTGAACCTCAACTGCAGCCGCACAACCAAGCGGGTGCGATTGGTAGGTCTGTCCATGAACGAAGTATCCTCCGCCCTGCTTCAGTCCAGAAACAACACGATCGTTGATAAGGAGGGCAGATATGGTTCCGTATCCGGCTGCGAGACCTTTGCCCACAAGTTGGATGTCAGGCACGACACCGTCCACTTGCCAAGCGTGCATGGCTCCGGTGCGACCCATGCCGCACATGATCTCATCAAAGACCAGAAGTGCACCGTAGCGGTCGCATACTTCCCGCATGGCCTCCAGGTAGCCAGGTACTGCGGCAACACAGCCTAGGGCCTAGATTTCATAGCGGTCAATGTTTGTCAAGTCCAATAAGAAATAGAGAGTCGCGTACTGTTCCTGCCACTGGCTCAAGGAAAAAGGCACAGACGGTGTCAGGTCCCTGCCGCTGGAATTCCTCGTCGAGCTCCTGCTTGAGTCGAGCCACATACGTCTCCAGATCTTCATTATCTTTGAGAGCATGGTACGGGTCGCATGCCGATACGTGGGTGACATTGGAATGTAAAATTGATTTAAACCGAGCCTTCCTCGGCTTGAAGTCTCCCAAGGACAGAGACCCCAAGGTGCAGCCATGCCAAGAACCGCGTCTTGAGATGAACTTGGTTCGTCGGGTGTCTGGATTTTCCTCTGCAAAGTACTGGTGGGAAAGCTTCATTGCGGCATCAACGGCCTCCGAACCTATGAAATGGAGCCCACATAGTCAGTCTGGCGCCAAATGAGTTCTTACGCAAGGAATACTGAGGGAGGACGTTACCGGACCCCAGAATGCACGCCCGAGACATCTTCCCGCCTGTAGACTCGACAAGCATATCTGCAAGCCGCATAACTGGTGCATTAGGAAAGAATCCAGGGTGGGAGTATTCGACTTGATCCAGCTGCGAGGTTATCGCTTGCTTCACACGTTCTACACCGTGTCCGATAGCAGAGACAGCCGCGCCGCAGGTAGCGTCGAGAATTATCTGCCCATTGTCAAGGTGAATGTACATTCCCTCGGCAGACTGAACAGAAGGTACTGTCGGGTCGTGGACAACATTCTTGTAAAGGTAAGCTGGCTCGGGTAGGGAACCCATTTTGCTTCTAATATCGATAGAACGTTCATTCAAATTTAATAAAAGAGACAAACCATTGTGACAACAGCCCCAATCTTACGGCCTACGCAGTTAAATAGTGTTCTTGTGCTTTCGTGACTGCGAGATGGACAAGTCGTAGGTTGTCTTTCAACCCGACTACCGAACGCGTCCAATATGGGTCAGAAAAAATATAGTGTTCAGCTATACGACCCGTTGGACCCATCCAAGGTTGTACCCTTCACAGTGACGTCCATCTATAAGCTAGAATCATAGTGTCTAACTGGTCCTCAGTGCGATATGTTTCTAAGAGTGTCAGCAGGAAAGTAACACTTCATGCTTCAACCTAAGGACTGCGCTGTAACATGTGCAATACATTTTACTAAAGCCCTCATCATGAGACAGCATGTTTGCAGGAGTTCATCTACCTCGAACTCTAAGGCGATAAGTTCTTACATTGTACTAAAAGGCTAAACATATGCTTTTGCCGTGTGGAGTGCACAAAGGTGGCCTATCGTTCAAACGTTATCCTGTGGTAGATATGGGCTGTCTCCTCGCATCATAGACTTGTGTGCAATCCGCCAGATAGGACGCAGCTTACCTGTCTGGGCACACCTTTACCGAAGAAGTAATATATTTGTCATATTTCTACGTTCTGTGGTACAGTTTATTGGGCATGCAATCGGCCGTTTGCATCCAGACAGAGTCACAGCCATGTCACTCAATTATGTCAAGCTGAGACACATAAAAGATTCGGCGTCTGAAATGGCTAGACCTCAGCTATTGTATCTGTCCGTCAAATGGAGAAGGTGTAATTTGGAATAGGGAACAATTGTGGGATTTGATTTGTAGCTGACGGGCATGTCATACATTCTAAGACCCGCCATGGTCCTGTCACTGCGAGTAATGAACAGTGCATGGTATGTGACAAATATGTGGCTAACGGGCCTCAACCGAGCAACGTTTAGCCAGCTGCCCCGTTGCGGGCCTTCGGCAATTGGTTGCAGTGGTAACCTATTGCAAGTGGTAACCAAGTGTGGTCTAATAACTTAGTATCGGACTGTGCGCAACAGCCTACGAAGATTGTCACCCTCCCTGGAGACTCTATCTCACATTGTGCCATATCCAATGTCGGCTCCGAATCCTCCAAGGCTGAAACAGTGAGGACGGTCTAGACTTAAGCATCTCTAGGGGTTCTTGCGTCACCAAGTCGACCAGCTAGCCCCCTGCGTTTGAAGATGGTCCACGTTACCTAGCCTGCGGAATCTGCTCTACAAGCCATCTGGAAGTGGAAAAAATAAATGGCAAGTTTGCCTTTCTTAAGGATAGCCGACTGTCGGCTTCAATAGAGGTATCTGGTTCCTAGTGGATGGATCAAATCAAAGAAGTCACTCTCTGGATAAATAAATCAAAAATGTACCTCGCCGTTCTCCCAAGTATATGTCAGTTCTCACATTCCTTCTGAAGCAGCATTGGATGAAATATGCCCCAAAGTTCCTCACAAATGGAGGGCAGGCACCAGTACTTGAATGGTAGTCCGAAAGCAATTTTCTTCACTGATTTCGACGGAACTGTTACTTTGCAGGACTGTAAGCAATATATACTCGCCCTTTTCACAACTTCATGTTTTATGAAGCCATTACTAAGAAGTTTGTTAGGCAATGACTACCTAGTAATAACCTCCCCCACCGATTGTTCACAACAACTGACCATCTGCACAGGTTGACAATTTTGGCTTCGGGGCCGAAAAACGCCGGATGCTTGAGCTCGAAGTCCTAAATGGAACTTTGGCATTCAGGTACGTGCTAGCCCCGGGTAGAAATTCCAAGATCTACAAGACTACAATAATAGTGGGCCGAAGAATGACCCCGCCAGGGATGCTTTTCAGGCCATGCTTGACAGCGTGCGAATGCCCTTCAATGAGTGCCTTCGTATCGTGCAGGAAAATATCCAGCTCGACCCCGGTTTTGTCAACTTCTATCTCTGGGCAAAAGAGAAAAGTATTCCAATTGTGATTCTGTCATCAGGAATGACGCCTGTGATAGAGGCATTGCTGGTTTCCTTATTTGCTGGCAAGCCTAGCAATATATTTGTCATTGCAAACACCGTCGCCCCTCACACCGGTAAACATATCGACATGGTTGGTGGATGGCAAATTAAATATCGCGACGATAGGCAAGTGGGCCAGTGATGAAAACTGCTCGTCGAGGTGTATTGACATAGCGAGCATTATAGCATATTTGGCCACGACAAATCGCTAGAAATCAAGCATTGTGTTGCACTGCCTGACGGAGAACGTCCTGTGGTGGCTTTTGCAGGAGATGGAGTGTCAGACCTCTCTGCTGCGTCCGAAACAAACATCCTATTTGCCAAAGAAGGTCTAGGCAAGTGATCTCCTTGACTCCACATCCAATGGAAGGAAAATACTGCTTGTATTTCTTGTTATACGAGATACTAACCATTGAATTCAGATCTAATGAAGTACTGCAAACTGAAAGGGATTCCTTTTGTGCCCTTCGATGATTGGGATTCCATTCTTGACGCAATGCGAGACATCTACGAGAGGACAGTCAAGACTTAAGTCTGCGAGTCACTCCTTACAAAGACTGTGAAGAATTAAAAGCTACTGGGTTTATATGGAGAGTTTTGTTTGTTACTGCTCCCATGAATGTATTCTCTATTCTTATACTGCATCATTTTCTGGGTACCATCATGACTCCACCTTGGGTAGCCGAAGCAGGTTCGAGCCACGACTATGGCGGAGTACCCTAGCATCTTCTAGCCCCATCGAAACTCTAATAAGGTAGCTCTCAAGCTCTCAAGCGATGACTGCGTGGTCTACGCTTCATTGGGGAGCGGTGGATGGGTCAGAGGTGTGAGCTCATGAGCAGTAGGCGTCATAAATTTCTTTCGAATTCAAAGCACTAACAACCTTTATACAAGACTTTTCCGGCGTCCTACGTTTCATCTCAGAGGGTCATGAACCAAATATTTGAGAGCTCATCTTTGCTAGCTGCACTTCTTTTTGCTTGCTGTAACATGCCCCACTGATAGATATGAAAGAAGTCGATTACACTTACACCTCTTATAGTTTCAACAGCGGCATACTTTACATCTAACTCTGTGTAAAAGAGATCTTCGCGTGCGAGGTTGTTAGACTTTGCTTTTTTGCTGTTGCATCTACTAGATACCATGGAACAGGTGTTAGCATTTATGGATTATTGGAGAAAATCTGATGACGGTGGTACATAAATCTGCGATTGCTCATTAGGTTCTTTTCCTCTATATCACTCGCCATCTATCTAGGACTTACGCTACAGCCTGCTCGACCAGAACACATTGTCTGACAACATGACCTCTGAAAGAATCAATAAGCTCGATATTAATAAGGACAACATTCAAGGCAACATCTGGTGAGTCTGCGCCTGGCCTAGTTTTCCGGCCGGCCAACGATAGTAACATTTCTTAGGCCGGGTGTGCCAAAGCTTCATGAATTCTTTTTATTTTTCAACATTACCTCTGAGAGGAGGTTTCGTAGAGACCTGAAAACACTTATTCCACTGATTACCACAGCGAATGATGCCGTTAAATTCCATGAGCAGATCAGACAGAACAAGACTGAGGTGGCCAGTGGAGAAGCAAAGTCCGAAGTGATTCCACTCACTGGTGTGAACTTGGCCTTGAGCGCCAAAGGATTGAAAAAAGTAAGCCCCGCCATACCTTCTCCTGGTTCGAGGACCATATCTGATACCGCTACCTAGCTTTTCAAGGATGATAAGGACAATTTGAGATCTGGCAACTTCCTAGGAGGTATGCTTGCAGACTTGCAAGGTGGAGTTGCCGGGGGTGAAGGTCGGGATAATCCAGACGACTGGGAGGCAAAATTCAAGCCCGAAGTCGAAGATCAGTATATTGATGGTGTGATTCTTGTCACTGGCCGCTCTGAGCAGACCGCACGAGCAAAGCTGCGCAAGGTGAAATATATCTTTGTTGGATATTTTGATTTCACTTCCAGCATCAAGGAGCTCTTCATAGAGTATGGCCATGTGCGACCAGATCCCAACAGCAGCAATGAACAGTGAGAAGTGCTAGATTTACTGAAAAGAAATGGGCATCTGACCGTTACCAGCTTTGGTTACCGTGACCTCATCTCCCAACCCCAGCTGGAGGGGCTCGACCCGGCTCCCAAGGGCAAATATGAGCCGCCACTTGTACCGCCAGGGTAGGCACGATTTCCTGAAAAACTACTTGCACAAACTAGTACTAATATTATTTCCTTCTAGATATGTTATAACTAATGCCGACCAAGAGCCTGTTGGTCAGCCGGATTGGGCGACGGACGGTAGCTTCCTTGTCTTCCGCAAGTTGAAACAGCTGGTGCCTGAGTTCAACAAGTAAGCAAGTAGAAGTCTGAATATCTCACCGCAACCTTCTGACGAGAGCTTAGATGGCTGGATGACACGGCTCCTAAGCATCATCTGACCACTGATCAGCTTTCAGCACGCTTAATGGGCAGATGGAAGAGCGGTTTGTACCTCAGCCTGCTGTATATGCTGATGAAAACTTACATGAGACAGGTGCCCCTGTGTTTCTTACGCCATGCGAAGATGATCCCTCGCTCGCTGACTGCAATAACTTCGACTTTCAACCCGGCAATAATCAGGAAAAGTGTCCTTTCGCCGCGCATATCCGGAAGTGCAGACCCCGGGGAGATGTCAAGGATAAGAATACTACTTCAATGATGCGTCGGGGCATACCCTATGGCGATGAAGTCACTAAAGAAGAGCACGATCAACAGACAACAAAGAAGGAGCGTGGAATGCTGTTTCTGTGCTACCAAAGCAGCATTGCAAATGGTTTCAGGCGAATTCAAGAGCGTAAGCAATCCCACCACAGCATCAATACCATGTACTGTATTGCCCCTTTGATATTTAACAATTGTGACAGAATGGTGTAACAAGAACACCTTCCCCCCGCTGAAGAGAGCTATTACCGGCCCTCCAGGACCTGGTGCCGACCCCATCTGTGGCCAGCCTAATGGGCCTGACCCATTTGTTATGGGATTATGTGACGGCCAGAACAATAATATCCACGTTGATTTGAAGTGCTGCGTGATCCCTAAGGGGGGGGAGTATTTCTTTTCTCCATCGATCAAAGCACTGACGAATATTGCCAAGCAGTCCGCCAAGTAATCAGTTTCATGGTATGCATGTACTTAGGTCAAAACTTGGCTCCTGGCATTCGTTACGGATTGTTGGTCATATTGGGTTTAATCATCAATCAATTACCTCACCTGGAATATGAGCAGCCGTCAGGTTGTAGACCACTAATCTACCCTTCCATTTAGTTTTCGGAGTCGCCCAATAGGGTGACCCGGCCAGTCCAAGGTAAAAGGCCACTTTAACGTAAGATTCGTGGAAAAGAGCATTTCAAAGCTTCATATAACTACCACGTACAGAAACATGTACAATAACTATAGATAAAAGACCTGTGATTTACTGTTAACTTCCTAGCTAGTCGATGACGCTTGGCTACTTATGCCGCGGTTAATAACATGGAACACCTCACGGGGCGTCGACCTCTCTTTGATCTTAATGATTCTTCTGATGCTTCCTATCCGTGAGAGGACCGAGCTAGATACAGTCCCTTCTATCTGTACCCGATGTTTGGAGGTCTTGGATCGCCGTTCTGTGGGTCATCTAATCCGATGACGAGTACATCGGCTGGACACCTTCTAGCCTAGTGATCTTTTATTCCAACTGAAAGCTATCGACTTGAACCCAAACACTAAGGTTGTTCCCCGACTGAAGTTTGGAAAACAAAATTTAAGAACTGGGTGGTCTTCTGACTGCATTCATCCCTCATGGTGGACCGGTCCGACGTCGCATCTTCCCACCCGGATGATGTAACGGAGATGCTACAAGATGTAGATGTATCCCGATTAGGACGTTGTCTGATATGAATCTAGTCGCAAGTGTCAAGTTAACGTAAACCTATGTAACAATCTCTGACTGTTCTTATCATTTCAATGTAATGATCATATTCTCATCTAGATATTGCTGGACCATGGAATACTAAAGGGCATGGTCGAGATTCCATACCAGCAAGCGTAGTTGGTGCTACGGTTTCGAAGAATGGACACTAGAGTCACGGAGGTCTAATTAATGAACCAACTATAACCAAGACTCGATAGATTGTTACCCAAGGTAACAAGTGGGTGCCCATCCGGAGCATCACTTAATGTTCCATGCGAACCTAACCCTCTGTTCAATAAATCAATTAGCGAGGCGCCTGACTCTAGCCCTAATATCTAAAAGAAGTTGTAATTAAAGTCAGATACTACCACAACACGGCCATGCAGGGTAGCTACCGGCCTTCAGCCATATGGTAACGTATCCCTCGGGTGGTTGTCAATGAACAGCGCAGTATACGACAATCATGACGACTCTGGAAAGGACGCATCGGGCCGAGTGCTGGCCTGACTTGCACTGGCATTCGCTCTTTGCCTAAATCGTGTCTTTGACAGGACACGTGAGTTATTCTCAGAAGCTGCATCTCAGCTATGCAAGGGACAAGACACTTCAGTAATTTATTTAACTTGGTAATTTGAATGTGCTATCTGCAGCAAAGCATAGTAAGAAAATATGAAGACCCGCAAGCAATAACCACAAGCAACCAGTCATGATATTCCAGTGATCGCATCGCTCCTGTTAGCCACTGCCATAGTCGACCGGAAAACTATACGCCGGATCGTAGTGCATCTCCCAGTAACCGTCCCATATCTTCTTTGTGATTGGGCCAACCTGGCCGTCATTAACTGGTTGACCATCAAGCAACGTTATAGGCATAATGCCACCGGCTGTTGTGCACATGAAGATTTCATCGGAGTGATAAACCTGCTCCACTGGTACGACCTCAAGGCGGATGTCGATGTTGTTGGCTCGGGCAACGTCAAACACACTTTTACGTGTGATCCCTCGCAAGACACCTCGATCAGGGGTATAGATAATACCGTTCTTCACCAAGACAATGTTAAATCCGGATCCTTCAGTAAGGTTGGTATCTCCGTCAGTGAGAAATGGGTACGTTGCGCCACGGTCCATTGCCTCAAAAAGTCCCCTTGTTAAGTCACCCCACTGTAGATTTTTGATCGTAGGATCAAATGCACCCGGGGGTGTTCGTCGCACTGTCCTTGTAATGATAGCACTGCCACCAAGGAACTGGTTCTCAGGCGCCATAACCCAAACGTATGGGAGAACAAGCAGGTATATGTTGTTATTATACAGATCCTCGGGCTTCGAACCACGTACACCTGTCAGACCACGTGTCACGATAACTTCCACAAACGCATCCCGAATACCACTCTTGGCGACCATCTCAGCCAGGATATTTTTCACCGTGCTCGGTGCAAGTGGGAACTTGAGCCGCATTTTATCGCAGCTTTCCAGGATCCGTTGCATATGATCATCCAATCGAAAGAAGCGTCCATCCCAAACCGTTGTAACATCATAAGTTAGGTCACCGTGCATGAAGCCTTCGTCAAGTAGCGGTATTCTAGCGTCGCTGGGTAAGACGAGCTTTCCTTCCACATAGGCAATGCCCTTAGAGAAAGGATTGTCGCTCCGTTCAAGCAGCTTCTGGCGCGCATGATATCCCGAAAAGACTTTGTCCATAGAGGCCATGAAGAGCGCGATCTCACTGTATTCCGATGTTGAAAGATCATACCAAATAGACCTAACTGCAAGTGAAGAATTGAGCGGAGTGTAAAAACCCATTTATACGAGCGAGCGGAGTGGGAGTTTGCCCATGCTTCTTTTTGAGCTGCTTGCGGGAAATGACGTACGCAAAAATCGCGATTCCCTGGTTGTTGGACCCATATGGCAAACATTGAACACGGAAAGTGGATATACTGGCCGGGTCTCTGGGGTAGGATCTTAATCGTTGATGGCTTATTGGCTTGCTTGTGTTCGCATTGCTATTGAAGCAAACTCTACTTCAGCCGTTTGATGGCACTGGCTTTATGATTTAGCATTGTTCGGTACGGCTTCTTCGGTAGACAGAGGATCCAGCTGCTAGCATTAGACTGGCCACCAGGGATATATCCTTTATTCTTTACTAGCTCAGTGGGTGGGAGGACGTTAGGTATTAAACGTCATTACTGCATCCGTTTTGGTAGACTTCCTGCACGGTGGCAAGGGTGCAGGCCCAATCATTGAATGGCACAAACGGACTCCCAACGTTGCTCACAGTACCGGACGAGGGCTTGTGCAGCTGTCCACACTGATGACGATGTCATTTGGCTCACGAAGAAATTCATATGTGGAGTGCACGTATCGGAGAGCCGACTTACCCATCCTGCTCTTCGCAAAGAGGATGTCTGTTTCCGATGCGGCGGGTAGATCGGACAAACCGTCTCCAACATACAGCAATATCGGGCGAGAATTGCCACTGAGGGCAGCGTATGGTTTGATTGCAAGCGATTTATCATGGCCGAGTGAGCTATGTGGTCCAGGTCTTCAGTGACAAGCCCACGCTCTGCCTGTATGAGGCTTTCCACCTGTCATTGTGAAAGGGAATTTGCCAGCCTCCATTATGTTTATATCTTTGCCGTTGCGAGACTTGATGTTGTTGGCGACTATGAAGATGTTATCCGGCTTTTACTGCCGAAGAGTCGCTCCAGTAAGGCGATGCCAGATGACAGCACCACAAGCTCAGCCGCTTTAGAGATCTGCAACTGCAAGTATAAATGACCATAAAAATTTCCTGGGAATTGTGTGCTCTAAGGCAATTAATATCAACTAAGGAGGAATTTTTATAAAGTGGCAGGTTGTGACCTATTCATCCGCCTAATGCATAGTTAGGTAAGTATTGCGCGGGGGCTATAATCTAATGACATGACACTAATATTAGGGATATAGTGACTTCTCTAGGGGTATAGTAATGATATAAAATATCTTCATTACAGGTTAGAAGCAGGGACTAGCTGCCTATAGTATTCTGCGTAAATTCATCAGTGTTATGGGCCAAGCCAAAGTTATGCAAACTTTAATAAAAGTAGAGAGAAGATATAAGAAGCTAGGGGCATGGTAGGAACCTTCTTCCCAGGTGAGTTATGAGACAGTGAAGTAAAAGAGTGGAAGGCTATTGCGCAGGAATGGAAGAAGAAAAGCTGTCGAAATATAATACCACTAGACTAAAAAGGTGTCTGGACATTAGTCCTATCAGTCTAGGGTCTTATACTTTTCAACACACCCCCCCAGGTATAGTGTTATTGTAGTGCATAGTGATATACCTAAACCTTTATATACCAGAACTCTAAGCTGTCTGGGTTAGTTTAGGCACTAATCAGGCAGTAATCTGAATCCTTCTAGGCTAGGCTATTTATAATGCATAGCCTATTTATATATTCCTATGCATGCACTCTATATACTCTAGCACTCCTATGCTCTATATATTTAGAAAAGACTATGCTATCTTAGAATTAAACCTAGGGTCTCAGGGGTTACAGGGATATCTAATCATATACTATGTCTACTATAGTAGGGCTTCCTAGGCCTCGAAATGGTCCGACTCAGGTTCCAAAGGTCGGAACCTCAAACCTGAACCTGAGGTTCTTAGGTTCCATATTTTGGAACCTGAGTTGGGTCGCAGTTCCATCAGGTTTAACCTAGGTTTGAACCTGACAGAACCTGTTTTATATAATTTTACTAAGATTTTCCTATTTTAGATGGATAAAATAATAATTTATTAAGATTTTAAACTATAATTTACTGCTGTTATAGTTAAAATATCTATAAACTATATAATATCACCACATCCCTTATAAAATTATATAAAATTCATCTATATATAGAATACCTAGCATAGCTAATATTATATCTAATTAGATTTAGTAGCCTCAAGGCCCTTAGTAGTTAATTCTAGTAGAAGTTATGGTTGATATATTATATAAAGTAAGAAATATATATTTTATACTAAGTACTTCACTACCATCCTAATTAATATTTCTTTAAATATATTTTAATAGCTATTATTAGAATTAAACAGGCTAATTAGAAGCTTATATAAGAATACTAATATCCTATATTTACTCTATATATTATATATTTATTACTTAAAAGTAATAAGACTATATACTTAGGGTTAAGGACTTAGGCAAAAATTAAGATTAAAATAACTCTTTATATAGGTTAAGATAAAGTTCTAGGTTAGGTTCTAGGCCAGGTTCTTCAGGTTCTAATTTAGGTCTATTAGGGTCTATTAGGGTCCATCAGGGTCTATTAGGTTTGACTTAGGTTTAAACCTAACAGAACCTATCTATAGGGGGCCTTGGCTACCTTACTAACTAATTATTATAATATAGGTAGATAGCCTAGTCTATATTAAAATAAATATATTAATACCTTTATTCAGCTTATATTAGTAACTAATTCTTATAGTTTTTCTTATTTCCCTTAGTTCTAGCTTACTTAACCTCTAGTATATCTCTTCTAGTCCTTCTTTATTATCCTAACTCTATTATTTACTATATTATATAGTTAAATCTCTTAGTTCTCTGATAATTATCCCTTATCTATCTATAAGGATACCCCTCTAGATACCTCTTCCTTCCTTCTATTTAATAGTCTATAGTTATTCTTCCCTAATACCTTATATAGCTAGTAGAAACCTGCTTCTATACCTAATATTAAATTTACCTAGCCTTTAGTACTACCCTCCATCCCTAATACTTCTAAATATATTAGCCTAGAGAAGAAGAAGAAGAACTATCTTCTCTAGATAAAGATAGTAAATAATAAATTTATTATATAGTAGTTAAAGACTAAGTTTAGAAGTTAGTTAAAAAGGAATATCTTTAAGAATAAATACTAGGTAGAGTATTAGAAGTATTTTTACTAAATTATCTCTATCTAAGATAGGTCTCTGAAGGTTATATATAAAATATATAGCTAAATCCTTAACTATCTAGTAGATAGCTATTATGGAATATCCTCTATAAATAAATACTTATAAGGGGTTAACTATTAGAGGGTAGTACCTTATTTATAAGATATTAAAAGGCTTATATAAGTAGGCTGGCCGCGTGGGAGGGAATTCCCATGGGAAATTCCCTCCCTTTGGGAAATGGGAGTCCCTAGTGAATTTC
>JAAKEQ010000085.1:0-55896 GCA_014250555.1 Aspergillus oerlinghausenensis
ATACTCTTAATACTCTTATTATAATATAACTTATATTACTATATATATTTTTCCTAGTTTCTATAGCTTTACTAACCCTAATAAGATATTAACTAGCATACTAAGAAATATATATAATCTTTCTATAGTACTCTAGTAGTATATTAACTTTTTTAAGACTAATAATAATAATACCATACTATAGGATCTAGTATTATTCTTAGATATTAATAAGGTAGTTATAACTCTATATAAAGCCTTTAAATATACTAAGTTAGCCTACTATAAATAGCATAGATTAGTAGTTTCTTTTAAGAAGGAGGTTATAGTAGGTCTATTAACTAATATTATTTAGATAGGGTTTTTACTAATAAGCTAGTTTATAGAAGATATTATCTAGCTATAATTCTTTCTATATAGATTATTATTATAAGTTAGTATATATCTTACCTCTTACTACTAATATAGGAGTAGAAGACTAGTATTTCTATTACTCTTAGAAGTTATTATACTTACTACCTAGTAATAAGGGGTATACTAGCTAGGGGGTAGCTCTTTAGGTATTCTTTAAGGAAGTTATAGCAGCTGTTATCTATATTTATAGAGATAAAATAATAGATTAGAATTCTATAGATTATCTTAGTAAGATTAAGGATATATTCCCTCTTATTTTAGAGGAGATTTAGGCTAGTATATTAGACTCCTTATAATATTTATATATTAGTATAACTAGCCCTTTCTAGTACCTTTATAGTAGTTAAGAATAGTAGTTTTAGCCTTAAATTTCTATATTACCTCTTATATATTAGTTATATTATTAGTATAAGTCTACTAATTATATTCTAAGAGCTAGTTCTTCTATTTTACTAGGTAGTACTACTTATTCTTAATAATATAATTATCCTTAACTTCTTTAACTTCTTATTTATTATTATCTTTAAGTTCTAATATTAGAAGTAATTAATCCTGCTTTACCTAATTCTATAATTCTAAGTATAATATATAAAAGATATTATAAATTTAATTATATTTTATAGGTAAAGTAAGGTAATATACTTATAAACTAATAATATCTAGTACTTAAAAAAATCTAATAAAAATAGGTATTAGCTTCTTACTTAGAATCTTTAACTTAAGATTCTTTATTAATAATCTTACTAATTATCCTTTTTCTAGTATTAACTCTTTATAATATTTATTATAGTACTTTACCTATATTTTATTAGCCTTATACTAATATTTCTTTAATCTTTCTTAAAGATCTAAAAGTTTCTATACTTATGCTATTATAGCTAGGATCTCCCCCCCTATAATATTATTCTTAGTATATATATAGAAGTCTAGATTATAACCTAGTAAGATTTTAAATAGGGATTTATTTAGTAAAGTATTAATTACTTTATTTATAGTAAATTTAGCTTCTCTTAATAGAGTTACCTAGTTATTTTATTCTTTATTAATAAAATAATAAAGATATCTTTTAAGGACTTAATTTATCTATTTTATTTAGCTATTAGTTTAGGCATAAAATATAGTTAATAATCTTTATTTAATCTTTATAATATAATATAATTTCCCCTAGAATTTACTTATAAAGACTAGTCCTTAGTCTGAGATAATACTATTAGATAATCTAAATTTTAATTTAACTTCTTAGTAGAATAGCTCTGCTAGTTCTGCTATAGTTATTATTATTAAAATAAAGAAGAGGAGTAACTATTTTAAGAATCTATTAACTATAATTAAGATATTATTAACTAGATTAATCCCTAATAGTACTATTAGAAGTCTAGTTATAAAATCTATTAATAGTTTACTAAATAGATAGGATAGTTATAATAATAAGTTAAGTTTATTATAAGGCCTATACCTTAGTGCTATAGTACCTTAGTATATTAGATATTCTTTAATATATACTTTAATATTATTTTATAGGTTTATCTAGTAAAACTTTTACCTTAGTAAGGCTTCTATATAGTTTCTACTAAAGTAATTAGCTAATAGTTTATTATAATATATACTAATTAATTAGTTTCTTAATTATTTAGTATTAGATATAAATAACTTATCTTTAAATTATAAAAGATCTTTAGAATTAATATTCTAAGAAGTTTATTCTATAGTACCCTACCTAACTATAGTAATTTAGTACTAGGTCTTAGTATCCTTAGTTTATATTTATTAAATTAAACCCTTAAGGTCTTTAGTAGTTTTATATTTATAAATATTTTTCTTTTAAGTAGTATACTTAACTAAGGTACTTAGTATTAAATAATTATTAGTTAATTACTATAATTTATCTTAATATATTACCTCTTCTTATAGATAGTTTTTATAATTATAGAGCTCTAATAGTATATTACCTAGCTCTAGTTTATAGTTATCTTAATATTTAGTCCTTAGTAACTATATAGTAATTATTTACTTATAAATTAGTATAATAATATTATTATTATTAGACTATAATATAGTCTAATTATTATACTATCTTATAAGTATATTAGCAGGGTTAGCCTTTCCCTTTTAATACTTAATAATAAAATTAAATAATATTAAGGAAATTAACTAATAGGCCTATCTACTATTTAACTTTAGTTATTTTATAAAATCTTATAGATTAATATAATTAGAAAGGATCTTAATCTAATATATAGCTCCTTTAGTATACTAATACTAATATTTAAAGAAATAGATAATAATAAATAATTCCTTATCTAGTATTACCTAATTAAGTTTAGCTCCTATAAACTTTCTTAACTAGAAAGTAACTAGATGCTATCTCCCTTATTTATCTAATTAAGATAAGATACTAGCTATACTATCCTTTAAGATATCTATCTCTATCTAAGTTAGTAGAGCTAGATTAAAGTAATATAATAATAATACTACTTAAAAGACTATAATAAGTCTTTAAAATATAAGCTTTTTAATAAGACTAAATTTTACTAATCTTAGTTTCTTTCCTTCTTTTATTCCTCTTAGAAGATTAGTTAAAGGTAAAGTAATTAAGGAATAATTCTTAATAAATTATTAATAAAAGTTATAAAACCCTAAGAAGATTTAGATATTATAATAACTATAGGGTTCCTCTTATATAATAATAGTTTCTACCTAGCTTATATCTATAGATATACTATCTACTAAGATAATATATTCTAGGAATTTAATATAATTTTAGTAGAAAGTATATTTAGAGGGTTTAGTATAAAGCTTAGTCTTCTATAGTTATTCTAAGACTTAAGAGATATATTTAGTATATTCCTCTCTTATTTAGGAAAAGATTAGGATATTATTAAGATAGGCTATATAGAAGATATTAAGGATATTATATAAGATAGTATTTATATAATTCTAGAAGGTGGCTAGTATATTTATAAGACTAAAAGATATAACTATATACTTATAATAACTATATTAGATATAAAAAGCTATCTTTTATTTATCTTCTTTCTTAATTTAGATTTAATAGTATATATCTTAGATATTAATCTTACTAAAGTATTTAGCCCCTAAGATTTAGTTAAGAATCTCTAATATTAGGGGTAATAGGTACTAATTCTTTACTATTATCTAGTTAAGTCTATAATAATTAATATATAATCTTAATTCTCTATCTTTTTTTAGGATAAAGAGAATAGGGGCTTTAGTAAGGCTTTTAGAAGATTAAATTCTTCTATATATAATATTCTTATTAAGATACTCTTTTAATTTATAAAGTTCTGCCTAGGATAAAGGGTATAATAAATTAAATAGTAGTAATTTATTAGATTTTATTTTAATAATATAATCCTAAGAAGAGTAAGAAGATATAATCTTTAACTTTTCTACTAAGAATATATTATAGAACTTAGCTAGTTCTAGAGGTATATTCTTAAAAGAATAATACTTCTTATCTTTCTCTTTCTCTAAGAGCTATATCTCTTTAGATAGTTTAACTAATATAAATATTATTATATAGTTATAATATAGTTTCCTAAATTTTTAAGGGGTAATTAGGGAGAAGATTAATATTTTAAATTATTATTAGTATTTTTATAGTAATAGATAGATATAGAGGTCCTATAATATAATTATTAAAAGAAGAATAGGACTTTCTTTAGATTATAAGTCTTAATTAATAATTATATAAGCTTATTTAAAACTTTATTTATTACCCTTAGAATTATAGGTAATAATAAGGACCTTCTAAACCCTATAAATAAAGGTAATAAAGTTATTAACTACCTTAATAATAAGAGTAGTAAGTTTAGCTTACTATAACTTTTATAATTTTATAAAGATAATACTAATAATATTAACCTTAGTATAGTTATTAAGATTAGTATATATTTTAAGGCTATTAGCTAGCTATATTAAAATATAAAAGTAACTAGTAGTTCCTACTTCTAGGTAGAAGGTTAGAGATATAGATTTTACTCTAATTCCTTATTATTTTCTATAATTAATTAGACTTTAATATTCTTTACACTATATTAGTTAGTAAGATATTCCTTATTATTATAATTATAATACTTTAAGGGATTCCTATTCTTATTAAGCTAGTTTTATTTAGATTTTATATATCTTTTAGAATTACTTTAGAAGTATTTTAATAGGTTACTTTCTTAAGATTTTCTAATATCTTTTCTCTTATACTTCTATTATTTCTATAAAAAGATATAGTATTTTAAAGTTATAGATACTATTTTATCTTAAGTATCTAGTAGTTTATTAAGATATTCTTAAATATAAGTATATAACTCTAATATAAGGCTACTAAAGAAAGCCAGAGCTTATTACTTTTTATCTTATTAAGGGAAATATTATTCTAGAGAATCTAGATAATAATAGAATTCTTTAGGATCCTTATCTAGATATTAATAAGCCTAATATAATTTAATAATAATATTAGCCTTAATAGTCTTAGTATCTTAAATTAAACTTAAGGTCTAGTTCTTAAAGAATTACTATAAATTCTTAGTATTTTATTATCTCTTTATTAGTATTTTATAGATTTTAATATACTATTACTACCTATAGGTAGAGTCTATTTATATAATAGTAGTAATAATTTTAAATTTATTAGGATTATATTTCTTTAGAGCTCCTTAGAATATATATTCTATATTCTAGAGCCATTCTTCTCTTTTCTAGAGAGAATATTTAATAGTAAATATAGGAAGATTCTTAAATTTAATTTCCTATTTATCTTCTATTAAAGAGGAGGTATTATTTTAATAAAAAAGCTATTTAAACTTATTAATTTTTTAAATCTATTAAAGATATTTAAGTTTAGTAATTTATTATAGGATTTATTATATTTTAGTACTCTTTAACTCTTAGAATTAATTAGTAGGAGTAGAGGAGTTACTTTAATTAAAAGATATCTCTTTAATAGAATTATATTATTCTATTAGAGAAGGGGTAGAAGTAATATCTTTATAGTAAGATTTAATAGGTATTATAACTAATACTTAGATAGCTAAAGGAAAGAAGGATTAAAAATTATAAGAATCTATATAATAGGGTAGATAGCCTATTAACTAGATAAGAACTAGTAATAATATTATAATAAGATAATAATAGAAAGTAGTAGATTAGATAAGAATAAAATTAATCCTTATCTTCCCTAATATTAGATAAAGATAGATACTATTTATCTTTACTACTAATCCTAGATATATTTAGTAATGATTTAAAAGTAGCTTAAGATATAAAAATAGGTTATTTACTTTAGATAGATTTAGTAATAATTTAAAAACAGCTTAAGGTATGAAAATAGGAAGTTGAAATACTTAGGAAATAAGGGGTAGCTGCATAATTGAGTGGCTAGGCTGTAGCCAAGCCTTTACAGTGTGTTTATTATACTAAAGGGGGTAACTAGCTATTTAAATAAGTTAAATTATATGTGGAAGGCTGTTAACCATTTATTTCCTAGGGTAATATAGATCTTATAGAAAGTAGTAATAATATCTAGTTTAGTAAACTACTTAGCCTTTATAATACATTCTAGGGTCTTATTAATTAAGGGGAGTAGGTACTAATCCTTCTTTATAATAGTATTTAGGGTATAATAATTAATATAGAATTATAACCCACCTCCTAGCTTATAGGTAAAGAGTACTAGTGCTATAGCTATAGAGCTACTAATATAAATAAACCCCTTTTCTAGTAGCTTAGTTAATATTTTCTATAGTATTAGGAGCTCTTTATAAGATATGCTATATAATAGCCCCTATAATAGCTTTATTAGCTTCCCTTTTTCATCCTTAATAAGCTCTATCTAATAATCAACTCTAGGGTAGTATAGTAGTAGCTTATTAGCCTACTTCCTATTAAATACTTCTAGGAACTTATAGTAATATGCTAGTAGCTTTATAGCTAGGTTAGTATACTTCTTAACTTATAGTACCTTCTTAATATCCTTAATACTAGCTATAAAGATCTATATAGTCTTATCCTTTCTTTATTATTAGTAGTAGACTATAAACCCTTAGGTATTAATCTACTTTACTACTAGCTTTAGCTTATTTTTAATACTCTTAATAGTAGAGCTATCTATAAATCTTAGCTAGGGTTCTTCTACTTTAATAGCAGCCTTCTAATCTACTATCTATAAGGTCCCTAGTATTAGATTAGTCTTATTACCTAGCTTTAGTACTATATATGCATAGACTATATATTAGTAGTTACTACTAATATCTAGTAAGAAGTAGGTAATAGTTAAAATAATACTTCTAGTTATACTAGCATAGTTATTAAGATAGATTAGCTTAATCTTTATTTACTCTAGTTATAGCTTCTATATAAAGTATTTAGCTATAACTATATAAGATATATATCTAGTATCTAGTAGAATTCTATAGTTATATTCCTTATTAACTATTCCTAATATAATAAATTTAGGGGTGTTAAATCTAATAGTCTACTAAAATTATCTATAACTAGTAAGTATATCTTCCCTAGGATATAGGTAATACCAGCTCTTTAGCTATATTAACTATTTAACTAGCCCCTATAAGAGTCTTTTTATAGGGGTGACTTATTTTCTAACTTATTTTCTTTATTATCTTTAAGCAGGGGTCTAATAGCTTAAGAAGTATATAGTAGTTTTAGCTCCTTATTCTAAGGAGGAATAGCTCCTAGGTACTAGCATCCTTTAATTATATAGTCTAATACTCTATAGTATAAGTATCTTCCCTTACTATAATAATAAGATAGCTCTATTTTATTAACCTATTTAGCATAGCACTAATAATAAGCTAGGATTATAGAAGAGGGCTCCTAATCCATAGCATTATTAAAACTAGTTATAACTAGGGAAGGATTTACTAGGGGTATAGGGGTATATACAGCATAGCTACAGCTAGTAGTCTATATATCTCTTCTATACTAATTAGAATAGCCTAACCTTCTTATATATAGGGCTTCTACTTAGTTAGCTATTTATTATACTTAATAGTAGTAGTCTATAAAGGTCTCTTTCTTCTAGACACCTACTAGCACTCCCTCTACTTTAAAGCTTAGGGTATTATCTAAATAGTTCTTCTTTACTTTATTAGACTAGGAGTAGCCCCTAGCTTTTATTAATAATTAATTAAGGTCTGCTAGTAGCTTATTAAATAGATAATTATCTTAATACAGGGTTTATAGTTCTTATAGAGCTTTCTTACTCTAGCCCTAGTTAAGGAATATAAGGTTAAGCTAGTTATATAGGCTATTTAGGGTTACCTATATTATATTTAGGTTATTCCTATACTAATCTATCTAAGGGGCTATGGCTGCTATAGTATTATCCTTAAGTCTGCTAAATATATACTATAAGCACCTATAGTAGGAGCTAATTATAGCTTAATTAAGTAGTAATTTTGCCTATAGCTTAGAGTAAAAGATCTAGTATATAGCCTTATTAGTGCTATTATATATCTCTATATTAGGTAGAATAGGCTTCAGCCTCTTCACTAGGTCTTCTATAGGGGTTAGTAAGGAAGGAGTTACCTAGGGAGTATATACTACTATAGTAGTAGTAGCTATTTATTATTCCTCTAGCTAAGCTATTTAATTAGTAATATTTTATAACTATTAGGCTATTTAGGCTATAAGGTTTACCTATATATTACTCTGTAGTGCTAGTTACTCTTTACTAGTCTCTTCTAGGGAGGTAGATATCTATAATAATATATTATTATAACTTATTCTATCTATTCTAGTTATCTTACCTAATCTGTCTAGTTTATCTAGTTTATCTAGTTTATCTAGTTTGTCTGGTTTGTCTGGTTTATCTAATTTATCTAGTTCATCTGGTTTGTCTGGTTTGTCTAGTTCATCTGGTTCATCTAGTTTATCTGGTTTGTCTAGTTCATCTAGTTCATCTGGTTCATCTGGTTCATCTGTGTTGTATGACACGTGAGCACATTGATTATTTATCTTCCTTATCCACCTCTGGCATAGAGATACTAGAGAACATTAACTAACTAATAAAATACCATATAATTAATTATAAGCTGCCATAAAATAGTAGTATATCTGGTTTTTAATAATCTAGGACCTAGATTTATAATATTCCCCTAAAAGATTTCTCTAATTTTCTTCTCTATTAAATCTCCTCATATTATAATCTATCTAACCACCTTAGTAAGGGCTTCCTTGCAGGCTAGGCAGGCTAATATTAATATCCTTAGACTTATTAGATAAAATTATTAAAATTATATATTAAATTACTAAATATTATTAAACCTTCCCTAGTTAAGTAAGATCTTCTAATCTTAAAACCTAAATTAATTATATTATTATATATTACCCTAACCCACTGCCCTATTTTACTCTATTAGATACACTAGCTCTAGCTAGAAGAACTAGAGCTATATCTAAACCTATTAATATATAATACCCTAAGTCCTAGTTATACTCACTACAGACATTCTAGGCTATAATATAGTATTTTCTTATAAGAATAAGTAAAATTACTACTATTAAGCCTAAAATCATACCTACATAGATGCCTAAGATAGTAGAAGGACCTTAGGCCATGCTAACTAAACTATAGCCTTAGAAGGCTATACTAGTTAACAGAGTCCTACCTATTAACTTTAATCTAGTCTTTAGTAGAAAGTATTCCTTTATACTAGACCTAAAGCTTACTATATTATAGTATACTCCTGCTTTACTATTAATATCTAATCTTATCTAAGATTCCTTTACCTTATATTACTTACCTACTATAGAAATATAGTATTCTTAGTCTAATAATAATATTATGTCTAGTAACCTCCTACTAGGCCTAGATTCCCTATTCAACCCCTATAAAACCATATAACCTGGGTAAATACTACTAATAGTAGACTAAAATACTAGCTAGGCTTTATCTAGTAAGTAGTAAGTAAATACTAGTAAAACTAAGGAAGTTAAGGAAATACTATTCTCCCCTACTTAAATATAGATATTATAAAAGATTATATAGTAAGTAATCTAAGCATTACTCTTAGTATTTAATAATAATAATACCCTAAGGTCTTATAAACTTATTATTAAAATAGATAAATACCATACCCCTATTAAATACCATACCCTTATTAAATACTATACCCCTATATCATCCACAAGCACTATATTAAGTAATAATTACTAGAGACCTATAGATATTAGCTATTTCTTTCCTAATATACCATACTTATAGGGATATAGAGATACTATTAATAAAGATAATAAGATATACTATTACTCTATTTATATATTTACTAATAGGCTCTACATAGCAGCATAATCTAGAGATATAGTAAAAATATCCTAAAATTTAGATATATACCTTTAGGGAGAAGTAGTAAAGTAGTAGAATAATAAGCTAGATCTAATTATATAAATAGGGCTAATTCACTCCTTAAGCATAGATAACTAGTATAAATAGCTTAAGAAATACTTTAAAATACCCTCTAGCTAAGTAATAGAATAACTTACTAATACTAAATATATTATTACTAATATCTAATACTAGAAAAGTCCCTTAGTATATATTTTAATAGTTATTACCCTTACTAAATAAGTAGGTAAAGTAGAAATAGAATATCTACTAGTTCTCTATACTTAGTATAATATAGATATTACCCTATACTCTAATATTAATAAACCCTAAGAAGGCATAACTATTACTAAATTTATTAATATCTTAAATTATAAATAGACTAATTAGTTTAACTATTTCTATAATTTTTACCCCCTAAGGTAATACCCTCCTTAATAAACCTAGAATATAAACTAATAGTAATAGTAAAACTATTAGGTGTAAGGTAAAAACCTATAATAATAATAAAACTATATATTAAACCCCTAAGGAAGATAGTGATCCTAAAACCTATAATAGAACTAAAGAGGGTAGCTATAGTAGAATTATTAGGCTAATATATTAATTTATTAGTAGAAGATACTCCTATCTCTTATAGCTATACCTCCTATTCCTCTATAGTATCTAGCTATAATCTAAGGTAAAAAAGATAAATCTAATTTTACCTATATATAATACTATAGACCTAAGTATATAAACTATAGTAATAATATAGTAGAATAAGACTATAGCCTAGCTAAATTATAGTTTAATAACCCTAACTTTTACTATAAACTAGGCCCTAAAAGTAATAAGTAATATACTAATAATCTATATATAGAACTAGAGTATTATAACTTAATAGATATAGATGCATATATAATAGAACTAGAAATATCTAGTATTAACTATATTAACTATAATTCTATATTCCTATCTAATAATACCCTATATACTCATATACTAACTTATAAAGTACTAGAAGCTAAGTCTTATTATCTAGACCTAGTAATACCTATTATCTACTCTACTATAACCCTAAATAAGGATATTCCTAGGCTAAAATTCTAAAGCTAGAAATATATAACTATATAAGCCTATCTAGTATAATTAAACTCTACTATATTAATTTACCTTAATACTAACTATATTATAATAATTATTAATAAGTAGTTTCTACTATATTATATACCTATAATTAAGATCCTTAACTACCCTATACCTATACTAGTTAAAGGTATATCTAATAGCTTTACTAATATATATTTTACTATTATTCTACTATCTTTCCTAGTAATAATTAATAATAAGCCTATACTAGTATGTATTTAATATAAGACTTATATTATATAAGGCCTAAAGGTAAATATACTTATTAGAGTTAATATACTTACTATAGAAGGCTTTTCTATTAACTTTACCTTATATATAGCTACTATAGTATTATATAATAATATTATTATCCCTATTATTATTACTTCTAAGTAAAATTACTATATAATACTATAGCTTATCTACTTTAATAAGAGAATTATAGTTTAACTATAGTAAAAAATCTATATTCTTATCTAATAAAAGGTATCTAAGGACCTATCTAAAGATAGAGATTATTTATTTAAGTTACTCTAGTACTATAATTTAGTATTTTTTATACTTATAGTTAATATAAACTTCTTTTATATTATAGTAGTTAACCTAATATAGTAGCTAATCACTATTAATAATAAAGTAAGGATTAGAATACTATCTAAGATAGATATAATTAATATATAGTATATATAACTAGAGGAAAAATAGTAAGCTATTATTAAATTATAAATTATTAAGTAATATAAAGTAATAAAACTTACTAAACTAGATCTATATATAGCTATATATAAGGAACCTAAGTAATATTAGTAAATTATCCTAATTAATAATAACCTAAAATAGTAAACTAAACTCCCTAATAATATAACTATCTATAGGAATAACTATATAATTAATATACTATACCTAGTCCTTATAGAATTTCTAGATATATAGATAAATACTAACTTTATTAACATCCCTAAAGATGAATAGATATAAATACTAATAAAAGATAGCTAGGAAGACTATCTATAAAAAAGCTTAAAAAGATACCCTGTAAGTTAATAAGATAAAGATATTATAGATAAAGTATTTAATAGACTATATTAAACTAGGTATATAGCCTTCCCTAAAAACCATATACTATCTAGTTATCTAGTATTTATTATATAGTAAATAACTACAGAGGATAGTAAAGAGAAATTAAAATCCTAAGTTATTATAGATAATTATAACCTTAACTAGGAAGTAATACCTAATATATACCTACTACTATCCTAGGAAGAAATACTATTATTAATATCTAGTATAAAATATATTATTATTATTAATATAATATAATTCTTCTACTAATAGTAAATCTACTTATTAGCCTATAAGCATATTACTATTATATCTTACTAAGGATAGGAATACTTTAAGATATACCTAATAGGATTTAGGAATAGCAGGACCTATATATAGTACTAAATTAATAATATATTCTAAGACCTATATAAATTCTAGAGAGGTTTTATTAATAACTTTATTATTTAGTTACTTACCCTAGAAGATTATATATTATATCTATACTAGGTACTTTAATAATACTATAAAGTATATATTATACTAAACCTAACTAAAGTATATATTAGATTCCTATCTATAAAGCTCCTAGAGTAAAATATTACATCCCTAGGTATATCAGCCCTTATAGATCACCTTAAGGCCCTTATAAAGATAAAATTCCCTAATATACTAGCAGACCTATTAACTTACCTAAGAATAATAGGTATCCTAAGGAATTATATATTATTCTATATAGGTAAAGCCTAACTACTATAAGATAGAAAAATATATCTTATTAATCTTAGCCCTACTAAAGGGAAACCCTATAAAAGCTACTTAGGAAAAACTATTCTTATAGAACTAATATAAAATAAGAATAAAGTATTTACTATAATATAGAGCTATTTTAAAATATTACTAATATTTATTTATTATAACCTAAAGTACTAAATATTTATAGATATTAACTTCTTAAAGAAAAGAGGATATAGTATAATACTTTTCTATACTAAATATAATAATAATACTTTACTATATTATAATCCTAATTAGAATATAGAAGCCACCCCTATATTAGTAATAGTAGAATTAATACTCTTCTTAAGTAGATTACTTAGAAAAGCTAAGAAGTAATACTAGCTAATAAAGCTAGAAATATTAGAAGTTATCTAGGGTATTAAAAAGCTCTATTATATTATTTAATTATATTATAAGCCTATTATAATATATACTAATCATACTATAACTATATCTATTATAAAATAAATATCTCTTATAATAATAGCTAATATTAATAAACTTAATCTATGCTTAGTATATACTAGCTAATTTATCTAGATATTTAGTATTAAACTATATTATAAGCCTAGATATATCTATCTAGTGCTAGATACTCTATTAAGGCTGCCTAGCTATGCTACTAAAAACCTAGAAGATTTCCTTAATATAATCTAATACTTAGATGCATGCCTATAAGGTATTATAATAGTAGTATATATAGCTAATATTACTATTATTAAAATATCTAATAAATAGAAGTAAAAGCTTATTAATAGCTATTAAAAGGACCTAAAATAATTAAATATTATCTAGATAATCCAGACTAATAAGATATTACCTTACCTAACTAGGATATCTTATGAATTATATAATAGTATCCTCTACTCTTTACTTACTATAAAGAATAGCTAAGAGGTATTATATATTCTAATTATATATTTATATAAGGTGCTTTAGATTATATATAATAATATAGGACACCTAGGATTTACTTAAATAGTTAAGAATCTCTAAGGAATAGTAATACCCTAGTTAATAAAAATAATCTTAGAATATATCTAGTACTATATAATATATTTAAAATACTAAATAAGATACTATAAACTATATAGAATACTATAACCTATACTAGAACTACTAATATCTTTCTATATATTTATTATTAACTTTATTATAGGATTACTAGAAACTAGTATATATAACATAGTCATATCTATAATAGATAAGTTTACTAAAAGGAATATGGCTATTCTAGGCTAAGATACCTAGATATTAATATAATAGGCTAATAGTCTGGTCATATACTTAGCTAAAGGTAACTAGGGCTCTCTAAGAAAAATTATTTTAGATTAGGACCCTAAGTTTATTATATAAATATAGAAAGATATTTTTAAGTAATAGGGTATATAACTAAAATATATAATAATATATTACTCCTAATCTAATAATTAGTTAGAGTAGTATAACTAAATAATTAAACTCTATCTCTATATAGCTATCTCTGCCCTAAGTAACTATAAAAAATAGCTAAAAGTATTACTATAATTATAGGTAATATTAAATAGTTATTATAATTTATCTACTAGATTTTCTACTTACTAGCTAATATATAGTATAATACTACTAAAATTAACAGCCCTTAGATTATATAGTAAAGGAAAAATCTAAAGCTTTAAAGCTTATATTAATATAGCTAAGATATTAAAATTAGTAGTAATTACTATAAAGAGGTAGTATAATAAATTATATAAGCCTATAATATTTAACCTAGGGGATAAAGTCCTGCTAAAACTATATAAGGGATATATAATCCCTAAAGCTATATCCATAAAGTATAGTAACTAGTATATAAGTCTATTCTATATTATATAATATATAGGCCCCTTAGCCTATAAGCTAGAAATACTAAATACTTAGTATATCTACCCAGTGGTATCTATTATAAATCTAGAGCTATACCCCTTAGGCTAAGATCTATTTAACTATCCCTTGCTAGATAAGCCAGGCCTAGTATAAGTTAAAGGCTAAGAGGAATATAAGCTTAAGTATATTATTATAAAATATATATATAAAATAAAAAGTAGAAAGGTGAAGATATAATACCTAATTAAATAATTAGGATATAAAGACTATAAAAATATATAGCTTAATAATAAGGACCTTAACTATGCCTAGGACCTTATTAAGGAATTTAAGGACTATTAAGAGGCCTTAATATAGCTATACCACCTTAAAATATATCTATTACTAATCTATCTATTAAACCATGTTCTTTATTCTATATTTAGCACTATAATACCCTATTAGTTATTACCTAAGCTTAGCTTCTTTATTTATTTACTAAATTACTATAAATACTATTTACCTATTATTATAAAACTAATAATAGTAAATACTACTATATAAGGCCCCTTATTATCTTCTTACTCTTTCCCCTATTATCTTCTTATCTTTCTCCTACATATCTACCTATACCTCTATTACATGTCTTCCCTAGATCTAATAGTTAAATCTTCACCTATAGTATAATATATGGAATTACTAGCTAAATCCCTAGATATACTATATTATTAATATATTAACTACTTCTATAATAAAATTAAGAAAGTATTATTTAATTATATTATTCCTACTAACTATATTCTCCCTAGTAAGTAGTATCTATTTATAAATAACCCTAAATCTTATATAACTCCCCCTACTCCTAAAATATAATTACTTATAGATAAATTATCTATAGATAATAATATAAGTATAAAATATACCCCCTCTAAACCTAGCTGCAACTATAGTAGGTAAAGTAATTATAAATATACTAAATCTTAAAGTTATAGCTATAAAGAAAATTACTAATATATAGAAAGTAGTATAGGACTATAACTATAACCTATTTATATTTATACCTAATAAGTAGTATATTAATATTAACTTCTTTATATTCTACCTTATATTACTACTACTATTAGTGCTGAAATTTAATAATAAAAAACCCCTAATAATAGTAGTTAGTATAATTAAGGATCTTCTATATAGTTACTTAGATACTTATAAAGCCTACTATTATCTAGTATATATAATAGTATTCCTATAAGCTAAAATATATACACCCTAGCATGAAATATATAAAGTATCTAGAAAAACTATTATAATAAAGGATTATGACCTCTATCTACTATATAAGAATAAAATTAAGTACCTTAAATTAGCTAAGATATTATTTAAGAACTAAATTAGTTAGCTAAAGGCTGTATATAGTGATTATAAACTAAAGATAATTAAATTCTAGAATAATTAGCATGACTAGGAAGTTAAATTACTTAAAATAATCTATAAATAGGACCTACCACCCTATAATAAAGATACTATAGTAAAGATATACATATAGGTAAAGTAGGAAAAGTATAAAGAAGATAATAATAAATATAATATATTTTACTATAGTAACTTTATAATACTAGTTACATAGCCTATCTACCTCTAGTAATAGAATAGAAGCTATAGCCTATGTAAAGGCTTGGCTACAGCCTAGCCACTCAATTATGCAGCTACCCCTTGTTTCCTAAGTATTTTAACTTCCTGTTTTCATACCTTAAGCTGTTTTTGAATTATTACTAAATATATCTGAAGTAAATAACCTATTTTTATATCTTAAGCTACTTTTAAATCATTACTAAATACATCTAGGATCAGCAGTAAAGATAAATAATATCTATCTTTATCTAATATTAGGGAAGATAAGGATTAATTTTATTCTTATCTAATCTACTACTTTCTATTATTATCTTATTATAATATTATTACTAGTTCTTATCTAGTTAATAGGCTATCTACCCTATTATATAGATCCTTATAATTTTTAATCCTTCTTTCCTTTAGCTACCTAAGTATTAGTTATAATATCTACTAAATCTTACTATAAAGCTATTACTTCTACCCCTTCTCTAGTAGAATAATATAATTTTATTAAAGAGATATTTTCTAATTAAAATAACTTCTCTACTCCTACTAATTAATTCTAAGAGTTAAAGAGTACTAAAATATAATAAATCTTATAATAAATTACTAAACTTAAATATCTTTAATAGATTTAAAGAATTAATAAGTTTAAATAGCTTTTTTATTAAAATAATACCTCCTCTTTAATAGAAGATAAATAGGAAATTAAATTTAAGAATCTTCCTATATTTACTATTAAATATTCCCTCTAGAAAAGAGAAGAATAGCTCTAGGATATAGAATATATATTCTAAGAAGCCCTAAAGAAATATAGTTCTAATAAATTTAAAATTATTACTATTATTATATAAATAGACTCTACCTATAGATAGTAATAATATATTAAAATCTATAAAATACTAATAAAGAGATAATAAAATACTAAGAATTTATAGTAATTCTTTAAGGACTAGACCTTAAGTCTAATTTAAGATACTAAGACTATTAAGGCTAATATTATTATTAAATTATATTAGGCTTATTAATACCTAGATAAAGATCCTAGAGAATTTTATTATTATCTAGATTCTTTAGAATAATATTTCCCTTAATAAGATAAAAAGTAATAAGCTCTAGCTTTCTTTAGTAGCCTTATACTAAAGTTATATACTTATATTTAAGAATATCTTAATAAACTACTAGATACTTAAGATAAAATAATATTTATAGCTTTAAAATACTATACCTTTTTATAGAAATAATAGAAGTATAAGAGAAAAGATATTAGAAAACTTTAAGAAGATAACCTATTAAAATACTTCTAAAGTAATTCTAAAAGGTTTATAAAACCTAAATAAAATTAGCTTAATAAGGATAGGAATCCCTTAAAGTACTATAATTATAGTAGTAAAGAATATCTTACTAATTAATATAGTATAAAAAATACTAAAGTCTAATTAATTATAGAAAATAATAAGGGGTTAGAGTAAAACCTATACCTCTAATCTTTTATCTAAAAGTAAGAACTACTAGTTACTTTTATATTTTAATATAGCTAGCTAATAGCCTTAAAATATATACTAATCTTAATAACTATACTAAGATTAATATTATTAATATTATCTTTATAAAATTATAAAAGCTATAATAAGCTAAACTTACTATCCCTATTATTAAGGTAGTTAATAACTTTATTATCCCTACTTATAGGGTTTAGAAGGTCCCTATTATTACTTATAATTCTAGGGGTAATAAATAAAGTTTTAAATAAGCTTATATAGCTATTAATTAAGATCTATAACCTAAAGAAAGTCCTATTCTTCTTTTAATAATTATATTATAGGATCTCTATATCTACCTATTACTATAGAAGTACTAATAGTAGTTTAAAATATTAATCTTCTCCCTAACCACCCCTTAAAAATTTAGGAAACTATATTATAACTATATAATAATATTTATATTAGTTAAACTATCTAAAGAGGGATAACTCTTAGAAGAAGAGAAAGATAAGAAGTATTATTCTCTTAAGAATATACCTCTAGAACTAGCTAAGTTCTATAATATATTTTTAGTAGAAAAGTTAAAGATTATACCTTCTTACTCTTCTTAGGATTATACTATTAAAATAAAATCTAATAAATTATTACTATTTAGTCTACTATACCCTTTATCCTAGGCAGAACTTTATAAATTAAAGGAGTATCTTAATAAGAATATTATATATAGAAGAATTTAATCTTTTAAAAGCCTTACTAGAGCCCCTATTCTCTTTATCCTAAAAAAAGATAGGGGATTAAGATTATATATTAATTATTATAGACTTAATTAGATAATAGTAAAGAATTAGTATCTATTACCCCTAATATTAGAGATTCTTAACTAAATCTTAGGGGCTAAATACTTTAGTAAGATTAATATCTAAGATATATACTATTAAATCTAAATTAAGGAAGGAGATGAATAAAAGATAGCTTTTTATACCTAATATAGTTATTATAAGTATATAATTATATCTTTTAGTCTTATAAATACACTAGCCACCTTCTAGAATTATATAAATACTATCTTATATAATATCCTTAATATCTTCTATGTAGCCTATCTTAATAATATCCTAATCTTTTCCTAAATAAGAGAGGAATATACTAAATATATCTCTTAAGTCTTAGAATAACTATAGAAGGCTAAGCTTTATGCTAAACCCTCTAAATATACTTTCTACTAAAATTATATTAAATTCCTAGGATATATTATCTTAGTAGATAGTATATCTATAGATATAAGCTAGGTAGAAACTATTATTATATAGGAGGAACCCTATAATTATTATAATATCTAAGTCTTCTTAGGGTTTTATAACTTCTATTAATAATTTATTAAGAATTATTCCTTAATTACTTTACCTTTAACTAATCTCCTAAGAGGAATGAAAGAAGGAAAGAAACTAGGATTAGTAAAATTTAGTCTTATTAAAAAACTTATATTTTAAAAACTTATTATAGTCTTTTAAGTAGTACTATTATTATATTACTTTAATCTAGCTCTACTAACTTAGATAGAGATAGATACCTTAAAGGATAGTATAGCTAGTATCCTATCCTAACTAGATAAATAAGGGAGATAGTATCTAGTTACTTTCTAATTAAGAAAGTTTATAGGAGCTAAACTTAATTAGGTAATATTAGATAAGGAATTATTTACTATTATTTATTTCTTTAAATATTAGTATTAGTATATTAAAGAAGCTATATATTAGATTAAGGTCCTTTCTAATTATACTAATCTATAAGGTTTTATAAAATAACTAAAGTTAAATAGTAAATAGGCTTATTAGTTAATTTCCTTAATATTATTTAATTTTATTATTAAGTATTAAAAGAGAAAGGCTAACCCTGCTAATATACCTATAAGATAATATAGTAATTAGACTATATTATAGTCTAATAATAATAATATTATTATACTAATTTATAAGTAAATAGTTACTATATAGTCACTAAGAACTAAGTATTAAGATAACTATAAACTAAAGCTAGGTAATATACTATTAGAGCTCTATAATTATAAAAATAACCTATAGGAAGAGGTGATATATTAAAATAAATTATAGTAATTAACTAGTAATTATTTAATACTAAGTACCTTAGTTAAGTATACTACTTAAAAGAAAAATATTTATAAATATAAAACTACTAAAGACCTTAAGGATTTAATCTAATAAATATAAACTAAGGATATTAAGACCTAGTACTAAATTACTATAGTTAGGTAGGGTATTATAGAATAAACTTCTTAGAATATTAATTCTAAAGATCTTTTATAATTTAAAGATAAGTTATTTATACCTAATACTAAATAATTAAGAAACTAATTAATTAATATATACTATAATAAATTATTAGCTAGTTACTTTAGCAGAAACTATATAGAAGTCTTACTAAGATAAAAGTTTTACTAGATAAATCTATAAAATAATATTAAAGTATATATTAAAGAATATCTAATATACTAAGATACTATAGCACTAAGGTATAGGCCTTATAATAAACTTAACTTATTACTATAATTATCCTATCTATTTAGTAAACTATTAATAGATTTTATAACTAGACTTCTAATAGTATTATTAGGGATTAATCTAGTTAATAATATCTTAATTATAGTTAATAGATTCTTAAAATAGTTACTCCTCTTCCCTATTTTAATAATAATAACTATAGTAGAACTAGCAGAGCTATTCTACTAAAAAGTTAAATTAAAATTTAGACTACCTAATAATATTATCTCAGACTAAGGACTAGTCTTTATAAGTAAATTCTAGGGGAAATTATACTATATTATAAAGATTAAATAAAGATTATTAACTATATTTTATATCTAAACTAATAGCTAAATAAAATAGATGAATTAAGTCCTTAAAAGATATCTTTATTATTTTATTAATAAAGAATAAAATAACTAGGTAACTCTACTAAGAAAACTAAATTTATTATAAATAGAGTAATTAATACTTTACTAAATAAATCCCTATTTAAAATCTTACTAGATTATAATCTAGACTTCTATATATATACTAAGGATAGTACTATAGGGGGGGAGATCCTAGCTATAATAGTATAAGTATAGAAACTTTTAGATCTTTAAGAAAGATTAAAGAAATAATAGTATAAAGCTAGTAAAATATAGGTAAAGTATTATAATAAATATTATAAAAAGTTAATACTAGAAAAAGGATAACTAGTAGGATTATTAATAAAGAATCTTAAGTTAAAGATTCTAAGTTAGAAGCTAGTATCTATTTTTATTAGATTTTTTTAAGTACTAGATACTATTAATTTATAAGTATATTATCTTACTTTACCTATAAAATATAATTAAATTTATAATATCTTCTATATATTATACTTAGAACTATAGAATTAAGTAAAGCAGGATTAATTACTTCTAATATTAGAACTTAAAGATAATAATAAATAAGAAGTTAAAGAAGTTAAGA
The DNA here is from genome assembly GCA_014250555.1 of Aspergillus oerlinghausenensis. Classification (NCBI taxonomy): domain Eukaryota; kingdom Fungi; phylum Ascomycota; class Eurotiomycetes; order Eurotiales; family Aspergillaceae; genus Aspergillus; species Aspergillus oerlinghausenensis. Next base: position 21,108 of record JAAKEQ010000085.1, read on the forward strand.
ATAATTATATTATTAAGAATAAGTAGTACTACCTAGTAAAATAGAAGAACTAGCTCTTAGAATATAATTAGTAGACTTATACTAATAATATAACTAATATATAAGAGGTAATATAGAAATTTAAGGCTAAAACTACTATTCTTAACTACTATAAAGGTACTAGGAAGGGCTAGTTATACTAATATATAAATATTATAAGGAGTCCAACATACCAGCCTAAATCTCCTCTAAAATAAGAGGGAATATATCCTTAATCTTACTAAGATAATCTATAGAATTCTAATCTACTATTTTATCTCTATAAATATAGATAATAGCTACTATAACTTCCTTAAAGAATACCTAAAGAGCTACCCCCTAGCTAGCATATCCCTTATTACTAGATAGTAAGTATAATAACTTCTAAGAGTAATAGAAATACTAGTCTTCTACTCCTATATTAATAGTAGGAGGTAAGATATATACTAACTTATAATAATAATTTATATAGAAAGAATTATAGCTAGATAATATCTTCTATAAACTAGCTTATTAGTAAAAACCCTATCTAAATAGTATTAATTAATAAACCTACTATAACCTCCTTCTTAGAAGAAACTACTAATCTATATTATTTATAGTAGGCTAACTTAGTATATTTAAAGGCTTTATATAGAGTTATAACTATCTTATTAATATCTAAGAATAACACCAGATCCTATAGCATGGTATTATTATTATTAGTCTTAAAAAAGTTAGTATACTACTAGAGTACTATAGAAAGATTATATATATTTCCTAGTATACTAGTTAATATCTTATTAAGGTTAGTAAAGCTATAGAAACTAGGAAAAATATATATAGTAATATAAGTTATATTATAATAAGAGTATTAAGAGTATAAAATTAACTTTTTTATATTAAAGATATAGTTAATAGTAAAGAGAATACTAGTATATAGGTTAAAGTTCTTTATAGAAGTATAAAGATAGTATATATACTATAATAGCTATAGAACTACTACTATTAAGATAAGAGAATAGGTATAAACTATAATAATAAGAACTTCCTAAAGATAATATAAAATAAGAATAAAACTTAAAGAATATAAAGAAGAAAACTTTATTAAGATATTAGAGATTAATAAATAAAGAAAAAGTAAAGAAATAAAGAAAATATAATATTAAGAGAGTAAAGTATTAATATAAGAAGTTAAAAAAAAAGAAAATATAAATAAAGATATAATTAAGATAAATATACTATAGTTATTACCTATAATAATATTATTTACTACCACACTATAGTACATAATAATAAAGAATATAATAAATTTTAAAATATATAAAACTAATATAATATAAGTATTATATTTACCCTATAATTAGTTATCTCTATTAATAATATAATATTATATTAACTATTATTATATTATTTCCTTCTTTTAGAAATTTTAAGGTTATATAACTCTAACTAAGGATAGTTATTATAACTAGAGGAGGTATAATTATAAAGGCTTAGCTATAGCCTAGCTACTTAATTATATAGCTACCCCTTATTTCCTAAGTATTTTAACTTTCTATTTTCATACCTTAAGCTATTTTTAAATTATTACTAAATATATCTAAAGTAAATAATCTATTTTCATATCTTAAGCTACTTTTAAATTATTACTAAATACATCTAGGATCAGCAGCAAAGATAAATAGTATCTATCTTTATCTAATATTAGGGAAGATAAGGATTAATTTTATTCTCATCTGATCTACTACTTTCTATCATTATCTTATTATAATATTATTACCAGTTCTTATCTAGTCAACAGGCTATCTACCCTGTTATGTGGATCCTTACAGCCTACCTCTACTACTTTATATTCTATAGTAACTATAAGACCTAAACATAGTAATTATAGCTATTAATAATATTATTACTAACCTTATAAAGATATAAATATAAAGTATAACTTCTAAAGATAAGAAGTATATATATTTTAAGAATATTAGTAACTTAGAGGAAGAACTAGATAATAATAAGATTACCCTACCTATGCACCTATCTATATACCTTAACTAGGTTATATAATAGTATATATTATAGGATATAACTATATCTATAGATAATAAGGACCTACTTAAGAAATATAACCTCCTAGATAATATTAACCTAGACTAGTCCACTTAGGTACTAACCCTAAAGAAATTAAGAACTATATAAATTACTAAAGACCTTAATATATATCTATAGGGAAAACCAGCCCTAGCCCTCTAGTATATACTTACTAGAGTTATAGGCTATATAAAAGATTTAATATTTATTAATAATATAGTAAAGGCCCTCTATAGAATTAAGTAATAGTATTTTACCTAAAGTAAGATAAACTAAAAGGCCCTATTATCTAGTAGTATTAATTATTAGACCCTTACTATAAAAGAAAGAAAATATATTATAAATACTCTTAAGGAAACTAATAATACTAAAGATATATATCTAGTATTTTTTAACTAGATTATTTACTTATTTTACTAGACTGCTATCTTTATATATTTACTTATTTATCTAGACTACCTACTTATATTACCTTTACTTACTTTATACATATTCTGCTTATTAATACCTTTCCTATAATAAGGATGCTATATTTTTTAGCAGCCCCTATATATTATATAATATGTAAGCACATTAATTATTTATCTTCCTTATCTACCTCCAGCGTAGAGATACTGGAGAACATCAACTAACTAATGAAATACCATACAATCGATTGCAAGCTGCCATAATCTGGCTTATTGATAAGAGTGATTTCTATTATCATGGGCTAGAAGCCTTAGAAACCTATGACCTAGGCTTGGACAGTAAGAAATTACTAAGGAAGGAATCTAGCTAGGGCTGCAGTGGCTGAACATAAAGGGGTGCATAGTTAGTGTGTGGGTCATGTGATTAGTAGCTGGTGTCCAGTTCAGATATGACTTCATGGGTGTCATGTGGCTGGCGGCCGGCCCCAACATATCAGCCAGAGCCAAAGATCATTGATGCCTCAGGCAGACAGCGAGTGCTTAGTAAGCTCAAGCACTCAGCGGGCCCTGCCTGCTATAATATATAGATATAGCTATTATCCTCTTTATAGCTAACTAGGCATATCTTATAAGTATAAGGAGCTATTTTTCTTACTTAAATATAGTTATGGTAGCTTGCAATCGATTGTATCGTATTTCATTAGTTTGTTGATGATCTCTGGTATATCTACACTGGAGGTGGATAAGTAAGATAAATAACCAGCATGCTCATGTGTCATACAACATATAGGGGCTGCTAAAAAATATAGTGTCCTTACTATAGGAAAGGTAAAATAAAGGGAATATAAGTAAGTAGTCTAGATAAATAAGTAAATATATAGAGATAGCTATCTAGTAAAATAAGTAAATAAGTAAGTAAAGGGAATAGCAGTCTGGATAAATAAGTAAATATACTAGTTAAAAAATACTAGATATATGTCTTTAGTGCTATTAATTTCCTTAAGAGTATCTATAATATATTTTCTTCCTTTTATAGTAAGAGTCTAATAATTAATACTGCTAGATAATAGGGCCTTTTAGTTTATCTTACTTTAGGTAAAATACTATTACTTAATTCTATAGAGGGCCTTTACTATATTATTAGTAAATATTAAATCTTTTATATAGCCTATAGCTCTAGTAAGTATATGCTAGAGGGCTAGGGCTAGTTTTCTCTATAGATATATATTAAGATCTTTAGTAATCTATATAGTTCTTAATTTCTTTAGGGTTAGTGCCTAAGTAGACTAGTCTAGGTTAATATTATCTAGGAGGTTATATTTCTTAAGTAGGTCCTTATTATCTATAGGTATAGTTATATCCTATAATATATATTATTATATAACCTAGTTAAGATATATAGACAGGTGCATAGGTAGGGTAATCTTATTATTATCTAGTTTATTCTCTAAGTTACTAATATTCCTAAAATATATATACTTCTTACCTTTAGAAGTTATACTTTATATTTACATCTTTATAAGATTAGTAATAGTATTATTAACAGCTATAATTACTATATTTAGGTCTTATAGTTACTATAGGATGTAAAGTAGTAGGGGTGGGCTATAGCTTCTATTCTATTAATAGGGATAGATAGGCTATATAACTAGTGTTATAGAGTTACTATAGTAAAATATATTATATTTATTATTATCTTTTTTATACTTTTCCTACTTTACCTATATATATATCTTTACTATAGTATCTTTATTATAGGGTAGTAGGTCCTATTTATAGATTATTTTAAGTAATTTAACTTCCTAGTTATACTAGTTATTCTAGAATTTAATTATCTTTAGTTTATAATTATTATATATAGCCTCTAGCTAACTAATTTAGTCCTTAAATAATATCTTAGCTAATTTAAGGCACTTAATTTTATTCTTATATAATAGATAGAGGTTATAATCCTTTACTATAATAATTTTTCTAGATACTTTATATATTTTATACTAAGGTACATATATTTTAGCTTATAGGAATATTATTATATATACTAGATAATAGTAGGCTTTATAGGTGTCTAAGTAACTATATAGAAGGTCCTTAATTATACTAACTACTATTATTAGGGGTTTTTTATTATTAAATTTTAGCACTGATGGTGGTAGTAATATAAGATAGAATATAGAGAAATTAATATTAATATACTACTTATTAGGTATAAATATAAATAGGTTATAGTTATAGTCCTATACTACTTTCTATATATTAGTAATTTTCTTTATAGTTATAACTTTAAGATTTAGTATATTTATAATTACTTTACCTACTATAGTTACAGCTGGGGTTACTTTAGGTTTAGAGAGGGTATATTTTATACTTATATTATTATCTATAGATAATTTATCTATAAGTAATTATATTTTAGGAGTAGGGGGAGTTATATAAGGTTTAGGGTTATTTATAAATAGATACTGCTTGCTAGGGAGAATATAGTTAGTAGGAATAATATAGTTAAATAGTACTTCCTTAATTTTATTATAGAAGTAGTTAATATATTAATAAAGTAGTATATCTAGGGATTTAGCTAGTAATTTAGTATATTATACTATAGGTGAAGATTTAACTATTAGATCTAGGGAAGACATGTAATAGAGGTGTAGATAGATATATAAGAAGAAAGGTATAGGAGAGAAAGTAAGAAGGTAATAGGGGAAGGCATATATAGTAGTATTTACTATTATTAGTTAAATAATAATAGGTGAATAGTGTTCATAGTAATTTAGTAAATAGATAAAGAAGCTAAGCTTAGGTAATAACTAACAAGGTATTATAGTATTACTAAATATAGAATAAAGAATATGCTTTAACTAATCTATAATATGCTTTAATAGATAGATTAGTAATAGATATATTTTAAGGTGGTATAGCTATATTAAGGCCCTTTAATAGTCCTTAAATTCCTTAATAAGGTCCTAGGCATAGTTAAGGTCCTTATTATCAAGCTATATATTTTCATGGTCTTCATATCCTAACTATTTAATTAGGTATTATATCTTCACCTTTCTACCTTTTATTTTATATATATATTTTATAATAATATACTTAAGCTTATATTCCTCTTAGCCTTTAACTTATACTAGGCCTAGCTTGTCTAGTAAGGGATAGTTAAACAGATCTTAGCCTAAGGGGTATGGCTCTAGATTCATAATAGATACCACTGGGTGGATATGCTAAGTATTTAGTATTTCTAGCTTATAGGCTAAGGGGCCTATATATTATATAATATAGAATAGACCTGTATACTAGTTACTATACTTTATAGATATAGCTTTAGGGATTATATATCTCTTATATAGTTTTAGCAGGACTTTATCCCCTAGGTTAAATATTATAGGCTTATATAATTTATTATACTATCTCTTTATAGTAATTACTACTAATTTTAGTGTCTTAGCTATATTAATATAAGCTTTAAAGCTTTAGATTTTTCCTTTACTATATAATCCAAGGGCTGTTAGTTTTAGTAGTATCATGCCATATATTAGCTAGTAAGTAGAAAATCTAGTAGATAAATTATAATAATTATTTAATATTACCTATAATTATAGTAATACTTTTAGCTATTCTTTATAGTTACTTAGGGCAAAGATAGCTATATAGAGATAGAGTTTGATTATTTAGTTATACTACTCTGACTAATTATTAGATTAGGGGTAATATACTATTATATATTTTAGTTACATGCCCTATTACTTAAAAATATCTTTCTATATTTATATAATAAACTTAGGGTCCTAATCTAAAATAATTTTTCTTAGAGAGCCCTAATTACCTTTAGCTAAGCATATAACCAGACTATTAGCCTATTATATTAATATCTAGGTATCTTAGCCTAGAATAGCTATATTCCTTTTAGTGAACTTATCTATTATAGATATAACTATATTATATATGCTAGTTTCTAGTAATCCTACTATAAAGTTAATAGTAATTATATAGAAAGGTATTAGTAGCTCTAGTATAGGTTATAGTATTCTATATAGTTTATAATATCTAGTTTAGTATTTTAAACATATTACATAGTACTAGATGTATTCTAAGACTATTTTTATTAACTAGGGTATTACTATTCCTTAGAGATTCTTAACTATTTAAGTAAATCCTAGGTAACCTATATTATTATATATAATCTAAAGCACCTTATATAAATATATAATTAGAATATATAATACCTCTTAGCTACTCTTTATAGTAGGTAAAGAGTAGAGGATACTATTACATAATTTATAAGATATCCTAGTTAGATAAGGTAATATCTTATTAGTCTAGATTATCTAGATAATATTTAACTATTTTAGGTCCTTTTAATAGCTATTAATAAGCTTTTACTTCTATTTATCAGATATTTTAATAATAGTAATACTAGCTATGTATACTATAGTTATAATACCTTATAGGCATGCATCTAAGTGTTAGATTATATTAAGGGAATCTTCTAGGTTATTAGTAGTATAGCTAGGCAGCCTTAATAGAGTGTCTAGTACTAGATAGATATATCTAGGCTTATAGTATAATTTAATACTAAATATCTAGATAAATTAGCTAGTGCATACTAAGTATAGATTAAGTTTATTAATATTAGCTATTATTATAAGAGATATTTATTTTATAATAGATATAGTTATAGTATAATTAGTGTATATTATAATAAGCTTATAATATGATTAAATAATATAATAGAGCTTTCTAATATCCTAGATAACTCCTAATATTTCTAGCTCTATTAGCTAGTATTACTTCTTAGCTTTTCTAAGTAATCTACTTAGGAAGAGTATTAGTTCTATTATTACTAATATAGGGGTAGCTTCTATATTCTAATTAGGATTATAATATAGTAAAGTATTATTATTATATTTAGTATAGAAAAGTATTATACTATATCCTCTTTTCTTTAAGGAGTTAATATCTATGAATATTTAGTACTTTAGGTTATAATAAATAAGTATTAGTAGTATTTTAAAATAGCTCTATATTATAGTGAATATTTTATTCTTATTTTATATTAGTTCTATAAGAATAGCTTTTCTTAAGTAGCTTTTATAGGGTTTCCTTTTAGTAGGGCTAAGATTAATAAGATATATTTTTCTATCTTATAATAGTTAGGCTTTGCCTATATAGAATAGTATATAATTCCTTAGGATACCTATTATTCCTAGGTAAGTTAATAGGTCTACTAGTATATTAGGGAATTTTATCTTTATAAGGGCCTTAAGGCAATCCATAGGGGCTAATATACCTAGGAAGGTAATATTTTACTCTAGGAGCTTTATAGATAGGAATCTAATATATACTTTAGTTAGGTTTAGTATAATATATACTTTATAGTATTATTAAAGTACCTAGTATAAGTATAATATATAATCTTCTAGGGTAAGTAACTAAATAATAAAATTATTAATAAAACCTCTCTAGAAGTCATATAGGTCTTAGAATATATTATTAATTTAGTACTATATATAGGTCCTACTATTCCTAAATCCTATTAGGCATACCTTAAAGTATTCCTATCCTTAATAAGATATAATAGTAATATACTTATAGGCTAATAGGTAGATTTACTATTAGTAAAAGAATTATATTATATTAATAATAGTAATATATTTCATGCTAGATATTAATAATAGTATTTCTTTCTAGGATAGTAATAGATATACATTAGGTATTACCTCCTAGTTAAGGTTATGATTATCTATAATAACTTAGGATTTTAATTTTTCTTTACTATCCTCTATAGTTATTCACTATATAATAAACACTAGATAACTAGATAGCATATAGTTTTTAAGGAAGGCTATACACCTAGTTTAATATAGTTTATTAAATACTTTATCTATAATATCTTTATCTTATTAACTTATAGGGTATCTTTTTAAGCTTTTTTATAGATAGTTTTCCTAGCTATCTTTTATTAGTATTTACATCTATTTATCTTTAGGGATATTAATAAAGTTAGTATTTATCTATATATCTAGAAATTCTATAAGGACTAGGTATAGTATATTAATTATATAATCATTCCTATAGATAGTTATATTATTAGGGAGTTTAGTTTACTATTTTAGATTATTATTAATTAGGATAATTTACTAGCATTACTTAGGTTCCTTATATATAGCTATATATAGATCTAGTTTAGTAAGTTTTATTACTTTATATTACTTAGTAATTTATAATTTAATAATAGCTTACTATTCTTCCTCTAGTTATATATACTATATATTAATTACATCTATCTTAGATAGCATTCTAATCCTTACTCTATTATTAATAGTAATTAGTTACTATATTAGGTTAACTACTATAATATAAAAGAAGTTTATATTAACTATAAGTATAAAAAATACTAAGCTATAGTACTAGAGTAGCTTAAATAGATAGTCTCTATCTTTAGGTAGGTCCTTAGATGCCTTTTACTAGATAAGAATACAGATCTTTTACTATAGTTAAACTATAATTTTCTTATTAGAGTAGATAGGCTATGGTGTTATATAGTAATTTTGCTTAAGAGTAATAGTAATAAGAATAATAATATTATTATATAATACTATAGTAGCTATATATAAGGTGAAGTTAATAAAAAAGCCTTCTATAGTAAGTATATTAACTCTAATAAGTATATTTACCTTTAGGCCTTATATAATATAAGCCTTATATTAAATATATACTAGTACAGGCTTATTATTAACTATTACTAGGAAAGATAGTAGAATAATAGTAAAATATATGCTAGTAAAGCTATTAGATATACCTTTAATTAATATAGGTGTAGGGTAGTTAAGGATCTTAATTATAAGTATATAATATAGTAGAAACTACTTATTAATAATTATTATAGTATAGCTAGTATTAAGGCAAATTAATATAGTAGAGTTTAAATATACTAGATAGGCTTATATAGTTATATATTTCTAGCTTCAGAATTTTAGCCTAGGAATATCCTTATTTAGGGTTATAATAAAGTAGATAATAAGTATTACTAGGTCTAGATAATAAGACTTAGCTTCTAGCACTTTATAAGTTAGTATATAAGTATATAGGGTATTACTAGATAAGAATATAAAACTATAGTTAATATAGTTAATACTAGATATTTCTAGTTCTACTATATATATATCTATATCTATTAAGTTATAATACTCTAGTTCTGTATATAGATTATTAGTATATTACTTATTACTTTTAGGGCCTGGTTCATAGTAAAAGTTAGGGTTATTAAACTATGGTTTAGCTAGGCTATAGTCTTATTCCACTATATTATTACTATAGTTTATATACTTAGGTCTATAGCATTATGTGTAGGTAAAATTAGATTTACCTTTTTTACCTTAGATTATAGCTAGATACTATAGGGGAATAGGAGGTATAGCTATAAGGGGTAGGAGTATCTTCTATTAATAAACTAATATATTAGCCTAATAGTTCTATTATAGTTACCCTCTTTAGTTTTATTATAGGTTTTAGGACCACTATCTTCCTTAGGGGTTTAATATATAGTTTTACTATTACTATAGGTTTTTACCTTATACCTAATAGTTTTACCATTACTATTAGTTTATATTCTAGATTTATTAAGAAGGGTATTACCTTAGGGGGTAAAAATTATAGAAATAGTTAAACTAATTAGTCTATTTATAGTTTAAGATATTAATAAATTTAGTAATAGTTATACCTTCTTAGGGTTTATTAATATTAGAGTATAAGGTAATATCCATATTATACTAAGTATAAAGAACTAGTAGATATTCTATTTCTACTTTACCTACTTATTTAGTAAGGGTAATAACTATTAAAATATATGCTAAGGGACTTTTCTAGTATTAGATATTAGTAATAGTATATTTAGTATTAGTAAGTTATTTTATTACTTAGCTAGAGGGTATTTTAAAGTATTTCTTAAGCTGCTTATACTAGTTATCTATACTTAAGGAGTAAATTAGCCCTATTTATATAATTAGGTCTAGCTTATTATTTTACTACTTTACTACTTCTCCCTAAAGGTATGTATCTAAATTTTAGGATATTTTTACTATATCTCTAGATTATGCCACTTTATAGAGCCTATTAGTAAATATATAGATAGAGTAATAGTATATCTTATTATCTTTATTAATAGTATCTCTATATCCCTATAAGTATGGCATATTAGGAAAGAAATAGCTAATATCTATAGGTCTCTAGTGATTATTACTTAATATAGTGCCTATAGATGATATAGGGGTATAGTATTTAACAGGGGTATAGTATTTAATAGAGGTATAGTATTTATCTATTCTAATAATAGGTTTATAAGACCTTAGGGTATTATTATTATTAAATACTAGGAGTAATACTTAGATTACTTACTATATAATCTTTTATAGTACCTATATTTAAGTAGGGGAGAATAGTATTTCTTTAATTTTCTTAGTTTTACTAGTATTTACTTACTACTTACTAGATAAAGCCTGGCTAGTATTTTAGTCTACTATTAGTAGTATTTACCCAGGTTATATAGTTTTACAGGGGTTAAATAGGGAATCTAGGCCTAGTAGAAGGTTACTAGATATAATATTATTATTAGACTAAGAATACTATATTTCTATAGTAGGTGAGTAATATAAGATAAAGGAATCTTAGATAGGATTAGGTATTAATAGTAAAGCAGGAGTATACTATAGTATAGTAAGCTTTAGATCTAGTATAAAGGAATACTTTCTACTAAAGACTAGATTAAAGTTAATAGGTAGGACTCTATTAACTAGTATAGCCTTCTAAGGCTATAGTTTAGTTAGTATAGCCTAAGGTCTTTCCACTATCTTAGATATCTATATATATATAGGTGTAATTTTAGGCTTAATAATAGTAATTTTACTTATTCTTATAAGAAAACACTATATTACAGCCTAGAATGTCTGTAGTAAGTATAACTAGGACTTAGGGTATTATATATTAATAAGTTTAGATATAGCTCTAGTTCTTCTAGCTAGAGCTGATATATTTAATAGAGTAAGATAAGATAGTAGGTTAGGGTAATATATAATAATATAGTTAATTCAGGTTTTAAGGTCTTAAGATCTTATTTAATTAGGGAAGGTTTAATAATATTTAGTAATTTAGTATATAATTTTAATAATTTTATCTAGTAAGTCTAAGGGTATTAATATTAGCCTTACCAGCCTGCAAGGAAGCCCTTACTAGGGTAGTTAGATAGATATATAAGGAGATTTAATAGAGAAGAAAATTAGGGAAATCTTTTAGGGGAATATTATAAATCTAGGTCCTAGATTATTTTTAACCAGATATGCTACCATTTTATGGTAGCTTACAATCAATTATATCATATTTCATTAGTTCATTGATGATCTCTGGTATATCTATGCTGGAGGTGGATAAGCAAGATAAACAACCAGCATGCTCACGTGTCATACAACAATAGTCCTCTTTATAAATATTAATATATATAGGAATACTAAATAATTATAGGTAATCTAGTAGTAGAAATAAATAGCTAATTCCTAGTCCCTTATACTAGTAAGTAATTAGGGTATAATCTTCTCCCTCTAAGATAAGATAATTAGTAATATATATAGCTATTTTCATAGTATATAGCTATATCTATTTAGGTAGATTAGAATTAATAATTATTACTTAGGCCATGCTATTAATATAGCTACTATAGATCTCTATAATACTATTTATCTCTAGGGATTTAGGAGGGGTGATAATAATAATAATTCCCTTAGGTTTAGCCTATATATAGAACTTATTAAATTCTATGCTGCTATCTATATATTATATAGAAATATATTTACCTATTAAAAGCTTATACTCTTCATTCTATTATATAAGAAGATCTAAAGATTTATCTTATTTAGATTTATATAGTTTAACACATATAAATCTTATATAGTTATTAACACTAATAAGATAGTAATAGTATCTATAGATTCCCTATAGCTTAACAGGCTATAGATTAATATACTATAGTAGGCCTAGTATCTTTACATAGTCTATAGGCTTATAAGATATATATTTCTTTACCTTTACTATGTAACAGGCTTTATAGTGGAATTAATTAGATCTAATAACTTTATCTCTATTAAGATTACCTTATATAATAGTAGAATTTAATTTAGACTTACTATAGTAGCCTAATTAATAGTATATTTCTAATAGAGTTAATATAGCACCTGTAAAAGAGGGTATATTAAGGACTTTTAGTATAGGAATACCTAATTCCTTTAATATATAGCTAAAGATAGATCTATCTTTATATTCTAAGATATTTATTTAAGAGTTATAATAGAAACTAAGCTTTATAAGTTAATTTATTAATATTAGTATTATTATAGCCTTAGAATGAAATTTATAAGAAAGTATTAATTTATTAATTATCTCTCTAATCTTATAGTAAAGAACTAATCTATCTTCCTTATCTATTTTAGATAGGCTTCCTTCTACTATTTTAAACTTATATCCCTTCTCCTTCTATATATATAAATAATAATTAATTAGATAAGCCCCTTTTATGCATATAGTATATATTATACCTAAATCTAGAATATAGTAATAGTCTGATTCTTATAGATCTTAATCATCAGGCTTATTAGATTCATTTTAATTAATAGAATTATTAGAATAGGAAGGAAAGGGTGGTTTAACAGCTATACCTATAAAATTAAGAACTATATTAGCATATTTATCTAGAATCTATATAGCTAAATAAGCTATATTTATCTAATTCTAATTTCCTCTTCTTAGTGGTCTCTAATACTAGATATCTAGACTAGGGTTCTACTATAAAGGCTTTTTATCTATGAGATAATAGTATATAGGAGGCCTATAAGTAGGTAGATAATAATATATATAGTTTTCTTAATTATTATATTTATCTTACTACCTCTATTTATATATATATTCTGTATAACTCTTTCTTAGGGGAGGGAAGATCTTCCACTTTATTAATTAGTTCTAATTTATTAATTTTAATTAGTTAGATTAACTTAATTAATTTACTTAACTAGATTACTTACTCTAGGAAGAAGAGGAAGAAGATACTTTATCTTTAGCTCTAAAAGCTATCTTATACTTATTCCCTTTATTAATAGCTAATATATAATACTTATAGAAATTATACTTCTTAAGGCTCTTAGGAGAATCTTTAGTAAATATATATTCTATAGTATTATACTAAGATAGAATCTCCTTTAATAACTTATTTATTATTAAGAGTATTACTATATATAATATAAGTAGTATATCTAGCTATTTATATATATCTATATAGTCCCTGAATATATTAATATATTAGGTAATTATTATAAAATTAGATCTCTTTATTTATACTATTATTTTAAAATTAGCTCTAGCTTCTAAATAGCTATAGCCTAATATAATACTTTAAATTATATTTTATATATTATTAGTATATTCTATTAGAATTATTATTACTTATAGTATATTAAGAATATCATCTCCCACCTAGCTAGTAAGCTAATTCTATATAAGCTTAGATACCTTTCTCTATACTCTATACTTTAGATTTATTACTTCAGGCTAGGGTATTAATTTATTAATAAGATTATTAAATTTATAAAGATCTAGCTAAGCCTTTACTATATAGATCTAGATCTTATAATCTTTATATAATTTCAGCTTCTTTATAAGGCTAGCTAGTAAGATAGATATTAAATCATCATCTAGCTTTACTGCCTATATTTATAGGGGGGGGGAAGAGGGATATTCTATTTTATCTATTATTACCTTATTATATTAATTTAGACTTAAATATAGAACTTAGGCTTACTAAGTTCTCTCTCTTATTAGTCCTTCTTCTTAGAAAGCTCCTAGTAAGTAGAGAAGATTTTCTTTAGCTTCTAAATTAGTTATATAAGACTATATAGAATTATAAAAAAGTATATAAACTTACTATAAAATATATTAAAAAGGGCAGAATTAAAGAGATTTAGAAAGAGGGATCAAAACTAATATAAAATGAATAAAAATATAAGAAGAGGAGGGCTCATAACCTCATAAAAAGTAAAGGGAATAGATAATAGATAATAAGGCTATCTAACTAGCTACTCAAAAGCTATGGGTGAGGTGCTCAGAAGCCTGGCTAGCCGAGGCTGACAGCCCTGGAACAAAGAAGGGCTGTCTGCCAGCCGGCCTGGCCTCTAAGATTAAGATATAAGCACTACCCCTAAGACCCCTAAATTAAGTAAAATTAGTAAATAATAATCTCACCTACTCTTTAGGGAAGATTATAAAGCTATATAAAAGTAAATTACTAAATTAGAGTAGATTAAGTATAATAATAAAATACTCTAAGAGCTTAGTAAAACTATTAAATATATATAATAAACCCTAGATATATAAAACTAATTAATTATATTACCTATATATACTATCCTAGATAAAGCTATATGGAATATAATTAATAAATTAGTATCTAGAAATAGTAATATATAAATACCTCTTAGACTAAGATTTATACTATCTAGAATATCTATAGATAATAATAATCCTAAGCTATTAGCCTATAATGATAACTTCTTAGATATAGATATTAAAACTATCCTAAAGGTCCTATTTACTATAGGCTTTTAATTTAAGAATATATATAATTATACTAAATTTATTAATAGTATAATAGTATACTTTAAATAGTACTACTAATATTATATTAAAGAATATTAAAAAGTATAAGTAGTAGTTCTATTACTTACTAATAAGATACTTAGCTAATAGATAAGATACTAAAAATTATTATTTATAAAGTAGATATAGGAGTAACTTACCTAATTCTTATTAAAGTAAGTAAATAACCTAAAGACCTTAGTATACTATATACTATAAAAGTATATAGATACTAGATAGCTAGAAGTATAGATAGTAACTAACTTTATAGTATATCTAAAGTAATAAGAATCTTAGCTTAGTATTAGCTATACTAATAAGTAGTAAAAAGTATAGCTCTAGATAAAGCTATATTCTAATATTTAAAATAAGATCCTAATCTACTAGATTATAGAAGATATCTCTTATACTAATTATATTAATAAAGTTATAGCTATTAAAAGAGAATTAATTAAATATAATAAATATAAGGGCTATATACCCTAGAGAGTAGATATACTAGCCTATAATAGATACTAAGAAAGAGGTAGAGGCCTAGGTCTAAAAAAGTATAGCTTCTATAATTAAAAGAAATAGAATCCTAGAGAGGATAGGAGTATTATTAAGTATTATAATTATAATAGTAAAGGGTATATAGTAGTAAAATACCTAAAGTATATAAAGTATAATATAAAGCTAAAAAACTAGATAGTCTAGTAATATATATATTAGTAGTACTAGGCCTAAGTAAGGGAATTATAAATATTATATCCCTAATATTTAATATAAAGATAGCTATAGAAGAATCTATTAGAAATATAATAAGGAAGGATATTAGCTTACTCCTAGATATAAGAGTATAAGAAAACTTTATTAGCTAATACTAGGTAAAAGAGAACCTATTACTATAAGTAATAGGTATACCTTACTAGATTAAGATAATTAATAACTAAAAGATAATATTATATAGAAGATTTTATCTCTATATTATAGTAATAAATATATAGGGAATAGCATAGAGTATTAAAATAGAATTCTATATAATAGATATACTAGGGTATAACTTTATCTTAGATTAGCTATAGCTAGTAGTAGTAAATCTAATAATTAATTTTATATAATATATATAAGAATATTAGGCTAATAAAGACCTAGCTAATATACCTAAGATAGAAATTATATTATCTAATAAATATATAAAAGGTATTCTTATAGATAATATAATATTTATTATCTATCTATAAGAGATAGTAGATAGAGAGGTGCTCTTATTCTTTATCTTATTAGTAGGTGAACTAATACTTCTAGAATAATACTATAAGTTTATAGATATCTTTTTAGTTAAGGAAGCTAATATACTTATACTAAATATAGAGTATAACTATACTATTAAGCTAGAACTAGGGAAGTAATCCTTATTTAGACTAATATATAACCTTTCTACTATAGAGCTAAAGATCTTAAAGATATATATTAAGAAAGTACTAAAGAAAGACTAGATTTAATTATCTAAAAGCCCTATAGGAGTACCTATTTTTTTTATACTAAAGAAAGATAGTAGCCTATAATTATATATTAATTATTAAGGCCTAAATATTATTACTATTAAGAACTACTACCTACTATCTCTAATTAGTAAGACACTAGATAGGCTATTAGAAGTAAAGATCTTTATATAGCTAGACCTATATAATATATACTATTATATCTAGATTAAACTAGGTAATAAGTAGAAGACTATATTCTAAATATAATATAAGTATTATAAATACTAAGTAATACCCTTTAAACTAGTTAATATATTAGTAACTTTCTAGGCTTATATTAATATTATACTAAGTAATCTACTTAATATATACTATATTATCTATCTAGATAATATATTAATCTACTCCTAGAATAAGGAGGAGTATAAAAGGTATATATAAGTAGTTCTATATTAATTATAAAAGACTAAGCTATATACTAAGCTTAGTAAATATATATTCTATATAAAAGCTATAGATTTCCTAGGCTTTATAGTTAGAATCTATAAAGTATATATAGAACCTAAATAAATTAAAACTATTAAAGATTAGCCTATACTATATAGTATATAAGAGATATAAGTCTTTCTAAGCTTTATAAACTTTTACTATAGATTTATTAAGAAATACTTATAGATTACTATACCCCTATTAGAGCTAATAAAGAAAGATAATAAAAATATATAATTTATACTAATATAAGAGATACTATAAGTATTTAAAGAGTTAAAGTAATACTTTATAACTATATTAATACTATAGTATTTTAACCCTAAACTATAGATTTAATTATAGATAGATATATTAAAATAGATAATAGCTAGTATACTTACCTAGCTATTTAGAGTAGAATAGTATCTAATAATATTCTAGTTAAGAAAACTTATTATAGTAGAGAAAAACTATTAAATATATAACTTAGAGCTACTAGTAATTATAGAGTACTTTAAATAATAAAGATATTATCTAGAAGAGAGTAGGTTCTCTATTTTAGTATTATTTAATTATACTAATTTATGCTATTTTATAATAATAAAGAAGTTAAATCTATATTAGATAAGATAAGTAGAATACTTATCTATATTTAATTTCTTAATTAAATATTATCTAGGGGCTAGTAATCCTATAGATATATCTAGTTATTACCTAGACTATATAGATATAATTGTGAGAGCACCTATGGGATGCTCTCTTATTAAATAGTGGATAGCATCTATTTCCCATTCTTTGCTACCTTTAATGATTATAGGCCCTGGATGCAGTGCTTGCTTAGCATTTCCCTTATAAGGCTTGAGCAGTAATATATAGAATATGTTATATATCTTCCATAATTTAGGTAAGCATAGTCTATATGCTTATTTACCCTATTTCTTAGTAATCTAAAATAGGCTAAGTAATCTGCTTATAAGCTTCTAATTTAGTCTTAAGATAATAATATTCTTTACTCTTAGTATAACATAGTTATTAATATTTAGTAATATCTTAGTATATTTCTTATTATACTACTTCTTTATCTACTTCTTTAATTTTATAAGTAGGATGTATAGTTTTATATAATTTTTATCTAGTTCTCTTACTCTATCTACTATAGCAGGTGCTTTTATATCTTTTAGGGCTAGTATATTAATCTATAGGTTTACCTTAAAATCTATAAGTATAAAGTATAGTAATATTTCTAGCATACTATATATTATATTATTATAGATAAACTATGCTATTAGTAGCTATCTAGTCTAGTCATCTTATATCTAGCTAATATATACTTATAGATAGTACTCTAGGACCTGGTTTATATATTCTATCTACCTATTAGTCTATAGGTAAAAAGCTATTAATAGCTATCTATATACTCCTAGGTAGTAGTAGAGTATAGATTAGAATATACTAGTAAATAGGCTATCTTTATCTAATATAAGGTTCTCTAGTATACCTAGTAATAATATAACTTTTTTATAGAATATTTCTACTAGCTATATTATATTAACATCCTTCCTTATTAGGATATAGAGTAAGTATTTTATATAAAGATTAATAACTATTATTACTATATTATATACCTTCCCCTACTATTTTAATAGTAGAAGGCCTATAATAAAGTCTATACTTACCTACTATACTATTTTTATAGGAGTAGGTAGTAGTTCTAGCTTACTATAAGACTTATATCTATATACTATAATTCTTTAATAGATATTATACTCTTTAATATATACCTTAATATCTTATACTAACTTATACTAAAAGTATCTATACTTAATACTTTCTAAGGTATATCTATACTAGTAATAACCCCCCTATAGATTATTATAATTTATTCTTATTATCTTCATGCATAGTACTGCAGACTTTAGTATATAGATATAGTTTCTATATTAAAAAAGTCTATCTTTAACCTTCTATTTTAAGTAACTTAGCTTATCTATATTCCCTTCTTTTATATTAAGTAGTTTCTACTATATAAATATATTAATATCTTAAATAATTTATAATAGATCTACTATAGCTATTAGGATGTCTATAGAGTAGGCTATCTTAGAGGTAAGTACCTTATATATATTACTCTATAGTACTAGGAGGTCTAGAACTCCTATAATACTAGTAATATCTCTCTTATCTAATAGTATATTCTATCTATAGGTAGTAGCTTCTATTTAGATATCTATAAGATACTCTTAGTTCATCTCTTATACCCCCCTAAGCTATACTATATATACTTATATTTCTCTTTATAAGAGGTATTTATCTAGTCTTAATAGCCCTATATATAGTTTATTTTATAATATTAGTAGCTATAATAGGTCTATATCCTTAATTTCTATTATATCTATATAGTCTAGATAATAACTAGATATATCTATAGGGTTGCTAGTCCCTAAGTAATATTTAATTAAGAAATTAAATATAGATAGATATTCTACCTATCTTATTTAATATAGATTTAGCTTCTTTATTATTATAAAATAGCATAAATTAGTATAGTTAGATAATATTAAGATAAGGAACCTACTCCCTTCTAGATAATATCTTTACTATTTAAAGTACTCTATAATTATTAGTAGCTCTAAGTTATATATTTAGTAGTTCTTCTCTACTATAATAAGTTTTCTTAACTAGAAGGCTATTAGATACTATTCTACTCTAAATAGTTAGGTAAGTATACTAGCTATTATCTATTTTAATATATCTATCTATAGTTAAATCTATAGTTTAGGGTTAAAATACTATAGTATTAATATAGTTATAAAGTATTACTTTAACTCCTTAAATACTTATAGTACCTCTTATACTAGTATAAATTATATAGTTTTATTATCTTTCTTTATTAGCTCTAACAGGGGTGTAGTAATCTATAAGTATTTCTTAATAAATCTATAGTAAAAGTTTATAAAGCCTAAAAAGACTTATATCTCTTATATATTATATAGTATAGGCTAATCTTTAATAATTTTAATTTACTTAGGTTCTATGCATACTCTATAAATTCTAACTATAAAGCCTAGGAAATCTACTTCTTCTATATAGAATATATATTTACTAAGCTTAGTATATAGCTTAGTCTTCTATAGTTAATATAGAACTACTTATATATACCTTTTATACTCCTTCTTATTCTAGGAATAGATTAATATATTATCTAGATAGGTAATATAGTATATATTAAGTAGATTACTTAGTATACTATTAATATAAGCCTAGAAAGTTACTAGTATATTAACTAGTCTAAAGGGTATTACTTAATATTTATAATATCTATATTATATTTAGAATATAGTCTTCTACTTATTACCTAGTTTAATCTAGATATAATAATATATATTATATAGATCTAGCTATATAAAGATCTTTACTCCTAATAGCCTATCTAGCATCTTACTAATTAAGGGTAGTAGGTAGTAGTTCTTAATAGTAATAATATTTAGGCCTTAATAATTAATATATAATTATAGGCTACTATCTTTCTTTAGTATAAAAAAAATAGGTACTCCTATAGGGCTTTTAGATAATTAAATCTAGTCTTTCTTTAGTACTTCCTTAATATATATCTTTAAGATCTTTAGCTCTATAGTAGAAAGGTTATATATTAGTCTAAATAAGGATTACTTCCCTAGTTCTAGCTTAATAGTATAGTTATACTCTATATTTAGTATAAGTATATTAGCTTCCTTAACTAAAAAGATATCTATAAACTTATAGTATTATTCTAGAAGTATTAGTTCACCTACTAATAAGATAAAGAATAAGAGCACCTCTCTATCTACTATCTCTTATAAATAAATAATAAATATTATATTACCTATAAGAATGCCTTTTATATATTTATTAGATAATATAATCTCTAAGTTAGGTATATTAGCTAGATCTTTATTAGCCTAATATTCCTATATATATTATATAAAATTAATTATTAGATTTACTGCTACTAGCTATAGCTATCCTAAGATAAAGTTATACTCTAGTATATCTACTATATAGAATTCTATTCTAATACTCTAGGCTATTCCTTATATATTTATTACTATAATATAAAGATGAAATCTTCTATATAATATTATCTTTTAGTTATTAATTATCTTAATCTAGTAAGGTATACCTATTACTTATAGTAATAGATTCTCTTTTACCTAGTATTAGCTAATAAAGTTTCCCTATACTCTTATATCTAGGAGTAAGCTAATATCCTTTCTTACTATATTTCTAGTAGGTTCTTCTATAGCTATCTTTATATTAAGTATTAGAGATATAATATCTATAGTTCTCTTATTTAAGTCTAGTACTATTACTATATATATTACTAGACTATCTAGTTTTTTAGCTTTATATTATACTTTATATACTTTAGGTATTTTACTACTATATAGCCCTTACTACTATAGTTATAGTACTTAATAATATTCTTACCCTCTCTAGGGTTCTATTTCTTTTAATTATAAAAACTATATTTTTTTAGATTTAGGTCTCTACCTCTTCCTTAGTATCTATTATAGGCCAGTATATCTACTCTCTAGGATATATAGCCCTTATATTTATTATATTTAATTAATTCTCTTTTAATAATTATAACTTTATTAATATAATTAGTATAAGATATATCTTCTATAATCTAGTAGGTTAGGATCTTACTTTAAATATTAGGGTATAGCTTTATCTAGAGCTATACTTTTTACTACTTATTAATATAGTTAATATTAAGCTAAGATTCCTATTACTCTAAATATACTATAAAGTTAGCTATTATCTATACTTCTAGCTGCCTAGTATCTATATATTTTTATAGTATATAGTATACTAAGGTCTTTAGGTTATTTACTTACTTTAGTAGGAATTAGGTAAGTTACTCTTATATCTACTTTATAGATAATAATTCTTAGTATCTTATCTATTAGCTAAATATCTTATTAGTAAGTAGTAGAACTACTACTTATATTTTTTAATATTCTTTAGTATAGTATTAGTAGTGCTATTTAAAGTATATTATTATACTATTAATAAACTTAGTATAATTATATATATTCTTAAATTAGAAGCCTATAGTAAATAGGATCTTTAGAATAATTTTAGTATCTATATTTAAGGAGTTATTATTATAGGCTAATAGCTTAGGATTATTATTATCTATAGATACTCTAGGTTATATAGATCTTAGTCTAAGAGGTATCTATATATTACTACTTATAGATACTAGTTTATTAGTTATATTCTATATAGCTTTATCTAGGGTAGTATATATAGATAGTATAATTAATTAGTTCTATATATCTAGGGCTTACTATATATATTTAATAGTTTTACTAAGCTCTTAGAGTATTTTATTATTATATTTAATCTACTCTAGTTTAGTAATTTACTTTTATATAGCTTTATAATCTTTCTTAGAGAGTAAGGGATATTATTATTTACTAATTTTATTTAACTTAAGGGCCTTAAGGATAGTATTTATATCTTAATCTACTATTATATTTTTATTATTAGTAGTTTATTAGATATATAATTACCTTAGAATAGAGGTGCTCTTAGTAGTAATTATTTTATTTAGTAAAATATATAAAAGTACTCCCTACTAGGCTATCTTAATAGCTAGAGTAATTAGAACTATAAGAGTACCTATAGAATACTCTTTATTAAATAGTAGATAGTATGGTAGTAATAATACCTTTATAGTTAGACTAATTACTAAGATATAAGCATCTCTTATACCTTAGCAGAGATAATATCTTTATAGGTCATATACTACCTACATAGCCCCTTATAGTTTACTATATATAGGTCTTCCATGTCTAACAATCTAAGTATTAGATTATATTAAGGGAATCTTCTAGGTTATCTATAGTATAGCTAGATAGCCTTAACAGAGCATCTAACACTAGATAAACATATCTAGGCTTATAGTATAATTTAATATTAAATATCTAGATAAATTAGCTTATATATACTAAGTATAGGTTTAGTTTATTAATATTAGCTATTATTATAAGAGATATTTATTTTATAATAGATATAGTTATAGTATGATTAGTATATATTATAATAAGCTTATAGTATAATTAAATAATATAATAGAGCTTTCTAATACTCTAGATAACTTCTAATATTTCTAGCTTTATTAGCTAGTATTACTTCTTAGCTTTTCTAAGTAATCTACTTAAGAAGAGTATTAATTCTATTATTATTAATATAGAGGTAGCTTCTATATTCTAATTAGGATTATAATATAGTAAAATATTATTATTATATTTAATATAGAAAAGTATTATACTATATCCCCTTTTCTTTAAGAAGTTAATATCTATAAATATTTAGTATTTTAGATTATAATAAATAAGTATTAATAGTATTTTAAAATAGCTTTATATTATAGTAAATACTTTATTCTTATTTTATATTAGTTTTATAAGAATAGCTTTTCCTAAATAGCTTTTATAAGATTTTCCCTTAGTAAGGCCTAGATTAGTAAGATATATTTTTCTATCTTATAGTAGTTAGGCTTTACCTATATAGAATAATATATAATTCCTTAGGATACTTATTATTCCTAGATAAGTTAATAGGTCTACTAGTATATTAAGAAATTTTATCTTTATAAAGGCCTTAAGGTGATCTATAAGGGTTAATATACCTAGGAAGGTAATATTTTACCTTAGGAGCTTTATAGATAGGAATCTAATATATACTTTAATTAGGTTTAGTATAATATATACTTTATAATATTATTAAAGTACCTTATATAGATATAATATATAATCTTCTAGGGTAAATAACTAAATAATAAAGTTATTAATAAAACCTTTCTAGAAGTTATATAGAACTTAGAATATATTATTAATTTAGTGCTATATATAGGTCCTATTATTTATAAATCTTATTAGGTATATCTTAAAGTATTCCTATCCTTAGTATAATATAATAGTAATATACTTATAGACTAATAGGTAGATTTATTATTAGTAGAAGAATTATATTATATTAATAATAATAATATATTTTATACTAGATATTAATAATAGTATTTCTTCCTAAGATAGTAATAGATATATTAGATATTACTTCCTAGTTAAGATTATAATTATCTATAATAACTTAGGATTTTAATTTCTCTTTACTATCCTCCATAATTATTTATTATATAATGAATACTAGATAACTAAATAGTATATAGTTTTTAGAGAAGGTTATATAGCTAGCTTAATATAGTCTATTAAATACTTTATTTATAATATCTTTATTCTATTAACTTATAGAGTATTTTTTTAAGCTTTTTTATAGATAGTCTTTCTAGCTATCTTTTATTAGTATTTATATCTACTTATCTTTAGGGATATTAATAAAGTTAGTATTTATCTATATATCTAGAAATTTTATAAGGACTAGGTATAGTATATTAAGTATATAGTTATTCCTATAGATAGTTATATTATTAGGGAGTTTAGTTTACTATTTTAGGTTATTATTAATTAGAATAATTTACTAGTATTACTTAGGTTTCTTATATATAATTATATATAAATCTAATTTTATAAGTTTTATTACTTTATATTACTTAGTAATTTATAGTTTAATAATAGCTTGCTATTCTTCCTCTAGTTATATATATTATATATAAATTATATCTATCTTAGATAGTATTCTAATCCTTACTTTATTATTAATAGTGATTAGCTACTATGTTAGGTTAACTACTATAATATAAAAGAAGTTTATATTAACTATAAGTATAAAAAATACTAAATTATAGTACTAGAGTAACTTAAATAAATAATCTCTATCTTTAGGTAGGTCCTTAGATACCTTTTATTAGATAAGAATATAGATTTTTTACTATAGTTAAACTATAATTCTCTTATTAAAGTAGATAGACTATAGTATTATATAGTAATTTTACTTAGGAGTAACTATAATAGGGATAATAATATTTTTATATAATACTATAGTAGTTATATATAAGATAAAGTTAATAAAAAAGCCTCCTATAGTAAGTATATTAATTTTAATAAGTATTATCTTTAGGCCTTATATAATATAAGCCTTATATTAAATATATACTAGTATAGGCTTATTATTAACTATTACTAGAAAAGATAGTAGAATAATAATAAAATATATACTAGTAAAGCTATTAGATATATCTTTAACTAGTATAGATATAGGGTAGTTAAGGATCTTAATTATAGGTATATAATATAGTAGAAACTACTTATTAATAATTATTATAATATAGCTAGTATTAAGGTAAATTAATATAGTAGAGTTTAATTATATAAGATAAACTTATATAGTTATATATTTCTAGCTTTAGAATTTTAGTCTAGGAATATCCTTATTTAGGGTTATAATAAAGTAGATAATAAATATTACTAGGTCTAGATAATAAGACTTAGCTTCTAGTACTTTATAAGTTAGTATATAAGTATATAGGGTATTACTAGATGGGAATATAGAACTATAGTTAATATAGTTAATACTAGATATTTCTAGTTCTACTATATATATATCTATATCTATTAAGGAGTTATAGTACTCTAGTTCTATATATAAATTATTAGTATATTACTTATTACTTTTAGGGCCTAGTTTATAATAAAATTTAGGGTTATTAAACTATAATTTAGCTAGGCTATAATCTTATTCTATTATATTATTATTATAGTTTGTATATTTAGGTCTGTAGTATTATATATAAATAAAATTAGATTTATCTTTTTTACCTTAGGTTATAGCTAGATACTATAAGGGAATAGGAGGTATAGCTATAAGGTATAGGAGTATCTTTTATTAATAAATTAATATATTAGCCTAATAATTCTACTATAGTCACCCTCTTTAGTTCTATTATAGGTTTTAGGACTACTATCTTTCTTAGGGGTTTAATATATAATTTTATTATTACTATAGATTTTTATCTTATAGCTAATAATTTTACTATTACTATTAGTTTATATTCTAGATTTAATAAGGAGGGTATTACCTTAGGGGGTAAAAATTATAGAAATAATTAAACTAATTTATTTATTTATAATTTAAGATATTAATAAATTTAGTAATAGTTATGCCTTCTTAGGGTTTATTAATATTAGAGTATAAGGTAATTTTATATTATACTAAGTATAGAGAACTAGTAGATATTTTATTTCTAAATTATCTATTTATTTAGTAAGGGTAATAATTATTAAAATATATGCTAAGGGACTTTTTTAGTATTAGATATTAATAATAATATATTTAATATTAGTAAGTTACTCTATTACTTAATTAAGAGATATTCTAAAGTATTTTTTAAGCTACTTATACTAGTTATCTATACTTAAGGAGTAAATTAGTCTTATTTATATAATTAGGTCTAGCTTATTATTTTACTACTTTACTACTTCTCTCTAAAGATATATATCTAAATTTTAGGATATTTTTACTATATCTCTAGATTATACTACTACACAGAGCCTATTAGTAAATATATAAATAAAGTAATAGTATATCTTATTATCTTTATTAATAGTATCTCTATATCTCTATAAGTATAGTATATTAGGAAAGAAATAGCTAATATCTATAGGTCTCCAGTAATTATTACTTAATATAGTACTTATAGATAATATAGGGATGTGGTATTTAATAGGGGTGTAGTATTTCATAGGGGTATAGTATTTAATAGGGGTATGATATTTATTTATTTTAATAATAGGTTTATAAGACCTTAGAGTATTACTATTATTAAATACTAGGAGTAATGCTTAGATTACTTACTATATAATCTTTTATAATACTAATATTTATATAGGGGAGAATAGCATTTCCTTAACTTCCTTAGTTTTATCTATATTTACTTACTATTTATTAGATAAAGCCTAGCTAATATTTTAGTCTATTATACTAACTAGTAGTACTTGCCTAGGTTATATAGTTTTATAGGGGTTAAATAGTGAATCTAGGCCTAGTAGGAGGTTACTAGATATAGTATTATTATTAGACTAAGAGTACTATATTTCTATAGTAAGTAAGTAATATAAGGTAAAGGAATCTTAGATAGGATTAGGTATTAATAATAAGGTAGAGGTATACTATAGTATAATAAGCTTAGGGTCTAGTATAAAGGAATACTTTCCTCTAAAGATTAGATTAAAGTTAATAAGTAGGACTTTATTAACTAGTATAATCTTTTAAGGCTATAGTTAGTATAGCCTAAGATCCTTCTACTATTTCAGGCATCTATATATATATAGATATAATTTTAGGCTTAATAGTAGTAATTTTACTTATTTTTATAAGGAAATATTATATTATAGCTTAGAATATCTATAGTAAGTGTAACTAGAACTTAGGATATTATATATTAATAAGTTTAGATATAGCTCTAGTTCTTCTAGCTAGAGCTAGTATATCTAATAGAGTAAGATAGGGTAGTAGATTAGGGTAGTATATAATAATATAGTTAATTTAGGTTTTAAAATTAGGAGATATTACTTAATTAGGGAAGGTTTAATAGTATTTAGTAATTTAATATATGATTTTAATAATTTCTTTAGGTAAATCTAAGGGTGTTAATAACTTCTATAATATTAGCCTGCCTGGCCTGTAAGGAAGCCCTTACTAAGGTGGTTTAATAGAGAAGAAAATCAGAGAAATCTTTTAAGGGAATTATAAATCTTGGTCCTAGATTATTAAATAAGACATGCTACTATTTTATTGTAACATATTATTATGCATCTTATGTTTATATTTATTTATATTCTCCTTAAGAGCTAGCTACTAGGGGAGATGGGTAAACAACACCACATGTCACGTGGTATCACCACAGTAGCCCTGGAGGTTATATACCCTTATATTACTAGGCTTACCCTAGAGGCTGTCATCTATGTGGCTTAGGTCTTTTAGGCTTAGGTTACTATAGATAATAGTCCTCTGCTATATAGGGCCATCCTTATATTAGCACCTATTACTACTGCTACCTCTCTAACCCCTCTTTTTATATCTATACCTAGGTCCCTAATGGCTATATAAGGATCCATGTAACAGGGTAGATGGCCTGTTGACTAGATAAGAACTAGTGATGATATTATAGGAAGATAATGGTAGAAAGTAGTAGATCAGATGATAATAAAACTAATCCTTATCTTCTCTAATATCAGATAAAGATGGATACTATTTATCTTCACTATCTATCCTAGATATATTTAGTAATAATTTAAAAGTAGCTTAAGATATAAAAATAGATTATTTACTTTAGATATATTTAGTAATAATTTAAAAGTAGCTTAAGGTATAAAAATAGAAGATTAAAAATAATTAGGAAGTAAGGGGTAGCTATATAATTAAGTAGCTAGGCTATAGCTAAACCTTTATAATTATACCCTCTCTAGTTATAATAACTACCCTTAGTTAGAGTTATATAACCTTAAAATTTCCTAAAGAAGTAAATAATATTATAATAATTAATATAATATAATATTATTAATAGAGATAACTAATTATAGAATAAATATAATACTTATATTATATTAGCTTTATATATTTTAAAATTTATTATATTCTTTATTATTATACACTATAGTGTGATAGTAAATAATATTATTATAAATAATAACTATAATATATTTATCTTAATTATATCTTTATTTATATTTTCTCTTCTTTTAACTTTATATATTAATACTTTACTCTTATAATACTATATTTTCCTTATTTCTTTACTTTATCTTTATTTATTAATCTCTAATATCTTAAGGGGTTTTTCTTCTCTATTCTCTTACCTTAATAGCAGTAATTCTATAGCTATTATAGTATATATACTATCTTTATACTTCTATAAAGAACTTTAACCTGCATAGTGGTATTCTATTTATAATTAACTATATATTTAATATAAAGAAGTTAATTTTATACTCCTAGAGTCCTAATATTCTTATTATAATATAACTTATATTACTATATATATATTTCCTAGGTTTTATAGGCTTTACTAACCCTAATAAGATATTAACTAGTATACTAGGAAATATATATAATCTCTCTATAGTACTTTATTAGTATACTACCTTTTTTAACACTAATAATAATAATACTGTGCTATGGGATCTAGTATTATTTTCTAATATTAATAAGATAGTAATAACTCTATATAAAGCCTTTAAATATATTAAGTTAGCTTACTATAAATAATATAGATTAGTAGTTTCTTCTAAGAAGGAGGTTATAGTAGGTCTATTAAATTAATACTATTTAGATAAGGTTTTTACTAATAAGCTAGTTTATAGAAGATATTATCTAGCTATAATTCCTTTTATATAGACTATTATTATAAGTTAGTATATATCTTACCTTCTGCTACTAATATAGGGGTGAAAGACTAATATTTCTATTACTTTTAGAAGTTATTATACTTACTACCTAGGGATAAGGGATATACTAGCTAGGGTATAGCTCTTTAGGTATTCTTTAAGGAGGTTATAGTAGTTATTATCTATATTTATAAGAATAAAATAGTAGGTTAGGATACTATAGATTATCTTAGTAAGATTAAGAATATATTCCCTCTTATTTTAGAGGAGATTTAGGCTAGTATATTAGACTCCTTATAATATTTATACCTTAGTATAACCAGCCCTTCCTAGTACCTTTATAGTAGTTAAGAATAATAGTCTTAGCTTTAAATTTCTATATTACCTCTTATATATTAGTTATATTATTAATATAGGTCTATTAGTTATATTCTAAGGGCTAGTCCTTCTATTTTACTAGGTAGTATTACTTATTTTTAATAATATAATTATCCTTAACCTCTTTAACTTCCTATTTATTATTATCTTTAAGCTCTAGTATTAGAAGTAATTAATTATACTTTATCTAATTTTATAATTCTAAGTATAATATATAAAAGATATTATAAATTTAATTATATTTTATAAATAAAGTAAGATAATATACTTATAAACTAATAACACCTAGTACTTAAAAAGATCTAATAAAGATAGGTACTAGCTTCTTACTTAGAATCTTTAACTTAAGATTCTTTATTAATAATCCTACTAATTATCCTTTTTCTAGTATTAACTCTTTATAATATTTATTATAGTACTTTACCTATATTTTATTAGCCTTATACTAATATTTCTTTAATCTTTCTTAAAGATCTAAAAGTTTCTATACTTATACTATTATAGCTAGGATCTCTCCCCCTATAGTATTATTCTTAGTATATATATAGAAGTCTAGATTATAATCTAGTAAGATTTTAAATAGGGATTTACTTAGTAATATATTAATTACTTTATTTATAATAAATTTAGCTTCTCTTAGTAGAGTTACCTAGTTATTTTATTCTTTATTAATAAAATAATAAAGATATTTTTTAAGGACTTAGTTTATCTATTCTATCTAGTTATTAGTTTAGATATAAAATATAGTTAATAATCTTTATTTAATCTTTATAATATAGTATAATTTTCCCTAGAATTTACTAGTAAAGACTAGTCCTTAGTCTAAGATAATATTATTAGATAGTCTAAATTTTAATTTAACTTTTTAGTAGAATAGCTCTGCTAGTTCTACTATAATTATTATTATTAAAATAAGGAAGAGAAGTAACTATTTAG
Source organism: Aspergillus oerlinghausenensis (assembly GCA_014250555.1). NCBI lineage: Eukaryota > Fungi > Ascomycota > Eurotiomycetes > Eurotiales > Aspergillaceae > Aspergillus > Aspergillus oerlinghausenensis. The sequence goes on from JAAKEQ010000085.1 coordinate 51,852, forward strand.
AGAATCTATTAACTATAACTAAGATATTATTAATTAGATTAATCCTAGATAGTACTATTAGAAGTCTAGTTATAAAATCTATTAATAGTTTACTAAATAGATAAGATAGTTATAATAATAAATTAAGTTTACTATAAGGCCTATATCTTAGTACTATAATACCCTAGTATATTAGATATTCTTTAATATATGCTTTAATATTATTTTATAAGTTTATCTAGTAAAACTTTTACCTTAATAAGACTTCTATATAGTTTCTACTAAAATAACTAGCTAATAATTTATTATAATATATACTAATTAATTAATTTCTTAATTATTTAGTATTAAGTATAAATAACTTATCTTTAAATTATAAAAGGTCCTTAGAATTAATATTCTAATAATTTTACCCTATAGTATCCTATCTAATAGTAGTAATTTAGTACTAGGTCTTAGTATTCTTAGTTTATATTTATTTAATTAAACCCTTAAGGTCTTTAGTAGTTTTAGATTTATAAATATTTTTCTTTTAAGTAGTATACTTAACTAAGGTATATAGTATTAAATAATTACTAGTTAATTATTATAATTTATCTTAATAAATCACCTCTTACTATAGGTAGTTTTTATAATTATAAAGCTCTAATAGTATATTACCTAGCTCTAGTTTATAATTATCTTAACCCTTAGTCCTTAGTAACTATATAGTAACTATTTATTTATAAATTAGTATAATAATAATAATATTATTAAACTATAATATAGTCTAATTATTATACTATCTTATAAATATATTAGCAGGGTTACCCTTTCTCTTTTAATACTTAATAATAAAATTAAATAATATTAATAAAATTAACTAACAGGCCTATCTACTATTTAACTTTAGTTATTTTATAAAATCTTATAAGTTAGTATAATTAAAAAGGACCTTAATCTAATATATAGCTTCTTTAATATACTAATACTAATATTTAAAGAAATAGATAATAATAAATAATTCTTTATCTAATATTATCTAATTAAGTTTAGCTCCTATAAACTTTCTTAACTAAAAGGTAACTAGATACTATCTCCCTTATTTATCTAGTTAAGAGAGAATACTAACTATACTATCCTTTAAGATATCTATCTCTATCTAAATTAGTAGAGCTAGATTAAAGTAATATAATAATAATACTACTTAAAAAACTATAATAAGTCTTTAAAATATAAGCTTTTTAATAAGACTAAACTTTACTAATCTACTAAAGTTTCTTTCCTTCTTTTATTCCTCTTAGGAGATTAGTTAAAGGTAAAGTAATTAAGGAATAATTCTTAATAAATTATTAATAGAAGTTATAAAAGCCTAAGAAGACTTAGATATTATAATAATTATAGGATTTCTCTTATATAATAATAGTTTCTACCTAGCTTATATCTATAGATATATTATTCACTAAGATAATATATCCTAGGAATTTAATATAATTTTAGTAGAAGGTATATTTAGAGGGTTTAGTATAAAGCTTTACCTTCTATAGTTATTCTAAGACTTAAGAGATATATTTAGTATGTTCCTCTCTTATTTAGGAGAAGATTAGGATATTATTAAGATAGGCTATATAGAAGATATTAAGAATATTATATAAGGTAGTATTAATATAATTCTAGAAGATAGCTAGTATATTTATAAGGCTAAAAGGCATAACTATATACTTATAATAATTATATTAAATATAAAAAGCTATCTTCTATTTATCTTCTTCCTTAATATAGATTTAATAGTATATATCTTAGATATTAATCTTACTAAAGTATTTAGCCCCTAAGATTTAGTTAAGAATCTCTAATATAAGGGGTAATAAGTACTAATTTTTTACTATTATCTAGTTAAGTCTATTATAATTAATATATAATCTTAATCCCCTATCTTTTTTTAGGATAAAAAGAATAGAGGCTCTAGTAGGGCTTTTAGAAGATTAAATTTTTTTATATATAATATTTTTATTAAGATACTCCTTTAATTCATAAAGTTCTGCCTAGGATAAGGGGTATAGTAGACTAAATAGTAGTAATTTATTAGATTTTATTTTAATAATATAATTTTAAGAAGAGTAAGAAGGTATAATCTTTAACTTTTTTATTAATAATATATTATAGAACTTAGCTAGTTCTAGAGATATATTTTTAAGAGAATAATACTTCTTATCTTTCTCTTTCTCTAAGAGCTATACCTCTTTAGGTAATTTAATTAATATAAATACTATTATATAATTATAATATAGTTTCCTAAATTTTTAAGGGGTGGTTAGGGAGAAAATTAGTATTTTAAATTATTATTAATACTTCTATAATAATAAGTAGATGTAGAGGTCCTATAATATAATTATTAAAAAAAGAATAAGACTTCTTTTAGGTTATAAATCTTAATTAATAATTATATAAGCTTATGTTGTATGACACGTGAGCATATTGGTTATTTATCTTCCACCTCCAGCGTAGATATACCAGAGATCATTAACTAACTAATAAAATACCATACCATTAATTACAAGCTACCATAAAATAGTAGCATGTCTGGTTTTTAATAATCTGGGACCTAGATTTATAATATTCCCCTAAGCTATTAAATCTCCTTATATTATAATCTATCTAACTACCCTAGTAAGGGCTTCCTTGCAGGCTAGAAAGGCTAATATTAACACCCTTAGACTTACTAGATAAAATTATTAAAATTATATACTAAATTACTAAATACTATCAGACCTTCCCTAATTAAATAAGATCTTAAGACCTTAAAACCTAAATTAATTATATTATTATATATTACCCTAACCTACTACCTTATCTTACTCTATTAAATATACTAGCTCTAGCTGGAAGAACTAGAGCTATATCTAAACCTATTAATATATAATACCCTAAGTCCTAGTTATACTTACTATAGACATTCCAGGCTGTAATATAGTATTTTCTTATAAGAATAAGTAAAATTACTATTATTAAGCCTAAAATTATACCTATATATATATAGATGCTTAAGATAGTGGAAAGACCTTAGGCTATACTAACTAAACTATAGCCTTAGAAGGCTATACTAGTTAATAAAGTCCTACTTATTAACTTTAATCTAGTCTTTAGTAGAAAGTATTTCTTTATAATAGATCTAAAGCTTACTATACTATAGCATACTCCTACTTTACTATTAATACCTAATCCTATCTAAGATTCCTTTATCTTATATTACTTACCCACTATGGAAATATAGTATTCTTAGTCTAATAATAATATTATATCTAGTAACCTCCTACTAGGCCTAGATTCCCTATTTAACCCCTATAAAACTATATAATCTAGGTAAATACTACTAATAGTAGACTAAAACACTAGCTAGGCTTTATCTAGTAAGTAGTAAATAAATACTAGTAAAACTAAAAAAGTTAAGGAAATACTATTCTCCCCTACTTAAATATAGGTACTATAAAAGATTATATAATAAGTAATCTAAGTATTACTCCTAGTATTTAATAATAGTAATACCCTAAGGTCTTATAAACCTATTATTAAAATAGATAAATACTATACCCCTATTAAATACCACACCCCTATATTATCTATAGGCACTATATTAAGTAATAATTACTAGAGACCTATAGATATTAGCTATTTCTTTCCTAATATGCTATACTTATAGGGATATAAAGATATTATTAATAAAGATAATAAGATATATTATTACTCTATTTATATATTTACTAATAGGCTCCATGTAGCAGCATAATCTAGAGATATAGTAAAAATATCCTAAAATTTAGATATATACCTTTAGGGAGAAGTAGTAAAGTAGTAGAATAATAAGCTAGACCTAATTATATAAATAGGGCTAATTCACTCCTTAAGCATAGATAACTAGTATAAATAGCTTAAGAAATACTTTAAAATACCCCCTAGCTAAGCAATAGAATAACTTACTAATACTAAATATACTATTACTAATATCTAATACTAGAAAAGTCCCTTAGTATATATTTTAATAGTTATTACCCTTACTAAATAAGTAGGTAAAGTAGAAATAGAATAT
>JAAKEQ010000086.1:0-55583 GCA_014250555.1 Aspergillus oerlinghausenensis
ATTTTAGATTAGGACCCTAAGTTTATTATATAAATATAGAAAGATATTTTTAAGTAATAAGATATATAACTAAAATAATTAAACTCTATCTTTATATAGCTATTTCTACCCTAGAAAACTATAAAGACTAGCTAAAAGTATTACTATAATTATAGGTAATATTAAATAATTATTATAACTTATTAACTAGATTTTCTACCTATTAGCTAATATATAATATAATACTACTAAAATTAATAGCCCTAGGATTATATAGTAAAGGGAAAATCTAAAGTTTTAAGGCTTATCTTAATATAGCTAAGATACTAAAATTAGTAGTAATAGCTATAAAGAAGTAATATAATAAATTATATAAACCTATATTATTTAACTTAGGGGATAAAGTCCTACTAAAACTATATAAGGGATATATAATCCCTAAAGCTATATTATAAAGTATAGTAACTAGTATATAGGTCTATTTAATATTATATAATATATAGGCCCCTTAGCCTATAAGTTAGATATATTAACTACTTAGCATATCTACTTAGTAATATCTATTATAAACCTAGAACCATACCCCCCTAGCTAAGATTTATTTAACCACCCTATGCTAGATAAGCCAGGCCTAATATAAGTTAAAGGCTAAGAGAAATATAAGCTTAAGTATATTATTACTAAATATATATATAAAATAAAAGATAGAAAGGTAAAGATATAATACCTAATTAAATAGTTAAGATATAAGGACTATAAAAATATATAGCTAGATAATAAGGACCTTAAGTATACCTAGGACCTTATTAAGGAATTTAAGGACTATTAAAGGGCTATAATATAGCTATACTACCTTAAAATATATCTATTACTAATTTATCTATTAAAGTATATTCTTTATTCTAAAAAATTATATTTAGTAATACTATAATACCCTATCTATTATTACTTAACTAATAATAGTAAATTAATACTACTATATATACCTTCCCTTATTATCTTCTTACTCTTTCTATTATTATCTTCTTACTTTCTCTTCTATACCTTTCTCCTTATATATCTATCTACACCTCTATTACATGTCTTCCCTAGATCTAATAATCAAATCCTTACCTATAGTATGACATACTAAATTACTAGTTAAATTCCTAGATATATTATATTATTAATATATTAAGGCTTACTTTAACTACTTCTATAGATAAATTAAGAAAGCACTATCCAACTATATTATTCTTACTAACCATATTCTCCCTAGTAAGTAGTATCTATTTATAAATAACCCTAAATCTTATATAACTCCCCCTACTCCTAAAATATAATTACTTATAGATAAATTATTTATAGATAATAATATAGGCATAAAATATACCCCCTCTAAACCTAAAGTAACCCTAGCTATAACTATAGTAGGTAAAGTAATTATAAATATACTAAATCTTAAAGCTATAGCTATAAAGAAAAATATAAATATATAAAAGATAGTATAGAACTATAACTATAACCTATTTATATTTCTACCTAATAAGTAGTATATTAATATTACCTTCTTTATATTTTATCTTATATTACTATTATTATTAGTACTGAAATTTAATAATAAAAAACCCCTAATAATAATAGTTAGTATAATTAAGGACCTTCTATATAGTTACTTAGATATTTATAAAGCCTACTATAATCTAGTATATATAATAGTATTTCTATAAACTAAAATATATATACCCTAGTATAAAATATATAAAGTATCTAGAAAAACTATTATAATAAAGGATTATAACCTCTATTTACTATATAAGACTAAAATTAAGTACCTTGTTAGCTAAGATATTATTTAAGGACTAATTAGTTAGCTAAAGGCTGTATATAGTAATTATAGACTAAAGATAATTAGATTCTAGAATAACTAGTATAATTAGGAAGTTAAATTACTTAAAATAATCTATAAATAAGACCTACCACCCTATAATAAAGATACTATAGTAAAAATATATATATAGGTAAAGTAGGAAAAATATAAAGAAGATAATAATAAATATAATATATTTTACTATAGTAACTCTATAATAGTAGTTATATAGCCTATCTACCCCTAGTAATAAAGTAAAAGCTATAGCCTACCCCTACTATTTTATATTCTATAATAACTATAAGACCTAAATATAATAATTATAGCTATTAATAATATTATTACTAATCTTATAAAGGTGTAAATATAAAGTATAACTTCTAAAGATAAGAAGTATATATATTTTAGAAATATTAGTAACTTAGAGAAAGAACTAAATAATAATAAAATTACCCTATCTATATAGCTATCTATATACCTTAACTAGATTATATAATAATATATATTATAGGATATAACTATATCTATAGATAATAAGGACCTACTTAAGAAATATAACCTTCTAAATAATATTAACCTAGACTAGTCCACTTAGGCACTAACCCTAAAGAAATTAAGAACTATATAGATTACTAAAGACCTTAATATATATCTATAAGGAAAACTAGCCCTAGTTCTCTAGTATATACTTACTAGAGCTATAGGCTATATAAAAGACTTAATATTTACTAATAATATAGTAAAGACCCTCTATAGAATTAAGTAATAGTATTTTACCTAAAATAAGATAAACTAAAAGATCTTATTATCTAGTAGTATTAATTATTAGGCCTTTATAATTAAAGGAAAGAAATATATTACTAATGCTCTTAAGAAAATAAATAGTACTAAAGATATATACCCTATATTCTTTAACTAATCTATATATCTAATATTTTTTAGGTTTATTTATTTTACTATATATTCTACATATATTATCTTACTATATTTTATTAAATTATGTCCTTATCTTACTATATATTTATTTTATCACCTTACTATACCTTATTATATTCTATTAAATTATCTACTTATCTTACTATATATTTATTTTATTATCTTATCATGCCACAGTGAGGGTACTAAACTTTTAGGGACCCCCCTATATATAGTGATACCATATGATATATGGTGTTATTTACCCATCTCCCCTAGTAGCTAGCTCTTAAGAAGATCATGAATAAATATAAATATAAGATGTATAGTAATATGTTACTATAATTAGGTCTTTATCCTCCTTATTTAATAAGAGAAAGAGTATAATAAAATATATTTATAATATTTTTTTCTTTGGATTAACTCTCTTAAAGAGATGCTATTATAATCCTCTAGATAATAAAGTCTTATCTTAGCTAGTTTTAATAATTAACTTTAAAAATCTTAATTATCTTTAATTAATCTACACTAACCTTTCTTAGTTCTTATAATTTATAGATAATAAAATTACTATATTTAAAATAATACTTACTAAAGAGAAAAAATTAGAAGAAAATAATAAAAAGAAAGTATATTAGAAGTAAATAATCCTAGATCTTAATCTTTAAGACTAAGATAAAGACTAAGATAGTTAAGTATAGCTCTTATTAAGAAAGCTAATAAAATTAAGAAAGTCTTAATATAATTTTAATAATAAAAAAGAAGTTTTATAATTTTAATAATTAAATAAATTTTATTATTTCTTTTATCTTTCTTTAATTAGTCTATACTAGAGTAATTAATTATTTATAAATAAGTATAATCTTCTTTTATCTTTATATTTTTTTATAATATTAGATAACTTATCCTTCTCTAATTACTTTTAATAAGCTAGAATTACTACTATAAATAACTTATTAAAATTTATATCTTTCTTATTAGTATTTTATTAAGTTTAATTATTTTTTAATAAATTATATAGTATTCCCCTATTTAGCTTATTATCTAAAGAAGTTAAGTTAATTTTACTTCTCTTAGGAGTTAACTTCTTTTAATATTATATAGGTTAGTTATTCTCTATTAATATATTCTTAAATCTTTATTTATTAATTATATTATTTTATTAAGACTTCCTTCTTTACCTATTTTAAATATACTTCTAAATATTTAAGTAGATTTCTAATCCTAAGTTATTTTTAAAAGATTATTATATAAGAATAAGAGATTATTAACTTTCTTAAATACCTTATATACTTTAAGAAGTAAGTAAATTAATGATCTAGTATTTTATAATCTTTATATTAATATAGCTAATATCTAGAGTTTAATTAGATATTTCCTAATATTAGATTTTATTAATTATTACCTATTTATAAGGTTCTTTATTATATATCTATTAGGTTCAGTAATAATATATATACTAAGTAGATATAATTAAAGAATATAGTATAGACTAAATTATTTACTCTAGAACTTCTAAAGAGATTTATTATAAATAAGAACCTACTAATTATATTTAAACTAGGAATATTAGATATTAGAATTATATATTAAGTTCCTTCTAATAGTATATACTAATAACTTCTTATTAGCTAGAGATTATATATAATTTATATATTATAATTTACTTTTAAGATACTCAGTAGTTAGTTAAGTAATTTATAAATAACTAAGTAGTAATAAATATATACTATAAAAAAGATAAAAAAATAATAATTTTATCTAGAATAAATATATACTTAAGTTATAAATATAGCTAGAGGTATATATTTATTTATATAATACTTTATTAATATTTTATTTAGTAAGCTATTTATATTTTTATTCTTATTATTAGTTATAGGATAATTTAGAGTTATTATATAATATTTTACTTTAAGAATATTTATATATAACTCTATAACTTAAAATAAAAGATTTATATTATTATTAGAAAGTAGCTCTTTAAATATTTTATAATTAATAAAGATCTCTTTATAAAGGAACTATACTAATATTTTATTTTTTATATTAGGTACTACTTTAGTAATAACCTAACCTATAGTATAATTAACTATTATTATAATCTATTAATTACTATTTAGTATTATTAGTAGATATCTAATAAGATTAATTCTTTATTATTTAAATAGTAAGATACCCTTCTTAACTAAATGTTATATAGCTTCTTATTTAAGATCTAGTCTAGAAGGCTTTACTATTTAGTAATTTAGATAATTCTTAATAATATCTTAAATATCCTTTTAAATTATTAGCTACTAGGCATAGGTATAAATAACTCTAAGTAAGCTAGATAGCTAAACTAATTATATAGTTAGGATATAAAGTCTTTTTAAAAGGGAATTTTAAGATAAGGTATATTAATTTCTTTATTAGTATAGTATAATTAATTAGTAGGTTATTAATTAATATATTCTATTTTTAACTAGAAGTTTAATACTAATATTTTAATCTTTACTTTAATATTATTAAATATATCTAGATTATTATTCTTTAAGAATAAGATTATTAATAAATACTATTTAGATTTAGAAAGATTTAGTAAGCTATAAAGATATTATTTATCTATTATTTACTATAACTATATTATAAGTAACTAAAGATTAGGTACTTAAGCTATATTTACTAGATCTTTTTTTATAATATTAGATTAAGAATTAATTATATTAAGAATAACTACTTCTATTCCCTTATAATATTAAATAATTAGATTATATATTTAAAATTCTTTTATCTAATATATAAGTATGGTAGCTTGCAATCGATTGTATCGTATTTCAGTAGTTAGTTGATGATCTCCGGTATATCTACGCCAGAGGTGGATAAACAACTGATGTGCTCACGTGTCATATAACATATAGGGGCTGCTGAAAAATACAGCATCCTTACTATAGGAAAGGTAAAATAAAGGGAATATAAGTAAGTAGTCTAGATAAATAAGTAAATATGTAGAGATAGCAGTCTAGTAAAATAAGTAAATAAGTAAGTAAAGGGAATATAAGTAAGTAGTCTAGATAAATAAGTAAATAAGCTAGTTAAAAAATACTAGATATATATCTTTAGTACTATTAGTTTTCTTAAGAGTATCTATAATATATTTTCTTCCTTTTATAATAAGGGCCTAATAATTAATACTATTAAATAATAAGGTCTTTTAGTTTATCTTACTTTAGGTGAAATATTATTACTTAATTCTGTAGAGGGCCTTTACTATATTATTAGTAAATATTAAGTTCTTAGTATAGCCTATAGCTCTAGTAAGTATATACTAGAGGGCTAGGGCTAGTTTCCCCTATAGGTATATAGTAAGGTCTTTAGTAATATATATAGTTCTTAATTTTTTAAGGGTTGCTAGCTAAGTAGTCTGGTTTAGATTAATATTATCTAGGAGGTTATATTTCTTAAGTAGGTTCTTATTATCTATAAGTATAGTTATATCCTATAATATATATTATTATATAACCTAGTTAAGGTATATAAATAGGTCTGTAGGTAGGGTAATTTTATTATTATCTAGCTCTTCCTCTAAGTTACTAATATTTCTAAAATATACATGCTTCTTACCTTTAGAAGTTATACTTTATATTTATATCTTTATAAGGTTAATAATAGTGTTATTAATAGCTATAATTACTATATTTAGGTCTTATAGTTACTATAGAATATAAAGTAGTAGAGATAGGCTATAGCTTCTATTCTATTACTAGGGGTAGATAGGCTATATAACTAGTATTATAGAGTTACTATAGTAAAATATATTATATTTATTATTATCTTCTTTATATTTTTCCTACTTTACCTATATATATATTTTTACTATAGTGTCTTTACTATAGGGAGGTAGGTCCTATTTATAGATTATTTTAAGTAATTTAACTTCCTAGTTATACTAGTTATTCTAGAATTTAATTATCTTTAGTCTATAATTATTATATACAGCCTCTAGCTAACTGATTTAGTCCTTAAATAATATCTTAGCTAATTTAAGGTGCTTAATTTTAGTCTTATATAGTAGATAGAGATTATAATCCTTTACTATAATAGTTTTTCTAGATACTTTATATATTTTATGCTAGAGTATGCATATTTTAGCTTATAGGAATACTATTATATATACTAGATAATAGTAGGCTTTATAGGTATCTAAGTAACTATATAGAAGGTCCTTAATTATACTAATTATTATTATTAGGGGTTTTTTATTATTAAATTTCAGTACTAATAGTAGTAGTGATATAAGGTAGAATATAGAGAAATTAATATTAATATACTACTTATTAGGCATAAATATAAATAAGTTATAGTTATAATCCTGTGCTACTTTCTATATATTAGTAATTTTCTTTATAGCTATAGCTTTAAGGTTTAGTATATTTATAATTACTTTACCTACTATAGTTATAGCTAGGGTTACTTTAGGTTTAGAGGAGATGTATTTTATGCCTATATTATTATCTATAAATAATTTATCTATAAGTAATTATATTTCAGGAGTAGGGGGAGTTATATAAGGTTTAGGATTATTTATAAATAGATACTACTTGCCAGGGAGAATATAGTTAGTAAGAATAATATAATTAAATAATACTTTCTTAATTTTATTATAGAAGTAGTTAATATATTAATAAAGTAGTGTATCTAGGGATTTAGCTAGTAATTCAGTATATTATACTATGGGTGAAGATTTAACTATTAGATCTGGGGAAGACATGTAATAGAGGTGTGGATAGATATATAAGGAGAAAGGTATAGGAGAGAAAGTAAGAAGATAATAGGGGAAGGTATATATAATAGTATTTACTATTATTAGTTAAATAATAATAGGTGAATAGTATTTATAGTAATTTAGTAAATAGATAAAGAAGCTGAGCTTAGGTAATAACTAATAAGGTATTATAGTATTACTAAATATAGAATAAAGAATATGCTTTAACTAATCTATAATATGCTTTAATAGATAGATTAGTAATAGATATATTTTAAGGTAGTATAGCTATATTAAGGCCCTTTAATAGTCCTTAAATTCCTTAATAAGGTCCTAGGCATAGTTAAGGTCCTTATTATTAAGCTATATATTTTCATAGTCTTCATATCCTAACTATTTAATTAGGTATTATATCTTCACCTTTCTGCCTTTTATTTTATATATATATTTTATAATAATATACTTAAGCTTATATTTCTCTTAGCCTTTAACTTATACTAGGCCTGGCTTATCTGGTAAGGGATAGTTAAATAGATCTTAGCCTAAGGGGTATGGCTCTAGATTTATAATAGATACCACTGGGTGGATATACTAAGTATTTAGTATTTCTAGCTTATAGACTAAGGGGCCTATATATTATATAATATTAAATAGACCTACATACTAGTTACTATACTTTATAGATATAGGTTTAGGGATTATATATCCCTTATATAGCTTTAGTAGGACTTTATCCCCTAGGTTAAATATTATAGGCTTATATAATTTATTATACTATCTCTTTATAATAATTACTACTAATTTTAGTATCTTAGCTATATTAATATAAGCTTTAAAGCTTTAGATTTTTCCTTTACTATATAATCTAAGGGCTGTTGGTTTTAGTAGTATTATATTATATATTAGCTAGTAAGTAGAAAATCTAGTAGATAAATTATAATAACTATTTAATATTATCTATAATTATAGTAATACTTTTAGCTATTCTTTATAGTTACTTAGGGCAGAGATGGCTATATAAAGATAGAGTTTGATTATTTAGTTATACTACTCTAACTAATTATTAGATTAGGGGTAATATACTATTATATATTTTAGTTATATATCCTATTACTTAAAAATGTCTTTCTATATTTATATAATAAACTTAGGGTCCTAATCTAAAATAATTTTTCTTAGAGAGCCCTAGTTATCTTTAGCTAAGTATATAACCAGACTATTAGCTTATTATATTAATATCTAGATATCTTAGCCTAGAATAGCTATATTTCTTTTTATAAACTTATCTATTATAGACATAACTATATTATATATGTTAGTTTCTGGTAATCCCACTATAAAGTTAATAGTAATTATATAGAAAGGTATTAGTAGTTCTAGTATAGGTTATAGTATTTTATATAGTTTATAATACTTAGTTTAGTATTTTAAATATGTTATATAGTACTAGATATATTCTAAGACTATTTTTATTAACTAGGGTATTACTATTCCTTAGAGATTCTTAACTATTTAAGTAAATCCTAGGTGACCTATATTATTATATATAATCTAAAGCACCTTATATAAATATATAATTAGAATATATAATACCTCTTAGCTATTCTTTATAGTAAGTAAAGAGTAGAGGATGCTATTATATAATTCATAAGGTATTCTAGTTAGGTAAGATAATATCTTATTAGTCTAGATTATCTAGATAATATTCAACTATTTTAGGTCCTTTTAATAGCTATTAATAAGCTTTTACTTCTATTTATTAGATATTTTAATAATAGTAATGCTAGCTGTATATATTACTATTATAATACCTTATAGGCATGTATCTAAGTATTAGATTATATTAAGGAAATCTTCTAGGTTATTAGCAGCATAGCTAGGCAGCCTTAATAAAGTATCTAGTACTAGATAGGTATATCTAGGCTTATAGCATAATTTAATACTAAATATCTAGATAAATTAGCTAGCATATACTAAGCATAGATTAAGTTTATTAATATTAGCTATTATTATAAGAGATATTTATTTTATAATAGATATAGTTATAGCATAATTAGTATATATTATAATAGGCTTATAGTATGATTAAATAATATAATAAAGCTTTCTAATACCCTAGATAACTTCTAATATTTCTAGCTTTATTAGCTAGTATTACTTCTTAGCTTTTCTAAGTAATCTACTTAGGAAGAGTATTAGTTCTATTATTACTAATATAGGGGTAGCTTCTATATTCTAATTAGGATTATAATATAGTAAAGTATTATTATTATATTTAGTATAGAAAAGTATTATACTATATCTCCTTTTCTTTAAGAAGTTAATATCTATAAATATTTAGTACTTTAGATTATAATAAATAAGTATTAATAATATTTTAAAATAGCTCTATATTATAGTAAATACTTTATTCTTATTTTATATTAATTCTATAAGAATAGCTTTTCCTAAGTAGCTTTTATAGGGTTTTCCTTTAGTAGGGCTAAGATTAGTAAGATATATTTTTCTATCTTATAGTAGTTAGGCTTTACCTATATAGAATAGTATATAATTCCTTAGGATACCTATTATTCCTAGGTAAGTTAATAGGTCTACTAGTATATTAGGGAATTTTATCTTTATAAAGGCCTTAAGGTAATCTATAGGGGCTAATATACCTAGGAAGGTAATATTTTATCCTAGGAGCTTTATAGATAGGAATCTAATATATACTTTAGTTAGGTTTAGTATAATATATACTTTATAGTATTATTAAAGTACCTAGTATAAGTATAATATATAATCTTCTAGGGTAAGTAACTAAATAATAAAGTTATTAATAAAACCTCTCTAGAAGTTATGTAGGTCTTAGAATATATTATTAATTTAGTGCTATATATAGGTCCTACTATTCCTAAATCCTATTAGGCATACCTTAAAGTATTCCTATCCTTAATAAGATATAATAGTAATATGCTTATAGGCTAATAGGTAGATTTACTATTAGTAGAAGAATTATATTATATTAATAATAATTATATATTTTATATTAGATATTAATAATAATATTTCTTCCTAGGATAGTAGTAGATATATATTAGGTATTACTTCCTAGTTAAGGTTGTAATTATCTATAATAACTTAGGATTTTAATTTTTCTTTACTATCCTCTATAGTTATTCACTATATAATAAACACTAGATAACTAGATAGTATATGGTTTTTAGGGAAGGCTATATATCTAGTTTAATATAGTTTATTAAATACTTTATCTATAATATCTTTATCTTATTAACTTATAAGGTATCTTTTTAAGCTTTTTTATAGATAGTTTTCCTAGCTATCTTTTATTAGTATTTATATCTATTTATCTTTAGGGATGTTAATAAAGTTAGTATTTATCTATATATCTAGAAATTCTATAAGGACTAGGTATAGTATATTAATTACATGGTTATTCCTATAAATAATTATATTATTAGGGAGTTTAGTTTGCTATTTTAGGTTATTATTAATTAGGATAATTTACTAGTATTACTTAGGTTCCTTATATATAGCTATATATAGATCTAGTTTAGTAAGTTTTATTACTTTATATTACTTAATAATTTATAGTTTAATAATAGCTTGCTATTCTTCCTCTAGTTATATATACTATATATTAATTATATCTATCTTAGATAGTATTCTAATCCTTACTTTATTATTAATAGTAATTAGTTACTATATTAGATTAACTACTATAATATAAGAGAAGTTTATATTAACTATAAGTATAAAAAATACTAAGTTATAGTACTAGAGTAGCTTAAATAAATAGTCTTTATCTTTAGGTAGGTCTTTAGATATCTTTTACTAGATAGGAATATAGATCTTTTGCTATAGTTAAACTATAATTTTCTTATTAGAGTAGATAGGCTATGGTATTATATAGTAATTTTACTTAGGAGTAATAGTAATAGAGATAATAATATTATTATATAATACTATAGTAGCTATATATAAGGTAAAGTTAATAGAAAAGCCTTCTATAGTAAGTATATTAACTCTAATAAGTATATTTACCTTTAGGCCTTATATAATATAAGCCTTATATTAAATATATGCTAGTATAGGCTTGTTATTAATTATTACTAGGAAAGATAGTAGAATAATAGTAAAATATATACTAGTAAAGCTATTAGATATACCTTTAACTAGTATAGGTGTGGGGTAGTTAAGGATTTTAATTATAGGTGTATAATATAGTAGAAACTACTTATTAATAATTATTATAGTATAGCTAGTATTAAGATAAATTAATATAGCAGAGTTTAATTATACTAGGTAGACTTATATAGTTATATATTTCTAGCTTTAGAATTTCAGCCTAGGAATATCCTTATTTAGGGTTATAGTAGAGTAGATAATAAGTATTACTAGGTCTAGATAATAAGACTTAGCTTCTGATGCTTTATAAGTTAGTATATAAGTATATAAGGTATTACTAGATAGGAATATAGAATTATAGTTAATATAGTTAATACTAGATATTTCTAGTTCTACTATATATATATCTATATCTATTAAGCTATAATACTCTAGTTCTATATATAGATTATTAGCATATTACTTATTACTTTTAGGGCCTGGTTTATGGTAAAAGTTAGGGTCTTTAAACTATGGTTTAGCTAGGCTATAATCTTATTCTACTATATTATTATTATAGTTTGCATACTTAGGTCTGTAGTATTATATATAGGTAAAATTAGATTTACCTTTTTCACCTTAGATTATAGCTAGATACTATAGGGGAATAGGAGGTATAGCTATAGGGGGTAGGAGTATCTTCTACTAATAAACTAGTATATTAATCTAATAGTTCTACTATAGTTACCCTCTTTAGTTCTATTATAGGTTTTAGGACTACTATCTTCCTTAGGGGTTTAATATATAGTTTTATTATTACTATAGGTTTTTACCTTATATCTAATAGTTTTACTATTACTATTAGTTTATATTCTAGGTTTGTTAAGGAGGGTATTACTTTAGGGGGTAAAAATTATAGAAATAGTTAAACTAATTAGTCTATTTATAGTTTAAGATATTAATAAATTTAGTAATGGTTATGCCTTCTTAGGGTTTATTAATATTAGAGTATAGGGTAATATCTATATTATACTAAGTATAGAGAACTAGTAGATATTTTATTTCTACTTTACCTACTTATTTAGTAAGGGTAATAACTATTAAAATATATACTAAGGGGCTTTTCTAGTATTAGATATTAGTAATAATATATTTAGTATTAGTAAGTTATTCTATTACTTAGCTAGGGGGTATTTTAAAGTATTTCTTAAGCTATTTATACTAGTTATCTATACTTAAGAAGTAAATTAGCCCTATTTATATAATTAGGTCTAGCTTATTATTCTACTACTTTACTACTTCTCCCTAAAGGTATATATCTAAATTTTAGGATATTTTTACTATATCTCTAGATTATGCTACTATATAGAGCCTGTTAGTAAATATATATATAGAGTAATAATATATCTTATTATCTTTATTAATAATATCTTTATATTCCTATAAGTATAGTATATTAGGAAAGAAATAGCTAATATCTATAGGTCTCTAGTAATTATTACTTAATATAGTGCCTGTAGATAATACAGGGGTGTAGTATTTAATAGGGGTATAGTATTTATCTATTCTAATAATAGGTTTATAAGACCTTAGGGTATTACTATTATTAAATACTAGGAGTAATACTTAGATTACTTATTATATAATCTTTTATAGTACCTATATTTAAGTAGGGGAGAATAGTATTTCCTTAACTTCCTTAATTTTACTAGTATTTACTTACTACTTACTAGATAAAGCCTGGCTAGTATTTTAGTCTACTATTAGTAGTACTTGCCTAGGTTATATAATTTTATAGGGATTAAATAGGGAATCTAGGCCTAGTAAGAGATTACTAGATATAATATTATTATTAGACTAAGAATATTATATTTCTATAGTAGGTAAGTAATATAAGATAAAGGAATCTTAGATAGGATTAGGTATTAATAATAAAGTAGGAGTATACTATAATATAGTAAGCTTTAGATCTAGTATAAAGAAATACTTTCTACTAAAGACTAGATTAAAGTTAATAGGCAGGACTTTATTAACTAGTATAATCTTCTAAGGCTATAGTTTAGTTAGTATAGCCTAAGGTCTTTCTACTATCTTAGGTATCTATATATATATAGGTGTAATTTCAGGCTTAATAGTAGTAATTTTATTTATTCTTATAAGAAAATACTATATTATAGCCTAGAATGTCTATAGTAAGTATAACTAGGACTTAGGATATTATATATTAATAAGTTTAGATATAGCTCTAGTTCTTCTAGCTAGAGCTAATATATCTAATAGAGTGAGATAGGGTAGTAGATTAGGGTAATATATAATAATATAGTTAATTTAGGTTTTAAGGTCTTAAGATCTTATTTAATTAGGGAAGGTTTGATAGTATTTAGTAATTTAGTATATAATTTTAATAATTTTATCTAGTAAGTCTAAGGGTATTAATATTAGCCTAACTAGCCTGTAAGGAAGCCCTTACTAGGGTAGTTAGATAGATTATAATATAAGGAGATTTGATAGAGAAGAAATTAGAGAAATCTTTTAGGGGAATATTATAAATCTAGGTCCTAGATTATTAAAAACTAGACATGCTACCATTTTATGGTAGCTTGCAATCAATTATATCATATTTTAGTAGTTAGTTGATGATCTCTGGTATATCTATGCTGGAGGTGGATAAATGACCAACGTGCTCATGTGTCATACAATAATAAGATATTTTAAATATATCTTTATATTAGTTAGGTATTAAAGACTTTTATAATCTATTATAATTATAATAGGCTTATTATTATTAATATAATAATCTTATTATCTAAATACTTTCTTAATTATAAGAAGTTCCTTCTTATATATAGAGTAGTTCTTTTTAGTATTATTAAGTTTTCTATCTATTAAATACTATAGGATACTAATATTTATTCTTATCTTTTTATAGTAGTACTATTCTATATATTTATTTAGATATATTAGTCTTAATCTAATATAGTAGTAATAGATTAGGAAGTTTAAAAATAGGTATATAAATTATAGTATTCTTTAATATAATAAATACTTACTAATATTAAGTATTCTAAACTATAGATTAAAACTTCTTTTTCTAAATTAAAGTATTAGATTCCTTTAAGAGTTTATAAAGTAGAGTAGTAATTCTTATAAATTAATATATAAATTAGTAATAATATATAGCTAATCCTAAAAATTATTAGACTTTATAAATATTTATTAGCTTTAGCTATATCTTTATAACCTCTAACTTTATAAATATTAGTTAAATAAATCTATTACTAATAATATAACTATAGAATTCTAATTCTCTCTTAGTAAAAGTATATTTTAAGAGTTTTATATATAACTAATATTTCTAAAGATAATTAAGTACTTTTTAAATATATTCCTTATATTTTTTATTAGAATTTAAGAATATAAGGATATTATTAAGGTATATAACTATAAAGTTAAGATCTTATATAATACTATTTATTATTATTTAGAATATTATAGGTATATTATAAAGTCTAAAATATATTACTAAGAACTTAAATTTACTAAATAATATATTAAAACTATCTTTAGAATTAATAATTTATTTATTTATAACTACTAATACTCTAATAAAAGATTAAGCTTTAATAAATACTTAGCTTAATCTACTTAATCTAGAAGTTCTTAAATTTATAGTAATAGATAGATATTCTTAATAATTATTTTATTAAGTAAATAATAATTAATATATATTTACTATTTCCTATTAGTCTTAGGGATAATTATAATAAGAAAGCCCTAAGCACTAGCTAAAGAATAAATAATTATCTTTTATAATAATTCTTTAACTTATTTCTTTATTTCTTAGAACTTCTTAGGTAACTAAAAATAAGAGTTTATATTTATTAGTAAGAAGTCTCCTATATTATTATTATATTATATTAATTAAGAGATATTCCTAGGTATAACTTATCTCTAAATATATCTTTATACTAAGTAAGCAGAGGCCTAAGCTAATATAAATTTATTAGTATATTATTATCTTTCTTTCTTTTCTTAAATAATAAATAACTAAGCTTTTTATTAATCTTTTTAAAGAGTATATTTAAGCTATTTAGCTAAGATAAGATTAATAAAGACTTCTAAATTAAGGTTAATCTAGCCCCTAAGATTAATAAGATAAATAATAATATAGTTAGTCTTATATCCCTTAATCACTATTCATCCTATAACCTAATTAATATTAGGATTAATATATTTTAGCTAATCTTACTCTAGGATAATATTATAATTATTTTAAGAATTTATAGAGTAATAATATAGTACTATTTATCTAAATAAAGTAGAATTTAAACTTAATATAATATATATATATATTTTTTTATTTAGTAGTTAGATATGTAAAGGTATAGCTATCTAATAAAATTAAAACTAGGAAGATAATAATATACTAGCTAGATATTTTAATATAAATATATAGCTAGAGCTATAATCTAATAAAGCTTAGAGAGGGACTACTATCTTAGGAGCTTTAAGTATAGTAGGAAAGTAAAGAATATCTAATTAAAGTATATTTAAATAAGTATCTATACTCTTAGGATTCTCTAGTTCTAATATAGCTCCTATTATATTATTTTATAGGGGTTAATTCTTATTATTATTATTATAGTAATTAAGACTCTCCTTAGAAGGTTTAAAATTATTAGATACTTTATAGTCCTTAATATAGAAAGCTTCTAATAATTAATTAACTAGTACTTTCTTATCTAGTAGTCTTTCCTATTTCCTAATTACTTCTTATAATTAGATTTTACTAAATTAGATATAGTATAAGTATAAGTATTATAATTAGTTTATTTATAATTAAAATATATATAATTATCTCTATATTAAATTTTTTATTTATACATCCCTTTTTATAGTTAATTTAGAGATATAGTAATAGTATTAAGATTAATATCTATTAGATTAATCTAGTAGTTATTAATTTTACTAAAAGATTAAAGCTATATTAAGATATATAAGATAACTCTTTATTTATACTTAGTAAAATAATAAATTATATTATTAAAGAAAGTTAGTTTATTATAATCTTCTATCTAGTAAATATATAGAATAAGTTTTAAATTAATAATAAATCTCTAGATTAATATATTATTAGGAATTCTAGATTTAATCTATTTAGTAGTTTTAACTAGAGAAGTAGTATATAATTATACTATTTAATTTTCTTAAGTATATCTTTTATATTTTTCTTAGTATCTATTTTTCTCTTTAATCTTATTAAAGTTTTCTTTAATCCACTACTTAAAAGTATCTAAAGTAGTAATAATAATAATTAAATTATATTTAACCTTCTATTTATATATATCCTATTATTCTTTAGCTTAATTAGTAAGATAGTACTTAACTATAATAATCTTCTAAGTTTAGTAATAATCTTCTAAGTAAGAGTTTACTTATTATAAAAGTACTTATTAATTTACTTAAGCTACTTTATTATAGTATTCTTACTATACTTATTATTATATATAAGAATAAGCTTAAGATTAGAAATCTTTTAATATAATTTAAAAGCTTTAGTAATAATTTAGAAAAGTATAAAAAAATTAGAAATAATAAATATAACTTTTATATCTTCTTCTAGCTAAGGATAATTCTAATAATTATACTTAGCCTAGAGAAGTTTAATAAGTTAATTATATATCTATACTAGCTTAGCTTAACTATTCTTATTAATTATACTCTAGGCTGTAAGATTAAATTATTATTAAAGTTAAATATATTCTATCTTAAAGTTATTACTATAATTAATAGACTAAGTTTAAGGGGTCTCTATACTAGAAGATATTAATTTAATATTATCTATTTTACTAATAAGAAGAGAATAACTAGGGTTAGATATTTAAATTATAATTATTAATATTAATTTATATTAACTAAAATAATTCTAATAATCTAAATTTATCTTACTTCTTATATAGAAGATATTAGTCTATATCTCTATTAGATTCTAGTAGATTAATAATAGTTAATAATACTTACTATTATAATATTATATTAGGGAAGAGCTAAAAGATATTCTATAATAAAATCCCTATTATCTTTAGTATCTGAATTAATCTAGGGAGATTAAGAATAATTAATCTAATATATCTCTATTATTCTAAGAATAAAAAGTATAATCTTTTCTATTAATATTATATTATTAATAATATTCTTAATAGTATTAGGACTATATATTATAATTATACTATAATCTAGATTAAATTCTTATTAACTTCTAAACCTTCTTAGAATTAGGTATTAAGTAGTTACTTAATCTAGATATACTACTAGATAGAATAATATTTATTATAATAAGAGGGGATCCTTTAATATATATAAGGATAGGGGATAGGCCTATAGCTACCCTATATATACCCTACTAGTATTAAAGGGGATATACCCTCCTTTTATCATTCTACCTAAGCTATTAATAAATATAATGATCTAAATAATTATATATATAGTAATAATAACTAGATAATTACTATATATATCCCTTAGGACATATCATCCAGTTGACATAGATGTTAATATCACACCATTTTACTTAGTAAAATATATAAAAGTACTCCTTACTAGGCTATCTTAATAGATAGAGTAATTAGAACTATAAGAGCACTTAGGGAATACTCTCTATTAAATAGTAGATAGTATGGTAGTGGTAATATCTTTATAGTTAAACTAATTACTAAGGTGCAAGCATCTCTTACACCTTAGTAGAGATGATATCTCTATAGGTCATGTGCTACCTATATGACCCCTTATAGTTTACTACATACATGTCCTCCATGTCTAACATCATGCCTGAATCTAGGACATAGTAATAATCTAATTCTTATAGATCTTAATCATCAGGCTTATTAGATTTATCAGAAAGGGAGGAAAAGGATAGTTTAACTATTATATCTATAAAATTAAGAATAGTATTAGCATATTTATCTAGAATCTAAGTAGCTAAATAAGCTATATTTATCTAATTCTAATTTCCCCTTTACAGTAGCCTCTAACACTAGATATCTAGACTAGGGTTCTACTATAAAGGCTTCTTATCTATAAGATAATAATATATAGGAGGCCTATAGGTAGGTAGATAATAATATATATAGTTTCCCTAAGTATTATATTTATCTTACTACCTCTATTTATATATATATTCCATATAGCTCTTTTCTAGGGGAGGGAAGATCTTCTACTTTATTAATTAATTCTAATTTATTAATTTTAATTAGTTAGATTAACTTAATTAATTTACTTAATTAGATTACTTATTATATAAAGAAGAAGATAAAGATACTTTACCCTTAGCTTTAAAAACTATCTTATACTTATTCTCTTTATTAATAGCTAATATATAATATTTATAAAAATTATATTTCTTTAAGATCTTAGGAGAATCTTTAGTAAATATATATTCTATAGTATTATACTAAGATAGAATCTCCTTTAATAACTTATCTATTATTAAAAGTATTACTATATAGGGTATAAGTAGTATATCTAGCTATTTATATATATCTATATATTCCCTAAATATATTAATATATTAGGTAATTATTATAAAGTTAGATCTCTTTATTTATATTATTACTTTAAAATTAGCACTAGCTTCTAAATAGCTATAGCCTAATATAATACTTTAAATTATATTTTATATATTATCTATATACTCTATTAGAATTATTATTATTTATAATATATTAAGAATATTATCTCCTACCTAGCTAATAAGCTAATTCTATATAAACTTAGATACCTTCCTCTATACTTTATACTTTAGATTAGTTACTTCAGGCTAGGGTATTAATTTATTAATATAATTATTAAATTTATAAAGATCTAGTTAAGCCTTTATTATATAGATTTATATCTTATAATCTTTATATAATTTTAGCTTCTTTATAAGACTAGCTAGTAAGATAGATATTAAATTATTATCTAGCATTACTACTTATATTTAGAGGGGGGAAGAGAGGTATTTTATTCTATCTATTATTATCTTATTATATTAATTTAGACTTAAACTTAGAACTAGGTCTTACTAAGTTCTCTCTCTTATTAGTTCTTCTTCTTAGAAAGCTCCTAATAAAGGGAGAAGATTTTATTTAGCTTCTAGATCTATTATATAAAGCTATATAGAATTATAAAAAAGTATATAAACTTATTATAAAATATATTAAAAAGGATAAAATTAAAGAAATCTAGAAAGAGGGATTAAAACTAATATAAAAGAAATAAAATATAAGAAGAGGAGGGCTTATAACCTCATAAAGGGTAAAAAGAATAGATATAAATTATAAAGCTATCTAAACTAGCTAGCTACTAGTGAAGCTATGGGTGAGGTGCTTAGAAGCCTAGCTAGCTAAGGCTGACAGCCCTAGAATAAAGAAGGGCTATCTACCAGCTAGCCTAGCCTCTAAGAGTATTAGATATAAAGAACCTATATATAGTAAACTATAAGTAATTATATAGATAATATATAATCTATAGAGATATTATCTCTGCTAAGATATAAGAGATACTTATACCTTAGTAATTAGTTTAATTATAAAGGTATTACTACTACCACACTATCTACTATTTAATAGAGAGTATTCCCTAGTGCTCTCACAGAAAGGCTAAAGAAGCTACTATAGAAGGGTAATATTTATAAAGATAGTAGAAGAAAGTATATAGTAAACCCCTACTACTAGTACCTATATAAGAGAATTTAGTATTAAATAAATTAGTAGGGGCAGTAGATACAGTAAAACCTTGCTATAATGAGCTTCACTATAACAAGAACCTTAATAATACAAGATTTTTTCCTTATCTAAATTAATTTCCTATATAAATAACAAGATCCCTTATTACAATGAGTCTTATTAGTTTAGCTTTGCCGCCCATACAAATCTTATAATATTAAGAGGGCTTTATATAGGTGAATGATTTAGAGTAGGTCATAGTCAAGCTACACCTATCCTAAATAGGATCTTATAATCACATGCATGTGTTTGCTGGCGTATTTACTAGTCCTTGATATAACAAGAACCTTGTTATAACGAGAAATCTAGCCCGTCTGAATTGTCTCGTTATAACGAGGTTTTACTGTAAGAATAATAATATTTTTTTCTTAGATAGTTATCCTAATATAGTAAGAGTGGCTTTAAAATATCAAAAAATTAGTAATTATAGTGAAATTAGTGATTACAGTGTAGCTCACCCACAGAAGGAAGCAGTGTGGGTGGGCAAAGTCATGGATAGTAGTTGGTGAATTGAACTAGTACTTTCTATTTTCAACAGGTAGCTGCTGGCTTACAATAGCCACTCACTTACTGATTACATTAGTTACTCAATACATTGTCACTACAAGTCAACCACCTAACACCCACCCACATGCTAATAATGATGGGTGGGCGCCCTGTAGATCCTAGACTACACTGGGTGAAGATGGAGAGCGCGAGCCTAGGGAGGTAGAGGAACAAGAAACTAATGATCATGATATGCACTGTACTGCCCCACACATAAGCATATAAAAAAAGATAAATCAGCAGGCAACCTTGGAAATGAATGCAAATATCTCAAATGCCATCTTATCCCTACTCACAAGGGCCAGAACATCACAAGGGAACTAATGGAAAGGTTACAGAATTTCGACACCGTACGATGCTAATTTCTCACCACTTAGACAAAGGAAGAAGAAGTCCCGTAGCTACACATGCCGCCAGCTATCCAAGATGCTGGTGGGCTAAGCTAGACGGCCATCCAAAAGGTAGTATGTGATCTCTTGTTATCCAGAGAATAACAATGATGAATTCGAACCAATTATGTTCGGTATATTAGGATTCTACTAAGTAGCCGTAGCTTACCTTCATGGGCATCAAGACGTGTAGTTAAAGCAGTGCAGAAATCAGTACTCCTCTCCGAAGGCGCCGTTCAGTCATCAGGATACTCATCTCGAATATTGCTGACAAATGTATGAGAACAGCCATCCCACCGCTTGAAGTGCTTTCCTGCTGTTTCCACAAGCGTTTGCGGTAGCTCAAATAGGTCGGGGGTGATAATTTCGACATTCTCTTCCGCAACATAGCGAACAGACTTGTCCTCAGCTCTAAACACAGTCAGCAAATGCAGTGAAATAGAGCGCAGTTACCATACAATGCGTGGTAGAAACTTTGGTGCCTGCCGGCTTCCAAACGATCGATGCCCATCCTTCTCATCCACTGTTCGCTCGCATCGCACTCAGTATCCCAGCCAGTTATAACAGCTAAGTAACTGTACCGCCGATGGCGGAAGACCTGGCCGATCCTGTACCTTACCGCTTTGCGCTCAGGTGTCCGCCGTTTGACCTGCTTAGGTATCTCATCCACAGCCCGCACAACACGAAGGCTCTCAAGTATGTCCTCTTGCTGGAGCGTGCCTTGAAAAAGCGGTACAAGATACTGCTCAATCAAATGGACATCCGAAGGAAAGTCCGTAGCGAAGAGTTCCAAGAACCAAGGTAAGTAGTGCCTAAGTTCCGCCGGCCGGAAAGAGGTGGAAAATAACAGTGACGACCAAAGGGCAGCATATCTTGCACTAACCGCATCGACCGGAGCCAGATGTGCTCTAGAAGTCTGGGAAAGACGTTGAACGGAGTTCATGATGTTTTTGCCACAGCGCAATACAGTATCAGCAACCCCAGACGCACGAAGGAAAGCCGATTGCTCAGCTGCTGAAGCCCCCAGGAAATTCAGCTGATTTTGCAGGTTCTCAACAGGTGTCTCTTCTGCAGAGCGAAACGGATCCATAAAAATGGGCTCAATCAGCGTCGCCGGCGGGATTGCGTTGCCATCAATGTCCTGACCTCTGGGTGGCATGACTATAACATGAACATGGAAAGGAAACCCACAAGGCCGAGCGTCAAGGTTTATTTTTCGAGCGACGTAGCAGTAGATAGCTGCTGAAATCAAAGGAAGCGAATTATGATCGGGATCGTTTATTGCAAATCCTAGGAAATTGTGCTCTAGGCAATGGTAGTCCCGGCCCAACTGAATGCCTGTCAAATTGCTTGCTCTGAGGTATGTTGCGACAGCTCGGGCCTTCTCACGAGGTGTGAGTATATTTATATTAGGGCAGTATGTGAATATGTGCAAGGCTATTTCATCTAGCCTACTCACAATCTGGTTACTGATTAGTAGGTGTTTTGCCTCTTTATCTTTCCAAGCTTGAATGTTTTACATACTTCATCCAGATTCCCGAAACTGCTCTCTGGGATGAAAAGATCAAACGCACCCAAAGCCCTTTCCAGGGACACAGGTTCCCCGTTTCTGAGTTTGATCCATTCTGGGACCGCAATGCTCCGATGGAGACAGGTCAGCAGGGCCCTTGCGTAATACCTTTTGTTTAGATAGCGAACGTTAATCACATGGAAAATGACCAGATATTATCAATGGGAGCGCCACCTTCTGGCTAAGTAGTCCTCTGTGTCTGATCCTGCGGAAATATGGCGAAGTAGAGTATCCTTGATGTCATATCCGAGCCCAATGATGGTTCGAAATTTCTTGATTCTTCCAGTTTGCCTGGCAAGAATACTGTTAAGAAGCTGGCATGTCCTGCGATCAATAAGGTGTCGAGAAACGTAGAGTCCTTTCCAGTCTACTGCAGAGGCGGAACTCCTGTAGCTTGTTGCCATATCATGTTTGGGATCCCAGAACTTGAAGTGGGTTTGACAATAGAATCTCCATAGTAGAGGTTCATTCGTGATATTTTGAAACTTGCGAGAAGTCTGTCCCAGTGCAGCCGACGAACAAGGGGGGCAGTTGCATAGAATGATGTATAGTAGCTCTTCAGGAAGACAATCAAGAGACAAAACCATACCGGTACATAGGAGGGAAATGAGGGATAATGGAATGTCACCTTTTCAGTGTGGATGAAACCTAAGTAATAGAAGGTATATGAGTTGCTAGATATGCTGCATACTTCTGTTTCTCATCTCTAGAGAGGTATGCCATAAATTTTGAGGTGATATTTCAGAATCTATGTAATACATGAAACACCGCCGTACCTTACAGAAAATGACCCACTGGGGTTGTTGCAATAATCCATGTGTCACATAGGAATGTCCTAACCTTAAATATCTCAGTAAATAAGGGTAGAGGGGTATCCATCCTCTTAAGTAATAGAGAATTAACAACCTTATTAGATACCTATTAACAACACTAAATAGTAGCTAGTGGATTATAAATTATTACAGTAAATCAGTAATCAAGATATCTTTATTAGCTGAGGGGTATTTAAAGAACTTCTACTAAAGTACTATGTGTATAAGCTGTTATATGATAACTAATCACATACACACATATTACTGTGTATGGCTTATTAATAATAGTATTAGCAAGAATAAAGGATCATCTTCCCTATATAGAGTTGCATAACTGATCTGCTAAAATCAGATCTGACCCTTACTAAACTTAAAGTAGTTCAGTTTTGGTTCCTAGCCTAGAGAATCACACTAGTTTTAGTTTCCCTAGGTTGAAACTGATTTATTAAGTTCAGTTAAAACCATTAGTTATGGTTTTTAAGGATTTATTAGATTTAACTAATCAATCTATACTATTTTAGATAAAAATCACTAATTTCTGGGATTTCTCTAATAAAGTTAATATTACTAAATAGCACTAGATCTAGGCTATCTAAATATATAAATATTAATTTAAAATACCTAGTGGTTGCTGAGATATAAGGGAATAATTATTTATATTAGGGGTTGGTATGAAAGTGGTATAGATAGATATATATATATATATAACTAATGGTATGGTAGCTTGCAATTGATTGTATGGTATTTCATTTGTTAGTTAATGATCTCTGGTATATCTATGCTGGAGGTGATAAGCAAGATAAACAACCAATGTGCTCATATATTATATAATATATAGGGGCTGCTAAAAAATATAGCATCCTTACTATAGGAAAGGTAAAGTAAAGGGAATATAAGTAAGTAGTCTAGATAAATAAGTAAATATATAGAGATAGTAGTCTAGTAAAATAAGTAAATAAGTAGGTAAAGAGAATATAAGTAAGTAGTCTAGATAAATAAGTAAATAAGCTAGTTAAAAAATACTAGATATATATCTTTAGTACTATTAGTTTCTTTAAGAGTATCTATAATATATTTTCTTCCTTTTATAGTAAGGGCCTAATAATTAATACTATTAGATAATAAAGCCTTTTAGTTTATCTTATTTTAGGTAAAATATTATTACTTAATTCTATAGAGGGCCTTTACTATATTATTAGTAAATATTAAGTTCTTAGTATAGCCTATAGCTCTAGTAAGTATATACTAGAGAGCTAGGGCTAGTTTCCCTTATAGATATATAATAAGGTCTTTAGTAATATATATAGTTCTTAATTTTTTAAGGGTTACTAGCTAAGTAGTCTAGTTTAGGTTAATATCCTCTAGGAGATTATATTTCTTAAGTAGGTCCTTATTATCTATAGGTATAGTTATATCCTATAATATATATTATTATATAATCTAGTTAAGGTATATAGATAGATCTATAGGTAGAGTAATTTTATTATTATCTAGCTCTTCCTCTAAGTTACTAATATTTCTAAAATATATATACTTCTTATCTTTAGAAGTTATGCTTTATATTTATATCTTTATAAGGTTAGTAATAATATTATTAATAGCTATAATTACTATATTTAGGTCTTATAATTACTATAGAATATAAAGTAATAGAGATGGGCTATAGCTTCTATTCTATTACTAAGGGTAGATAGGCTATATAACTAGTATTATAAAGTTACTATAGTAAAATATATTATATTTATTATTATCTTCTTTATATTTTTCCTACTTTATCTATATATATATTTTTACTATAGTATCTTTACTATAGGGAGGTAGGTCCTATTTATAGATTATTTTAAGTAATTTAACTTCTTAGTTATACTAGTTATTCTAGAATTTAATTATTTTTAGTCTATAATTACTGTATACAGCCTCTAGCTAACTAATTTAATTCTTAAATAATATCTTAGCTAATTTAAGGTGCTTAATTTTAGTCTTATATAGTAGATAGAGGTTATAATCCTTTACTATAATAGTTTTTCTAGATACTTTATATATTTTATGCTAGGGTGTATATATTTTAGCTTATAAGAATACTATTATATATACTAGATAATAATAGGCTTTATAGATATTTAAGTAACTATATAAAAGGTCCTTAATTATGCTAACTACTATTATTAGGGGTTTTTTATTATTAAATTTTAGCACTAATAGTAGTAGTAATATAAGATAGAATATAGAGAAGTTAATATTAATATACTACTTATTAGGTATAAATATAAATAGATTATAATTATAGTCCTATACTACTTTCTATATATTAGTAATTTTCTTTATATCTATAGCTTTAAGATTTAGTATATTTATAATTACTTTACCTATTATAGTTATAGCTAGGGTTACTTTAGGTTTAGAGAGGGTATATTTTATGCTTATATTATTATCTATAGATGATTTATCTATAAGTAATTATATTTTAGGAGTAGGGGGAGTTATATAAGGTTTAGGGTTATTTATAAATAGATGCTGCTTGCCAGGGAGAATATAGTTAGTAGGAATAATATGGTTGAATACCTTAATTTTATTATAGAAGTAGTTAATATATTAATAAAGTAGTGTATCTAGGGATTTAGCTAGTAATTTAGCATATTATACCATGGGTAAAGATTTAACTATTAGATCTGGGGAAGATATATAATAGAGGTGTGGATAGACATATAAGGAGAAAGGTATAGGAGAGAAAGTAAGAAGATAATAGGGGAAGGTATATATAATAGTATTTACTATTATTAGTTAAATAATAATAGGTGAATAGTATTTATAGTAATTTAATAAATAGATAAAGAAGCTAAGCTTAGGTAATAACTAATAAGGTATTATAGTATTACTAAATATAGAATAAAGAATATGCTTTAATAGATAGATTAGTAATAAATATATTTTAAGGTAGTATAGCTATATTAAGGCCCTTTAATAGTCCTTAAATTCCTTAATAAGATCCTAGGCATGGTTAAGGTCCTTATTATTAAGTTATATATTTTTATAGTCTTTATATCCTAATTATTTAATTAGATATTATGTCTTTACCTTTCTGCCTTTTATTTTATATATATATTTTATAATAATATACTTAAGCTTATATTCCTCTTAGCCTTTAACTTATACTAGGCCTAGCTTATCTAGTAAGGGATAGTTAAATAGATCTTAGCCTAAGGGGTATAGCTCTAGATTTATAATGGATACTACTAGGTAGATATACTAAGTATTTAGTATTTCTAGCTTATAGGCTAAGGGGCCTATATATTATATAATATAGAATAGACCTATATACTAGTTACTATACTTTATAGATATAGCTTTAGGGATTATATATCCCTTATATAGTTTTAGTAGGACTTTATCCCCTAGATTAAATATTATAGGCTTATATAATTTATTATACTACCTCTTTATAGTAATTACTACTAATTTTAGTATCTTAGCTATATTAATATAAGCTTTAAAGCTTTAGATTTTTTCTTTACTATATAATCTAAGGGCTGTTAGTTTTAGTAGTATTATGCTATATATTAGCTAGTAAGTAGAAAATCTAGTAAATAAATTATAATAACTATTTAATATTACTTATAATTATAGTAATGCTTTTAGCTATTTTTTATAGTTATTTAGGGTAGAGATAGTTATATAGAGATAGAGTTTAATTATTTAGTTATACTACTCTAACTAATTATTAGATTAGGGGTGATATATTATTATATATTTTAGTTATATACCCTATTACTTAAAAATATCTTTCTATATTTATATAATGAACTTAGGGTCCTAATCTAAAATAATTTTTCTTAGAGAGCCCTAGTTATCTTTAGCTAAGTATATAACTAGACTATTAGCCTATTATATTAATATCTAGATATCTCAGCCTAGAATAGTTATATTTCTTTTAGTAAACTTATTTATTATAGATATAACTATATTATATATGCTGGTTTCTAGTAATCTTATAATAAAGTTAATAATAATTATATAGAAAGGTATTAGTAGTTCTAGTATAGGTTATAGTATTCTATATAGTTTATAATACCTTATTTAGTATTTTAAATATATTATATAGTATTAGATATATTCTAATACTATTTTTATTAACTAGAGTATTACTATTCCTTAGAGATTCTTAACTATTTAAGTAAATCCTAGGTGTCCTATATTATTATATATAATTTAAAGTACCTTATATAAGTATATAATTAGAATATATAATACCTCTTAGCTACTCTTTATAGTAGGTAAAGAGTAGAGGATGCTATTATATAATTTATAAGGTATTCTAGTTAGGTAAGGTAAAGTCTTATTAATCTAGATTATCTAAATAATATTTAACTATTTTAGGTCTTTTTAATAACTATTAATAAGCTTTT
Organism: Aspergillus oerlinghausenensis; assembly: GCA_014250555.1. NCBI lineage: Eukaryota > Fungi > Ascomycota > Eurotiomycetes > Eurotiales > Aspergillaceae > Aspergillus > Aspergillus oerlinghausenensis. The sequence continues at coordinate 28,080 of JAAKEQ010000086.1, forward strand.
GCTTCTATTTATTAGATATTTTAATAATAGTAATACTAGCTATATATACTACTATTATAATACCTTATAGGTATATATCTAAGTATTAGATTATATTAAGGGAATCTTCTAAATTATTAGTAGTATAGCTAGGCAGCTTTAATAAAGCATCTAGTACTAGATAGATATATCTAGGCTTATAGTATAATTTAATACTAAATATCTAGATAAATTAGCTAGCATATACTAAGTATAGATTAAGTTTATTAATATTAGTTATTATTATAAGAGATGTTTATTTTATAATAGATATAGTTATAGTATGATTAGTATATATTATAATAGGCTTATAATATAATTAAATAATATAATAGAGCTTTCTAATATCTTAGATAACTCTTAATATTTCTAGCTTTATTAGCTAGTATTACTTCTTAGCTTTTCTAAGTAATCTACTTAGAAAGAGTATTAGTTCTATTATTACTAATATAGGGGTAGCTTCTATATTCTAATTAGGATTATAATATAGTAAAGTATTATTATTATATTTAATATAGAAAAGTATTATACTATATCCTCTTTTCTTTAAGAAGTTAATATCTATAAATATTTATTACTTTAGGTTATAATAAATAAGTATTAGTAGTATTTTAAAATAGCTCTATATTATAGTAAATACTTTATTCTTATTTTATATTAGTTTTATAAGAATAGCTTTTCCTAAGTAGCTTTTATAGGGTTTCCCTTTAGTAGGGCTAAGATTAGTAAGATATATTTTTCTATCTTATAGTAGTTAGGCTTTACCTATATAGAATAGTATATAATTTCTTAAGATATCTATTATTCCTAGGTAAGTTAATAGGTCTACTAGTATATTAGGGAATTTTATCTTTATAAGGGCCTTAAGGTAATCTATAGGGGTTAATATATCTAGAGAGGTAATATTTTACTCTAGGAGCTTTATAGATAGGAATCTAATATATGCTTTAGTTAGGTTTAGTATAATATATACTTTATAATATTATTAAAGTACCTAGTATAAGTATAATATATAATCTTCTAGGATAAGTAACTAAATAATAAAGTTATTAATAAAACCTCTCTAGAAGTTATATAAGTCTTAGAATATATTATTAATTTAGTACTATATATAGGTCCTACTATTCCTAAATCCTATTAGGCATACCTTAAAGTATTCCTATTCTTAATAAGATATAATAGTAATATACTTATAGGCTAATAGGTAGATTTACTATTAATAAAAGAATTATATTATATAAATAATAGTAATATATTTTATACTAGATATTAATAATAGTATTTCTTCCTAGGATAGTAGTAGATATATATTAGGTATTACTTTCTAGTTAAGATTATAATTATCTATATTAACTTAGGATTTTAATTTCTCTTTACTATCCTCTATAGTTATTTACTATATAATAAATACTAGATAACTAGATAGTATATGGTTTTTAGAGAAGGCTATATATCTATTTAATATAGTCTATTAAATACTTTATCTATAATACCTTTATCTTATTAACTTATAAAGTATTTTTTAAGCTTTTTTATAGATAGTCTTCCTAGCTATCTTTTATTAGTATTTATATCTACTTATCTTTAGGGATATTAATAAAGTTAGTATTTATCTATATATCTAGAAATTCCATAAGGACTAGGTATAGTATATTAATTATATGGTTATTCCTATAGATAGTTATATTATTAGGGAGTTTGGTTTGCTGTTTTAGGTTATTATTAATTAAGATAATTTATTAGTATTACTTAGGTTTCTTATATATAACTATATATAGATCTAGTTTAGTAAGTTTTATTACTTTATATTACTTAGTAATTTATAATTTAATAATAGCTTGCTATACTTCCTCTAGTTATATATATTATATATTAATTATATCTATCTTAGATAGTATTCTAATCCTTACTTTATTATTAATAGTAATTAGCTACTATATTAGCTTAACTATTATAATATAAGAGAAATTTATATTAACTATAAATATAAAAAATACTAAGCTATAGTACTAGAGTAGCTTAAATAAATAATCTCTATCTTTAGATAGGTCCTTAGATATCTTTTACTAAATAGGAATATAGATCTTTTACTATAGTTAAACTATAATTTTCTTATTAGAGTAGATAGGCTATGGTATTATATAGTAATTTTACTTAGGAGTAATAGTAATAGGGATAATAGTATTATTATATAATACTATAGTAGCTATATATAAGATAAAGTTAATAGAAAAGCCTTCTATAGTAAGTATATTAATTCTAATAAGTATATTTATCTTTAGGCCTTATATAATATAAGCCTTGTATTAAATATATGCTAGTATAGGCTTATTATTAACTATTACTAGGAAAGATAATAGAATAATAGTAAAATATATACTAGTAAAGCTATTAGATATATCTTTAACTAGTATAGGTATAGGGTAGTTAAGGATTTTAATTATAAATATATAATATAGTAGAAACTACTTATTAATAATTATTATAGTATAGCTAGTATTAAGGTAAATTAATATAGTAGAGTTTAATTATACTAGATAGGCTTATATAATTATATATTTCTAGCTTTAGAATTTTAGCCTAGGAATATCCTTATTTAGGGTTATAATAGAGTAGATAATAGATATTACTAGGTCTAGATAATAAGACTTAGCTTCTAGTACTTTATAAGTTAGTATATAAGTATGTAGGGTATTACTAGATAGGAATATAGAATTATAGTTAATATATTTAATACTAGATATTTCTAGTTCTGCTATATATATATCTATATCTATTAAGTTATAATACTCTAGTTCTATATATAAATTATTAGTATATTACTTATTACTTTTAGGGCCTGGTTTATAGTAAAAGTTAGGATTATTAAACTATAGTTTAGCTAGGCTATAGTCTTATTTTATTATATTATTACTATAGTTTACATACTTAGATCTATAGTATTATATATAGGTAAAATTAGATTTATCTTTTTTATCTTAGGTTATAGCTAGATACTATAGGGGAATAGGAGGTATAGCTATAGGGGGTAGGAGTATCTTTTATTAATAAACTAATATATTAGCCTAATAGTTCTACTATAGTTACCTTCTTTAATTCTATTATAGGTTTTAGGACTACTATCTTCCTTAGGGGTTTAATATATAGTTTTACTATTACTATAGGTTTTTACCTTATATCTAATAATTTTACTATTACTATTAGTTTATATTCTAGGTTTATTAAGGAGGGTATTGCCTTAGGGGGTAAAAATTATAGAAATAATTAAATTAATTAATCTATTTATAATTTAAGATATTAATAAATTTAGTAATAGTTATACCTTCTTAAGGTTTATTAATATTAGAGTATAGGGTAATATCTATATTATACTAAGTATAAAGAACTAGTAGATATTTTATTTCTACTTTATCTACTTATTTAGTAAGGGTAATAACTATTAATATATATACTAAGAGACTTTTCTAGTGTTAGATATTAGTAATAATATATTTAGTATTAATAAGTTATTTTATTACTTAGCTAGGGGGTATTTTAAAGTATTTCTTAAGCTACTTATACTAGTTATCTATACTTAAGGAGTAAATTAGCCTTATTTATATAATTAGGTCTAACTTATTATTCTACTACTTTACTACTTCTCCCTAAAGGTATATATCTAAATTTTAGGATATTTTTACTATATCTCTAGATTATACTACTATACAGAGCCTATTAGTAAATATATAAATAAAGTAATAATATATCTTATTATCTTTATTAATAGTATCTCTATATCCCTATAAGTATAGTATATTAGGAAAGAAATAGCTAATATTTATAGGTCTCTAGTAATTATTACTTAATATAGTGCCTATAGATAATATAAGGGTATAGTATTTAATAGGGGTATGATATTTATCTATTCTAATAATAGGTTTATAAGACCTTAGGGTATTACTATTATTAAATACTAGTAGTAATACTTAGATTACTTATTATATAATCTTTTATAATACCTATATTTAAGTAGAGGAGAATAATATTTCCTTAACTTTTTTAGTTTTACTAGTATTTACTTACTACTTACTAGATAAAGCCTAGCTAGTATTTTAGTCTATTATTAGTAGTATTTACCCAGGTTATATAGTTTTATAGGGGTTAAATAGGGAATCTAGGCCTAGTAGGAGATTACTAGATATAATATTATTATTAGACTAAGAATACTATATTTCTATAGTAGGTAAGTAATATAAGGTAAAGGAATCTTAGATAGAATTAGATATTAATAGTAAAGCAGGAGTATGCTATAGTATAGTAAGCTTTAGATCTAGTATAAAGAAATACTTTCTACTAAAGACTAGATTAAAGTTAATAGGTAGGACTTTATTAACTAATATAGCCTTCTAGGGCTATAGTTTAATTAGTATAGCCTAAGGTCTTTCTACTATCTTAGATATCTATATATATATAGATATAATTTTAGGCTTAATAGTAGTAATTTTACTTATTCTTATAAGAAAATACTATATTATAGCCTAGAATATCTATAGTGAGTATAACCAGGACTTAGGGTATTATATATTAATAAGTTTAGATATAGCTCTAGTTCTTCTAGCTAGAGCTAGTATATCTAATAGAGTAAGATAGGGTAGTAGGTTAGGGTAATATATAATAATATAGTTAATTTAGATTTTAAGGTTAGGAGATCTTACTTAGTTAGGGAAGGTTTAATAGTATTTAGTAATTTAATATATAATTTTAATAATTTTATCTAGTAAGTCTAAGGGTGTTAATATTAGCCTACCTAGCCTATAAGGAAGCCCTTACTAGGGTAGTTAGATAGATTATAATATAAGGAGATTTAATAGAGAAGAAATTAGAGAAATCTTTCAGGGGAATATTATAAATCTAGGTCCTAGATTATTAAAAACTAGATATGCTACTATTTTATGGTAGCTTATAATTAATTATATGGTATTTTATTTATTAATTAATGATCTCTGGTATATCTACGCCAGAGGTGATAAGCAAGATAAACAACCAACATGCTCACGTGTCATACAACAAATGGTTAATAACTACTATAAATTTTAACTACCACCCATTCAGCCCTATAGATATTGAATTAATATTTTAGATATAGATTATTATAATAATAAATACTATATATATTTTATATAAAAATATTAATTTTCTATAGGTATAGTGATAGTATGGTAGATAATATAATAGTTAATAATTATTTAAAATTTTAAAATAGTTAAAATTTACTAAATAATAGTAGTTAAACTATGAGAGCACTTAGGGAATGCTCTCTATTAAATAGTAGATAATGTGGTAGTAATAATATCTTTATAGCTAAACTAATTACTAAGATATAAGAGATACCTATATCTTAGTAAAGATAATATCTCTATAGGTTATATACTACCTATATAACTACTTATAGTTTACTATATATAGATTCTTTATATCTAATAATCTTAGAGGCTAGGCTAGCTAGCAGACAGCTCTTCTTTATTCCAGGGCTATCAGCCTTGGCTAGCTAGGCTTCTAAGCACCTCACCCATAGCTTTCATCAGTAGCTAGTTTTAGATAGCCTCATTATCCACATCCATTTTTCTCTTCGCCTTTCATGAAATAATTATCCCCTCTTTTTATATACTATATCCTTATAGCTAGAGGTTAATTATAATATCTCTTTTTATTATATAAATTATATCTTCTTATTAATTAGATTAAATAATAGATGCTATTATTACTTTATTATTTTTATTAATATAAGTTAGTAATATTATTACTAATTAATATATTATTTATATAGTAATTTAATCTTATTATCTTATTTATAATAAATATATTTAAATAGCTTTACTTATTTCTTACTTAATATAATATAGTAGCTATAGATACTCCTAGCTTTATAAATATATAAATATTTTCTTCCCCTTCTTCTCCCTCTCTAATAATATTAAATTTATTATTTATAAGTAATCTATGGCAGATTGCAATTGATTGTATGGTATTTCATTAGTTAGTTGATTCTCCCTTCATGCTATCTAGGCCGCAGGTGGATAAGCAAGATAAATAACTAATATACTCACATGTCATATGATATATAGGAGCTGCTAAAAAATACAGTGCCCTCACTGTAGGAAAGATATAATAAAATAAGTAATAATAAGCAGAACACGTAGAACATATAAAATAAGTAAAGGTAATATAAGTAAGTAGTCTAGATAAATAAGTATGTGAACATAGTAGTCTAGTAAAATAAGTAAATAGTGTAGTTAAAAAATACTAGATATATATCTTTAGTAATTAATTATAAAGTATTTAAAGAGCTACTTTTTAATAATAATATAAATATTCTATCCTAAGTTATAGAGTTATATATAAAGATCTTTAAAGTAAAATATTATATAATAACTCTAAATTATCCTAGAACTAATAATAAGAATAAAAATATAAATAGCTTACTAGATAAGATATTAATAAAGTATCTTATAAGTAAACTAATATATTTATAGGATAAATACCTATCTCTAGCTATATTTATAGCTTAAGTATATATTTATATCTAGATAAAATTATTATTTTTTTATCTTCTTTATAGTATATATCTATTACTGCTTAGTTATTTATAAATTACTTAACTAATTATTAAGTATCTTAAAAGTTAATTATAATATATAATCCTAATCTATAGACTATTTAAGATCTTAAACTATATTTAAAAGAGTAATATAGGACTTTTCTTATATAATTAAAGTAAGATTATATTTTACTATAATCTCTAGTACTATACCTTTATAATTAGGAATCTATATACTTTTAGGAATAGTATTAAGAAAAAAGTAATATTAGAGTAATTATATAAGATAAATATAGGATTTAGAAGATAGTAGATTTAGGAGACTAATAATTTAAATAAAAAGAAGTTTAAATAATTATACTTTTATTAAAACTTTTATATAAATTTATAGTAGGTAATATATAGAAAGTTAGAAGTATTTATATTTAAGTTATATATATTAGTAGTAAATACTTACTTATTTATTAATAATTATTAGTTAATTCTATCTTTATTATATTTATTTATTATTATATATAATTAATAATATTTACTATAATTCTTTATTCTTAATTAAAGTTACTAATTACTTAGGTAATTTATTTATTATTATTTCTAAATAAGCTAATCTAATTATATCTCTTACTTAATATATAAAGACCTTACTATACCTCTACTAAAATTATTTTAAGATAAGATTATAAAGAATTAATTAGTTAGTTCTATAAATATTTAATAAAGAAATAATAATATTTAAATACTAGATATAGTAATTAATATCTCTTAGTAATAATAGAATAAGAATTATTCTAGTAGTAGATACTAACTTAGTTATACTAATTCTATACTAACTAAGAACTCTATAGACTAAGTTCAGCCTAGGTAGGGGAGGATATGATATTAATATTTATATTTACTAGATAATATAGCCTAAGGGATATATATAGTAATTATCTAGTTATTATTACTATATATATAATTATTTAGATTACTATATTTATTAATAGCTTAAGTAGAATAATAAAAGGAGGGTATATCCTCTTTAATACTAATAGGGATGTACAGGGTGGCCGCAGGCCTACCCCCTACCCTCACATATTTTAAAGGATCCCCTCCTATTGTGATGAATGTTATTCCATAAGAAATACTAGTTTAATTTGCTAACTGCTAGTCTACTAGTAATTTATATAGCTAATTAAAACTCAAATAAAGGTCTAATTATTCTAAATAAATGACTATCTAGCTGTGAGAGCACCTATGGAATGCTCTCTATTAAATAATAGATAGCATGGTAGTAGTAATACCTTTATAGTTAAACTAATTACTAAGGTATAAGTATCTCTTATATCTTAGTAGAGATAATATCTCTATAGGTTATATATTATCTATATAACCCCTTATAGTTTACTATATATAGGTCTTCTATATCTAATAGTTATCTCCCCCCTTTATATACTATATCCCTATAGCTAGAGGTTAATTATAATATCTTATTTTATTATATAAATTATATCTTCTTATTAGTTAGGTTAAATAATAGATATTATTATTACTCTATTACTTTTATTAGTATAGGTTAGTAATATTATTACTAACTAATATATTACTTATTTTAGTAAATACTATTATATAGTAATTTAGTCTTATTATCTTATTTATAGTAAATATATTTAAATAGCTTTACTTATTACTTACTTAGTATAATATAGTAGCTATAGATATTTCTAGCTTTATAAATATATAGATATTTTCTTTCTCTTCTTCTCCCTCTCTAGTAATATTAAATTTATTATTTATAAATAATCTTTTTTATTCTTCTTTACTATATACTTCTTTATTATTTATATAATTATCTTTATAGTAATAGGATCTATATCTTCTTTTTTTTATAAGTATATATAGTTACTAGTTCTCTTATTATAGGTTAATATAATTTACTTATATTTATATAATTATATAATTACTTTAATAAAATATATATAACTCTTAATATAGAGATAGCTTTTAGTTATTACTTAGAGGTTTTCTTTCTTATTATTTTATTATTTTTTAAGTAGGGGTATATTTACTCTTTATTTTATAGTAGATTCTAATATTCTATAGCCTTTATCTTTAATTTAGTTAGGATTCCTATAATATCTATAATAGTTAGCTTATTCCCTTTATTTTATATTTTCTTTATTATATCTCTTTATTTTATCTTATATATTTAATATTCTTTATAGCTTTATTTATATTATTTCCTTTAATTTAGTACTCTTCTAAGTATACTTTCTTTATTTCTTTTTTATATTAATAGCTATTAGTCTTATTAACTTATAAATATATTAGATCTCTTACTATATTTACTAGAATTTAGATAAATACTAATTTTATATTTAGAAATATAGCTAATAATTATTTCTATAGCTCTACTACCTATTATATTTATACTACTTATTAGGCTACTACTTCTACTACTACTACTACTACTACTACTACTACTACTACTCTTACTTCTACTTATAGCTACTAGGGTTACCCTCCTAGTTATAGGTATGCTACTACTTATACTAATTATAGATATAATATATCTTATAGCTAGAGGGGTACCCTAGTTAGTATTATTATTATTATTCCTATCTCTACTATATTATTATCTCTACTACTACCTCCTACTTTCTTATTACCTATCCCTCTTCTTAGTCTAGGCTATACTCTTATTAATAAGTATTACTACTAGTATTTATAGGTACCTAGATAGGATAGGAGAGCACTATTATTATTCTATAATAACTATATACTAGATAGGGCTAAGTACCTCTATTATTAGGCCTTATACTAGCTATACTAGTTAATATATTTCCTCTTATACTTTATTCTTATTGTTGTATGACACGTGAGCACGTTGGTTGTTTATCTTGCTCATCCACCTCCGGCGTAGATATACTGGAGATCATTAACTAACTAATGAAATATGAGACCATTGATTGCAAACCACTATAAAATGGTAGCATGTCTGGTTTTTAATAATCTGGGACCCAGATTTGTAATATTCCCCTAAGCTATTAAATCTCCTCATATTATAATCTGTCTAACCACCCTAGCAAGGGCTTCCTTGCAGGCTAGTAAGGCTAATATTAACACCCTTAGACTTACTAGATAAAATTATTAAAATTATATACTAAATTACTAAATACTATCAAACCTTCCCTAATTAAATAAGATCTTAAGACCTTAAAACCTAAATTAACTATATTATTATATGTTACCCTGACCCACTACCCTATCTTACTCCATTAGATGCACCAGCTCTAGCTGGAAGAACTAGAGCTATATCTAAACCTATTAATATATAATACCCTAAGTCCTGGTTACACTCACTGTGGATATTCTAGGCTGTAATATAGTGTTTTCTTATAAGAATAAGTAAAATTACTACTATTAAGCCTAAAATCACACCTACACATATATAGATGTCTGAGATAGTGGAAAGACCTTAAGCTATGCTAACTAAACTATAGCCTTAAAAGGCTATACTAGTTAATAGAGTCCTACCTATTAACTTTAATCTAGTCTTTAGTAGAAAGTATTCTTTTATACTAGACCTAAAGCTTACTATACTATAGCATACTCCTACTTTACTATTAATACCTAATCCTATCTAAGATTCCTTTATCTTATATTACTTACCTACCATAGAAACATAGCATTCTTAGTCTAATGATAATATTATATCTAGTAACCTCCTACTAGGCCTAGATTCCTCATTCAACCCCTATAAAACCATATAACCTGGGCAAATACTACTAATAGTAGACTAAAATACTAGCTAGGCTTTGTCTAGCAAGTAGTAAGTAAATACTAGTAAAACTAAGAAAGTTAAGGAAATGCTATTCTCCCCTACTTAAATACAGGCACTATAAAAAATTATATAGTAAGTAATCTAAGTATTACTCCTAGTATTTAATAATAGTAATACCCTAAGGTCTTATAAACCTATTATTAGAATAGACAAATGCCATACCCCTATTAAACACCATACCCCTATTAAATACTACACCCCTGTATCATCTACAGGCACTATATTAAGTAATAATCACTAGAGACCTATAGATATTAGTTATTTCTTTCCTAATATGCCATACTCATGGGGATATAGAGATACTATTAATAAAGATAATAAGATATATTATTACTCTATCTATATATTCACTAATAGGCTCTATATAGTGGCATAATCTAGAGATATAGTAAAAATATCTTAAAATTTAGATATATACCTTTAGGGAGAAGCAGTAAAGTAGTAGAATAATAAGCTAGACCTAATTATATAAATAGGGCTAATTTACTCCTTAAGTATAGATAACTAGTATAAGCAGCTTAAGAAATACTTTAAAATACCCCCTAGCTAAGTAATAGAATAACTTACTAACACTAAATATACTATTACTAATATCTAATACTGGAAAAGCCCCTTAGCATATGTTTTAATAGTTATTACCCTTACTAAATAAGTAGGTAAAGCAGAAATAGAATATCTACTAGTTCTCTATACTTAGTATAATATAGACATTGCCCTATACTCTAATATTAATAAACCCTAAGAAGGCATAACTATTACTAAATTTATTAATATCTTAAACTATAAACAGACTAATTAGTTTAACTATTTCTATAATTTTTACCCCCTAAGGTAATACCCTTCTTAATAAACCTAGAATATAAACTAATAGTAATGGTAAAACTATTAGGTATAAGATAAAAACCCATAGTAATAATAAAACTATATATTAAACCCCTAAGGAAGACAGTGGTCCTAAAACCTATAATAGAACTAAAGAGGGCAACTATAGTAGAACTATTAGGCTAATATACTAGTTTATTAGCAGAAGGTACTCCCACCCCCTACAGCTATGCCTCCTATTCCCCTACAGTATCTAGCTATAACCTAAGGTAAAAAAGATAAATCTAATTTTGCCTATATATGATACTACAGACCTAAGTATGTAAACTATAGTAATAATATAATAGAATAAGACTATAGCCTAGCTAAACCATAGTTTAATAACCCTAACTTTTACTATAAACCAGGCCCTAAAAGTAATAAGTAATATGCTAATAATCTATATATAGAACCAGAGTATTATAACTTAATAGATATAGATGTATATATAGTAGAACTAGAAATATCTAGTATTAACTACATTAACTATAGCTCTATATTCCCATCTGGTAATGCCCTACATACTTATATATCAACTTATAAAGTACCAGAAGCTAAGTCTTATTATCTAGATCTAGTAATACCTATCATCTACTCTACCATAATCCTAAATAAGGACATTCCTAGGCTGAAATTCTGAAGCTAGAAATATATAATTATATAAGCCTATCTAGTATAATTAAACTCTGCTATATTAATTTACCTTAATACTAGCTATACTATAATAATTATTAATAAGCAGTTTCTACTGTATTATATACCTATAATTAAGATCCTTAACTACCCTATACCTATACTAGTTAAAGGTATATCTAATAGCTTTACTAGTATATATTTTACTATTATTCTACTATCTTTCCTAGTAATAATTAATAATAAGCCTGTACTAGCATATATTTAATATAAGGCTTATATTATATAAGGCCTAAAGGTAAACATGCTTATTAGAGTTAATATACTTACTATAGAAGGCTTTTCTATTAACTTTACCTCATACATAGCTACTATAGTATTATATAATAATACTATTATCCCTATTACTATTACTCCTAAGCAAAATTACTATGTGACACTATGGCCTATCTACTCTAATAAGAAAATTATGGTTTAACTACAGTAAAAGATCTGTATTCCTATCTAGTGAAAGGTATCTAAGGACCTACCTAAAGATAGAGACTATCTATTTAAGCTACTCTAGCACTATAGCTTAGTGTTTTTTACACTAGTAGTTAATATAAACTTCTCCTATATTATAGTAGTTAACCTAATATAGTAACTAATTATTATTAATAATAAAGCAAGGATTAGAATACTATCTAAGATAGATATAATTAATATATAGTATATATAACTAGAGGAAGAATAACAAGCTATTATTAAACCATAAATTACTGAGTAATATAAAGTAATAAAACTTACTAAACTAGATCTATATATAGCTATATATAAGGAACCTAAGTAACACTAGTAAATTATCCTAATTAATAATAACCTAAAACAGTAAACCAAACTCCCTAATAATATAACTATCTATAGGAATAACCATATAATTAACATACTATACCTAGTCCTTATGGAATTTCTAGATATATAAATAAATACTAACTTTATTAACATCCCTAAAGATGAATGGATGTAAATACTAATAAAAGATAGCTAGGAAAACTATCTATAAAAAAGCTTAAAAAGATACCCTGTAAGTTAATAAGATAAAGATATCATAGATAAAGTATTTAATAGACTATATTAAACTAGGTATATAGCCTTCCCTAAAAACCATATGCCATCTAGTCATCCAGTGTTTATTATATAGTGAATAACTATAGAGGATGGTGAAGAGAAATTAAAATCCTAAGTTATTATAGATAATTATGACCTTAACTAGGAAGTAATACCTAATATATACCTACTACCATCCTAGGAAGAAATACTATTATTAATATCTAGTATGAAATACATTACTATTATTAATATAATATAATTCTTCTACTAATAATAAATCCACCTATTAGCCTATAAGCACATTGCTATTATATCTTACTAAGAATAGGAATACTTTAAGATATACTTAATAGGATTTAGAAATAGCAGCACCTATATATAATACTAAATTAATAATATATTCTAAGACCTATATGAATTCTAGAGAGGTTTTATTAATAACTTTATTATTTAGTTACTTACCCTAGAAGATTATGTATTACACCTATACTAGGTACTTTAATAATACTATAAAGCATGTATTATACTGAACCTAACTAAAGTATATATTAGATTCCTATCTATAAAGCTCCTAGGGCAAAACATTACATCCCTAGGTATATCAGCCCCTATGGATTGCCTTAAGGCCCTTGTAAAAATAAAATTCCCTAATATACTAGTAGACCTATTAACTTACCTAGGAATAATGGGTATCCTAAGGAATTATATACTATTCTATATAGGCAAAGCCTAACCACTATAAGATAGAAAAATATATCTTATTAATCTTAGCCCTACCAAAGGGAAACCCTGCAAAAGCTACTTAGGAAAAGCTATTCTTATAGAACTAATATAAAATAAGAATAAAGTATTCACTATAATACAGAGCTATTTTAAAACACTACTAATACTTATCTATTATAACCTAAAGCACTAAATATTTATAGATGTTAACTCCTTAAAGAAAAGGAGATATAGTATAATACTTTTCTATACTAAATATAATAATAATACTTTACTATATTATAATCCTAATTAGAATGTGGAAGCCACCCCTATATTAGTAATAATAGAACTAATACTCTTCCTAAGTAGATTACTTAGAAAAGCTAAGAAGTAATACTAGCTAATAGAGCTAGAAATATCAGGAGTTATCTAGGGTATTAGAAAGCTCTGTTATATTATTTAATCATGCTATAAGCCTGTTATAATATATACTAATCATACTATAACTATATCTATTATAAAATAAATATCTCTTATAATAATAGCTAATATTAACAAACTTAATCTATGCTTAGTGCGCGCCAGCTAATTCATCTAGATATTTAGTATTAAATTATGCCATAAGCCTAGATGCACCTATCTAGTGCTAGATACTCTGTTAAGGCTGCCTAGCTATGCTGCTAATAACCTAGAAGATTTCCTTAATATAATCTAATACTTAGATATATATCTATAAGGTATTATAATAGTAGTATACACAGCTGGTATTACTATTATTAAAATATCTAATAAATGGAAGTAAAAGCTCATTAATAGCTATTAAAAGGACCTAAAATAGTTAAATATCATCTAGATAATCTGGACTAATAAGACATTACCTTGCCTAACCAGGATACCTTATAAATTATATAATAGCATCCTCTACTCTTTACCTACTATAAAGAGTAGCTAAGAGGCATTATATATTCTAATTACATGTTTATATAAGGTGCTTTAGATTGTGTATGATAATATAGGTTACCTAGGATTTACTTAAATAGTTAAGAATCTCTAAGGAATGGTAATACCCTAGTTAATAAAAATAGTCTTAGAATACATCTAGTACTATGTAATATATTTAAAATACTAAACTAGGCACTATAAACTATATAGAATACTATAACTTATACTAGAGCTGCTGATACCTTTTTATATAATTACTATTAACTTTATAGTGGGATTATCAGAAACCAGCATATATAATACAGTCATATCTATAATAGATAAGTTCACTAAAAGGAACATAGCTATCCTAGGCTAAGATACCTAGATATTAATATAATAGGCTAATAGTCTGGTCATATACTTAGCTAAAGGTGACTAGGGCTCTCTAAGAAAAATTATTTTAGATTAGGACCCTAAGTTTATTATATAAATATAGAAAGATATTTTTAAGTAACAGGGCATGTAACTAAAATATATAATAATATATTACCCCTAATCTAATAGTTAGTCAGAGTAGTATAACTAAATAATTAAACTCTATCTCTATATAGCCATCTCTGCCCTAAGTAACTATAAAGAATAGCTAAAAGCATTACTATAATTACAGGTAATATTAAATAGTTATTATAATTTATCTACTAGATTTTCTACTTACTAGCTAATATATAGTATAATACTACTAAAATTAACAGCCCTTAGATTATATAGTAAAGAAAAAATCTAAAGCTTTAAAGCTTATATTAATATAGTTAAGATACTAAAATTAGTAGTAATCACTATAAAGAGGTAGTATAATAAATTACATAAGCCTATAATATTTAACCTAGGGGATAAAGTCCTGCTAAAACTATATAAGGGATATATAATCCCTAAAGCCATATCTATGAAGTATAGTAACTAGTATACAGGTCTGTTCTATATTATATAATATATAGGCCCCTTAGCCTATAAGCTAGAAATACTAAATACTTAGCACATCCACCTAGTAGTATCTATTATAAATCTAGAGCTATACCCCTTAGGCCAAGATCTGTTTAACTATCCCTTACTAGATAAGCTAGGCCTAGTATAAGTTAAAGGCTAAGAGAAATATAAGCTTAAGCATATTATTACTAAGTACATATATAAAATAAAAGGCGGAAAGGTGAAGATATAATATCTAGTTAAATAGTTGGGATATAAGGACTATAAGAACATATAGCTTGATGATAAGGACCTTAACCATGCCTAGGACCTTATTAAGGAATTTAAGGACTGTTAAAGAGCTATAATATAGCTATACTACCTTAAAATATATCTATTACTATTAAAGCATATTCTTTATTCTATATTTAGTAATACTATAATACCCTATTAGTCATTACCTAAGCTTAGCTTCTTTATCTATTCACTAAATTACTATAAATACTATTCACCTATTGTTATTTAACTAATAATAGTGAATACTACTATATATGCCTTCCCCTATTATCTTCTTACTTTCTCTCCTATACCTTTCTTACTTTCTCTCCTATACCTTTCTCCTTACATATCTATCTACACCCCTAATATATGTCTTCCCCAGATCTGATAGTTGAATCTTTACCTATGGTATAATATACTAAATTACTAGCTAAATCCCTAGACACACTGCTTTATCAATATATTAACTACTTCTATAATAAAATTAAGGAAGCACTATTTAACTATGTTATTCCTACTAACTATATTCTCCCTAGTAAGCAGTATCTATTTATAAATAACCCTAAACCTTATATAACTCCCCCTACTCCTAAAATATAATTACTTGCAGATGAATCATCTATAGATAATAATATAGGTATAAAATATACCCCCTCTAAATCTAAAGTAACCCTAGCTATAACTATAGTAGGTAAAGTAATTATAAATATACTAAACCTTAAAGCTATAGCTATAAAGAAAATCACTAATATATAGAAAGTAGCATAGGACTATAACTATAATTTATTTATATTTATACCTAATAAGTAGTATGTTAATATTAATTTCTCTATATTCTACCTTATATTACTACTACTATTAGTACTAAAATTTAATAATAAAAAACCCCTAATAATAGTAGTCAGCATAATTAAGGACCTTCTATATAGTTACTTAGATACCTATAAAGCCTACTATTATCTAGTATATATAATAGTATTCCTATAAGCTAAAATATATGCACCCTAGTATAAAATATGTAAAGTATCTAGAAAAACTATTATAGTAAAGGATTATAACCTCTATCTACTATATAAGACTAAAATTAAGTGCCTTAAATTAGCTAAGATATTATTTAAAGACTAAATTAGTTAGCTGGAGGCTGCATACAGTAATTATAGACTAAAGATAATTAAATTCTAGAATAACCAGTATGCCTAGGAAGTTAAATTACTTAAAATAATCTATAAATAGGACCTACCTCCCTATAGTAAAGACACTATAGTAAAAATATATATATAGGTAAAGTAGGAAAAATATAAAAAAGATAATAATAAATATAATATATTTTACTATAGCAACTCTATAACACTAGCTATATAGCCTATCTACCCTTAGTAATAGAATAGAAGCTATAGCCCACCCCTACTACTTTATATTCTATAGTGACTATAAGACCTAAATATAGTAATTATAGCTATTAATAACACTATTACTAACCTTATAAAGATATAAATATAAAGCATGACTTCCAAGGGTAAGAAGTATATATATTTCAGAAATATTAGTAACTTAGAGGAAGAACCAGATAATAATAAAATTACCCTACCTATAGACCTATTTATATACCTTAACTAGGTTACATAATAACATGCATTATAGGATATAACTATACCTATAGATAATAAGGACCTACTTAAGAAATATAACCTTCTAGATAATATTAACCTAAACTAAACTACTTAGCTAGTAACCCTTAAAAAATTAAGAACTATATATATTACTAAAGACCTTACTACATACCTATAGGGGAAACTAGCCCTAGCCCTCTAGTACATACTTACCAGAGCTACAGGCTATACTAAGGACTTAATATTTACTAATAATATAGTAAAGGCCCTCTATAGAATTAAGTAATAGTATTTTACCTAAAGTAAGATAAACTAAAAGGCCCTATCATCTAATGGTGTTAATTATTAGGCCCTTACTATAAAAGGAAGAAAATATGTTATAGATGCTCTTAAGGAAATTAATAACACTAAAGACATACATCTAGTGTTTTTTAACTAGTATATTTACTTATTTATCCAGACTGCTATTCCCTTTGCTTACTTATTTACTTATTTTACTAGATAGCTCTATGTATTTACTTATTTATCTAGAATGCTTACTTATATTCCCTTTACTTGCTTATTTACTTATTTTACCAGACTGCTGTCTCTATATGTTTGCTTATTTATCTAGACTGCTTACTTATATTCCCTTTGCTTTACCTTTCCTATAGTAAGGATACTGTATTTTTTAGTGGCCCCTATATATTATATAACACATAAGCATGTTGGTTGTTTATCTTGCTCATCCACCTCCAGTGTAGATATACTGGAGATCATCAACTAACTAATGAAATACGAGACCATCGATTGCAAACCACCATACTTATTATAGATACTAATTTTACTCTTTTTTAAAGTTTTTTATTAGTGCCCTTACTACTACTAATATTATTATTACTATATAGGTGGCCCTAGAGGTTACTTACCCTTATATTACTAGGCTTAATCTAGAGACTATTATTTATATAACTTAGGTCTTTTAGACTTAGGTTACTATAGATAGTAGTTCTTTATTATATAAGACTACTCTTATATTAGTATTTATTATTACTACTAGCTTCTTAACCCCCTCTTTTATATATATATCTAGGTCCTTAATAACTATGCCTACTCTAATAGATATTTAGGCTATTATAGTCTAGTTCTTTTCTAGATAAGTAGGGTCTATATTCTTCTAGCTATACTAGTATTAGGCTAACTATATTATATAGACTATAATTACTCCCCCTTTAGGGGTTAAGCTATTTTATTATTTCTTATTTATATTATAAATATAGTCTTTAGGCTCTTTTTTTTAATTAATAAAGTTCTCTTAGTTAACTATCTACTCTAGCTTATAGACTTTATAAATTACTTATAAGCTTTAATATCTTTAATATACTTAGAAGATTCTTATATATTATACTTATCTTCCTATTTATACTAATAAATAAGGTATTAATCTTTATTATATACTTTTTAATATTTTAGGATAGTATCTATTTCCTATTCTTTACTATCTTTAATAATTATAGGCCCTAGATATAGTGCTTACTTAATATTTTTTTTATAAGACTTAAGTAATAATATATAGAATATATTATATATCTTCTATAGTTTAGATAAGTATAGTCTATATACTTATTTACCCTATTTCTTAGTAATCTAAAATAAACTAAGTAATCTACTTATAAGCTTCTAATTTAGTCTTAGAATAGTAATATTCTTTACTCTTAGTATAATATAATTATTAATATTTAGTAATATCTTAATATATTTCTTATTATACTACTTCTTTATCTACTTCTTTAATTTTATAAGTAAGATGTATAGTTTTATATAATTTTTATCTAGTTCTCTTATCTTATCTACTATAGTAGGTGCTTTTATATCTTTTAGAGCTAGTATATTAATCTATAAGTTTATCTTAAAATCTATAAGTATAAAGTATAGTAATATACCTAGTATACTATATATTATATTATTATAGATAAAAACTATACTATTAGTAGTTATCTAGTCTAGTTATCTTATATCTAGCTAATATATACTTATAGGTAATACTCTAGGACCTAGTTTATATATTCTATTTATCTATTAGTCTATAGGTAAAAGACTAAGAATAGCCTTCTATATACTTCTAGGTAGTAGTAGAGTATTAATTAGAATATACTAGTAAATAAGCTATTCTTATCTAATATAAGGTTCTCTAGTATGCCTAGTAATAAATAATCTTTTTATAAAATATTTCTACTAGCTATATTATATTAATGTCCTTTCTTATTAGGATATAGAGTAAGTATTTTATATAGAGATTAATAATTATTATTATTATTTTATATATCTTCCCTTACTATTTTAATAATAAGAGATCTATAATAAAGTCTATACTTATTTATTATACTATTTTTATAAAAGTAAGTAGTAGTTCTAGCTTACTATAAGACTTATATTTATATATTATAATTCTTTAATAGATATTATACTCCTTAATATATATCTTAATATCTTATATTAACTTATACTAAAAGTATCTATACTTAATGCTTTCTAAGGTATATCTATACTAGTAATAACCCCTCTATAGATTATTATAATTTATTCTTATTATCTCTATGTATAGTGCTGTAGACTTTAGTATATAGATATAGTTTCTATATTAAAGAAGTCTATCTTTAATCTTTTATTTTAAGTAACTTAGCTTATCTATATTCCCTCCTTTTATATTAAGTAGTTTCTACTATATAAATATATTAATCTCTTAAATAATTTATAATAAATCTACTATAGCTATTAAGATATCTATAGAGTAGGCTATCTTAGAGATAAATATCTTATATATATTACTCTATAGTACTAGGAGGTCTATAACTCTTATAATACTAGTAATATCTTTCTTATTTAATAATATATTTTATTTATAAATAGTAGCTTTTATTTAGATATTTATAAGATACTCTTAGTTTATCTCTTATACCCCTCTAAGCTATATTATATATACTTATATTTCTCTTTATAAAAGATATTTATTTAGTCTTAATAATCCTATATATAGTTTATTTTATAATATTAGTAGCTATAGTAGGTCTATATCCTTAATTTCTATTATATCTATATAGTCTAGATAATAACTAGATATATCTATAGGGTTGCTAGCCCCTAGGTAATATTTAATTAAGAAATTAAATATAGATAAGTATTTTATTTATCTTATTTAATATAGATTTAGCTTCTTTATTATTATAAAGTAGTATAAATTAATATAATTAGATAATACTAAAATAGGGAATTTACTTTCTTCTAAATAATATCTTTATTATTTAAAGTATTCTATAATTATTAGTAGCTTTAAGTTATATATTTAATAATTCTTCTTTATTATAAGTTTTCTTAACTAGAATATTATTAGGTATTATTCTACTCTAAATA
Organism: Aspergillus oerlinghausenensis; assembly: GCA_014250555.1. Lineage (NCBI taxonomy): Eukaryota > Fungi > Ascomycota > Eurotiomycetes > Eurotiales > Aspergillaceae > Aspergillus > Aspergillus oerlinghausenensis. The sequence goes on from JAAKEQ010000086.1 coordinate 48,952, forward strand.
ACTAAGTATACTAGCTATTACTTATTTTAATATATCTATCTATAATTAAATCTATAGTTTATAGTTAAAATACTATAATATTAGTATAGTTATAGAGTATTACTTTAACTCCTTAAATACTTATAGTACCTCTTATATTAGTATAAATTATATAATTTTATTATCTTTCTTTATTAGCTCTAATAAGGGTATAGTAATCTATAAGTATTTCTTAATAAATATATAATAAAAATTTATAAAGCCTAGAAAGACTTATATCTCTTATATATTATATAATATAAGCTAATCTTTAATAGTTTTAATTTATTTAGATTCTATATATACTTTATAGAATCTAATTATAAAGCCTAGGAAATCTACTTCTTCTATATAGAATATATATTTACTAAGCTTAGTATATAACTTAGTCTTTTATAGTTAATATAAAACTACTTATATATATCTTTTATACTCCTCCTTATTCTAGGAATAGATTAATATATTATCTAGATAGATAATATAATATATATTAAGTAGATTACTTAGTATACTATTAATATAAGCTTAGAAAGTTACTAGTATATTAACTAGTCTAAAGGGTATTATTTAGTATTTATAATATTTATATTATATTTAGAATATAATCTTCTACTTATTACCTAGTTTAATCTAGATATAATAGTATATATTATATAGGTCTAGTTATATAAAGATCTTTACTTTTAATAATCTATCTAATATCTTATTAATTAGGGATAGTAGGTAATAATTCTTAATAATAATAGTATTTAGGCCTTAATAATTAATATATAATTATAGGCTATTATCTTTCTTTAGTATAAAAAGGATAGGTGCTCTTATAGGGTTTTTAGATTATTAAATCTAGTCTTTCTCTAATACTTTCTTAATATATATCTTTAAGACCTTTAGCTCTATAGCAGAAAGATTATATATTAGTCTAAATAAGGATTACTTCTCTAGTTTTAGCTTAATAATATAATTATACTCTATATTTACTATAAGTATATTAGCTTCCTTATCTAAAAAGATATCTATAAACTTATAGTATTATTCTAGAAGTACTAGTTTATTTATTAATAAGATAAAGAATAAGAGTACCTCTCTATCTATTATCTCTTATAGATAGATAATAAATATTATATTACCTATAAGAATGCCTTTTATATATTTATTAGATAATATAATCTCTAACTTAGGTATATTAGCTAGATCTTTATTAGCCTAATATTCCTATATATATTATATAAAATTAATTATTAGATTTACTACTACTAGCTATAGCTATCCTAAGATAAAGTTATACCTTAGTATATCTACTATATAGAATTCTATTCTAATACTCTAGGCTATTCCCTATATATCTATTACTATAATATAGAGATAAAATCTTCTATATAATATTATCTTTTAGTTATTAATTATCTTAATCTAGTAAGGTATATCTATTACCTATAGTAATAGATTCTTCTTTACCTAGTATTAGTTAATAAAGTTTCCCTATACTCCTATATCTAGGAGTAAGCTAATATTTTTTTTTATTATATTTCTAGTAGGTTCTTCTGTAGCTATCTTTATATTAAGTATTAGGGATATAATATTTATAATTCTCTTATTTAGGCCTAGTACTACTACTATATATATTACTAGATTATCTAGTTTTTTAGTTTTATATTATACTTTATATACTTTAGGTATTTTATTATTATATAGCCCTTATTATTATAATTATAATATTTAATAATACTCCTACTCTCTCTAGGGTTCTATTTCTTTTAGTTATAGAAGCTATACTTCTTTAGACTTAGGCCTCTATCTCTTCTTTAATATCTACTATAGGCTAGTATATCTACTCTCTAGGATATATAGCCCTTATATTTATTATACTTAGTTAGTTCTCTTTTAATAGCTATAACTTTATTAATATAACTAGTATAAGAGATATCTTCTATAATCTAGTAGATTAGGATCTTACTTTAAATATTAAGATATAACTTTATCTAGAGCTATGCTTTTTACTACTTATTAGTATAATTAATACTAAGCTAAGATTCTTATTACTTTAGATATATTATAAAGTTAGTTATTATCTATACTTCTAGCTACCTAATATCTATATACTTCTATAGTATATAATATACTAGTATCTTTAGGTTATTTACTTACTTTAGTAGGAATTAGATAAGTTACTTCTATATCTACTTTATAGATAGTAATTTTTAGTATCTTATCTATTAGCTAAGTATCTTATTAGTAAGTAGTAGAACTACTACTTATATTTTTTAGTATTCTTTAATATAGTATTAATAGTATTATTTAAAGTATACTATTATATTATTAATAAACTTAGTATAATTATATATACTCTTAAATTAGAAACCTATAGTAAATAGGATCTTTAGGATAATTTTAGTATCTATATCTAAGGAGTTATTATTATAGGTTAGTAGCTTAGTATTATTATTATCTATAGATATTCTAAATAATATAGATCTTAGTCTAAGGGATATCTATATATTATTACCTATAGATACTAGTTTATTAGTTATATTCTATATATCTTTATCTAGGGTAGTATATATAGGTAGTATAATTAATTAGTTCTATATATCTAGGATTTACTATATATATTTAATAGTTTTACTAAGCTCTTAAAGTATTTTATTATTATACTTAATCTACTCTAGTTTAGTAATTTATTTTTATATAATTTTATAATCTTTCTTAGAGAATAAGAGAGATTACTATTTATTAATTTTACTTAACTTAAAGATCTTAGGGATAGTGCTTATATCTTAATCTATTATTATATTTCTATTATTAATAGTTTATTAGATATATAATTACCTTAGAATAGGGATGCTCCTGATAGTAACTATTTTATTTAGTAAAATATATAAAAGTACTCCCTACTAGGCTATCTTAATAGGTAGAGTAATTAGAACTATAAGAGTACCTATAGAATGCTCTTTATTAAATAATAAATAATATAGTAGTAGTAATATCTTTATAGTTAAACTAATTACTAAGATATAAGCATCTCTCATATCTTAGTAGAGATAATATCTTTATAGGTTATATACTACCTATGTAACCCCTTATAGTTTGCTATGTACAGGTCTTCTGTGTCTAATACTTTTATACCTTAGTAGGGATAATATCTCTATAGGTCACATGCTACCTATATAACCCCTTATAGTTTACTACATACAGGTCCTCTATATCTAACATAATCTAAAAGATATCTATATATTATTACTTATAGATACTAGTTTATTAATTATATTCTATATAGCTTTATCTAGGGTAGTATATATAGATAATATAATTAATTAGTTCTATATATCTAGGGTTTATTATATATATTTAATAGTTTTACTAAGCTCTTAAAGTATTTTATTATTATACTTAATCTATTTTAATTTAGTAATTTATTTTTATATAGCTTTATAATCTTTCTTAAAAAGTAGGAAAGATTATTATTTATTAATTTTACTTAGTTTAGGGGCCTTAGGGATAGTGTTTATATCTTAATTTATTATTATTATGGTAGCTTGCAATTGATTGTATTGTATTTCATTAGTTAGTTAATGATCTCTGGTATATCTATGCTGGAGGTGGATAAGCAAGATAAATAACTAATATGCTCATGTGTCATACAACATATAGGGGCTACTAAAAAATATAGTATCCTTACTATAGGAAAGGTAAAGTAAAGGGAATATAAGTAAGCAGTCTAGATAAATAAGTAAATATATAGAGATAGCAGTCTAATAAAATAAGTAAATAAGTAAGTAAAGGGAATATAAGTAAGCAGTCTGGATAAAGAAGTAAATATATAGAGATAGTAGTTTAGTAAAATAAGTAAGTAGTCTAGATAAATAAGTAAATAAGCTAGTTAAAAAATACTAGATATATATCTTTAGTGCTATTAGTTTCCTTAAGAGCATCTATAATATATTTTCTTCCTTTTATAGTAAGGGCCTAATAATTAATACTATTAGATAATAGGGCCTTTTAGTTTATCTTACTTTAGGTAAAATACTATTACTTAATTCTATAGAGGGCCTTTACTATATTATTAGTAAATATTAAGTCCTTAGTATAGTCTGTAGCTCTAGTAAGTATATACTAGAGGACTAGGGCTAGTTTCCCCTATAGGTATATAGTAAGGTCTTTAGTAATATATATAGTTCTTAATTTTTTAAGGGTTACTAGCTAAGTAGTCTAGTTTAGGTTAATATCCTCTAGGAGATTATATTTCTTAAGTAGGTCCTTATTATCTATAGGTATAGTTATATCCTATGATATATATTATTATATAACCTAGTTAAGGTATATAGATAGGTCTATAGGTAGAGTAATTTTATTATTATTTAGCTCTTCCTCTGAGTTACTAATATTTCTAAAATATATATACTTCTTATCTTTAGAAGTTATACTTTATATTTATATCTTTATAAGATTAGTAATAATATTATTAATAGCTATAATTACTATATTTAGGTCTTATAGTTATTATAGAATATAAAGTAGTAAGGGTGGGCTATAGCTTCTATTTTATTACTAGAGGTAGATAGGCTATATAATTAGTATTATAGAGTTACTATAGTAAAATATATTATATTTATTATTATCTTCTTTATATTTTTCCTACTTTACCTATATATATATTTTTACTATAGTATCTTTACTATAGGGAGGTAGGTCCTATTTATAGATTATTTTAAGTAATTTAACTTCCTAGTTATACTAGTTATTCTAGAATTTAATTATCTTTAGTTTATAATTACTATATATAGCCTCTAGCTAACTAATTTAGTCCTTAAATAATATCTTAGCTAATTTAAGGCACTTAATTTTAGTCTTATATAGTAGATAGAGGTTATAATCCTTTACTATAATAATTTTTCTAGATACTTTATATATTTTATACTAGGGTATATATATTTTAGCTTATAGGAATACTATTATATATACTAGATAATAATAGGCTTTATAAGTATCTAAGTAACTATATAGAAGGTCCTTAATTATACTAACTACTATTATTAGGGGTTTTTTATTATTAAATTTTAGTACTAATAGTAGTAGTAATATAAGGTAGAATATAAAGAAGTTAATATTAATATACTACTTATTAGGTATAAATATAAATAGATTATAGTTATAGTCCTATACTATTTTCTATATATTAGTAATTTTCTTTATAGCTATAGCTTTAAGATTTAGTATATTTATAATTACTTTACCTACTATAGTTACAGCTAGGGTTACTTTAGGTTTAGAGGGGGTATATTTTATGCTTATATTATTATCTATAAATAATTTATCTATAAGTAATTATATTTCAGGAGTAGGGGGAGTTATATAAGGTTTAGGGTTATTTATAAATAGATGCTGCTTACTAGGGAGAATATAGTTAGTAGAAATAATATAGTTAAATAGTGCTTCCTTAATTTTATTATAGAAGTAGTTAATGTATTAATAAAGTAGTATATCTAGGGATTTAGCTAGTAATTTAGTATGTTATACTTATACTATAGGTAAAGATTTAACTATTAGGTCTAGGGAAGACATGTAATGGAGGTGTAGATAGATATATAAGGAGAAAGATATAGGAGAGAAAGTAAGAAGGTAATAGGGGAAGATATATATAGTAATATTTATTATTATTAGTTAAATAATAATAGGTAAATAGTGTTCATAGTAATTTAGTAAATAGATAAAGAAGCTAAGCTTAGGTAATAATTAATAAGGTGTTATAATATTACTAAATATAGAATAAAGAATATGCTTTAATAGATAGATTAGTAATAAATATATTTTAAGATAGTATAGCTATATTATAGCCCTTTAATAATCCTTAAATTCCTTAATAAGGTCCTAGGCATAATTAAGGTCCTTATTATTAAGCTATATATTCTTATGGTCCTTATATCCTAACTATTTAACTAGGTATTATATCTTCACCTTTCTACCTTTTATTTTATATATATACTTAGTAATAATATACTTAAGCTTATATTCCTCTTAGCCTTTAACTTATACTAGGCCTAGCTTATCTAGTAAGGGATAGTTAAATAGATCTTAGCCTAAGGGGTATAGCTCTAGATTTATAATAGATACTACTAGGTGGATATTATGGTAGCTTGCAATCGATTGTATCATATTTCATTAGTTTGTTGATGATCTCTGGTATATCTATGCCAGAGGTGGATAAGCAAGATAAATGACTGATGTGCTCACATGTTATATAATATATAAGGGCTGCTAAAAAATACAGTATCCTTACTATAGGAAAGGTAAAGCAAAGGGAATATAAGTAAGTAGTCTAGATAAATAAGTAAATACATAGAGATAGCAGTCTAGTAAAATAAGTAAATAAGTAAGTAAAGGGAATATAAGTAAGTAGTCTAAATAAATAAGTAAATAAGCTAGTTAAAAAATACTAGATATATATCTTTAGTGCTATTAGTTTCCTTAAGAGTATCTATAATATATTTTCTTCCTTTTATAGTGAGAGCCTAATAATTAATATTATTAGATAACAGGGCTTTTTAGTTTATCTTACTTTAGGTAAAATACTATTACTTAATTCTATAGAGGGCCTTTACTATATTATTAGTAAATAT
>JAAKEQ010000087.1:0-54878 GCA_014250555.1 Aspergillus oerlinghausenensis
TAGTAATAGTATTTAGGCCTTAGTAGTTAATATATAATCATAGGCTGCTATCTTTCTTTAGTATAAAAAGGATAGGTACTCCTGTAGGGCTTTTAGATTATTAAATCTAGTCTTTCTCTAGTACTTCCTTAATATATATCTTTAAGATCTTCAGCTCTGTAGCAGAAAGGTTATATATTAGTTTAAATAGGGGTTGCTTCCTTAGTTCTAGCTTAATAGTATGATTATACTCTATATTTAGTGTAAGTATATTAGCTTCCTTATCTAAAAAGATATCTATAAACTTATAGTATTATTCTAGAAGTACTAGTTTACCTATTAATAAGGTAAAGAATAAGAGTACCTCTCTATCCACTATCTCTTATAGGTAGATAATAAATATTATATTACTTATAAGAATGCCTTTTATATATTTATTAGGTAATATAATCTCTAGCTTAGGTATGTTAGGTAGATCTTTATTAGCCTAATATTCCTATATACATTGCATAAAATTAATTATTAGATTTACTACTACTAGCTATAGCCATCCTAAGATAAAATCATACCCTAGCATATCTACTACATAGAATTCTATTCTAATACTCTAGGCTATTCCTTATACATCTATTACTATAATATAGAGGTGAAATCTTCTATATAATATTACCTTTTAGCTATTAATCACCTTAATCTAGTAAGGTATACCTATTACTTATAGTAATAGATTCTCTTTCACCTAGTATTAGCTGATAAAGTTTCCCTATACTCCTATATCTAGAAGTAAGCTAATATCCTTCCCTACTATATTTCTAGTAGGTTCTTCTATAGCTATCTTTATGTCAAGTATTAGGGATATAGTGTCTATAGTTCCCTTACTTAGGCCCAGTGCTACTACCGCGCATATCACTGGACTATCTAGTTTTTTAGCTCTATATCATGCTTCATATGCTTTAGGTATTTTACTACTATATAGCCCTTACTACTATAGTTATAGTACTTAATAGTGCTCCTACCCTCTCTGAGGTTCTATTCTTTTTAGTTATAGAAGCTATACTTCTTTAGGCCTAGGCCTCTGCCTCTTCCTTAATATCTACTATAGGCTAGTATATCTACTCTCTAGGGCATATAGCCCTTATATTTATTATACTTAGTTAATTCTCTTTTAATAGCTATAACTTTATTAATATAACTAGCATAAGAGATATCTTCTATAATCTAGTAGGTTAGGATCTTACTTTAAATATTAGGGCATAGCTTTATCTAGAGCTATGCTTTTTACTATTTATTAGTATAGCTAATACTAAGCTAAGATTCCTATTACTCTAGGTATACTATAAAGTTAGCTATTATCTATACTTCTAGCTATCTAGTATCTATATACTTCTATAGCACACAGCATGCTAGGGTCTTTAGGTTATTTACTTACTTTAGTAGGAATTAGGTGAGTTACTCCCACATCTGCTTTGTAGGTAGTGATTCTTAGTATCTTATTTATTAGCTAAGTATCTTATTAGTAAGTAGTAGAACTACTACTTATACTTTTTAATATCCTTTAGTATAGTATTAGTAGTGCTATTTAAAGTATACTATTATACTATTAATAAACTTAGTATAATTATATATATTCTTAAATTAGAAGCCTATAGTAAATAGGACCTTTAGGATAGTTTTAGTATCTATATCTAAGGAGTTGTTATTATAGGCTAATAGCTTAGGATTATTATTATCTATAGGTATTCTAGGTAGTATAGATCTTAGTCTAAGGGGTATCTATATATTACTACTTATAGATACTAGTTCATTAGTTATATTCTATATAGTTTTATCTAGGGTAGTATATATAGGTAGTGTGATTAATTAGTTCTATATATCCAGGGTTTACTATATATATTTAATAGTTTTACTAAGCTCTTAGAGTATTTTATTATTATACTTAATCTACTCTAGTTTAGTAATTTACTTTTATATAGCTTTATAATCTTCCCTAAAGAGTAGGGGAGATTACTATTTACTAATTTTACTTAGCTTAGGGGCCTTAGGGGTAGTGCTTATATCTTAATCTACTATTATATTTCTATTATTAGTAGTTTATTAGGTGTGTAATTATCTTAGAATAGGGGTGCTCCTAGTAGTAACTATTTTACTTAGTAAAATACATGAAAGTACTCCCTACCAGGCTATCTTAATAGGTAGAGTAATTAGAACTATAAGAGTACCTATAGAATACTCTCTATTAAATAGTGGATAGTGTGGTAGTAGTAATACCTTTATAGTTAAACTAATCACTAAGGTGTAAGTATCTCTTGTACCTTAGTAGAGATAATATCTTTATGGGTCACATGCTACCCACATGACCCCTCACAGTTTACTACATACAGGTCTTCCGCGCCTAACAAATATTAACATCCCTAGAAGGACCTAGTAAAGAGTAATATATACTACTAAGTAATATATAAGTAAACCTTATAGTCTAAATAGCCTAGTAGTTATAAAATATTACTAATTAAATAGCCTAGCTAGAGGAATAATAAATAGCTATTACTACTATAATAATACCTACCCCCTAGGTAACTCCTTCCTTACTAACCTCTATAAAAGACCTAGTAAAGAGGCTAAAGCCTATTCTACCTAATATAAAGATATATAATAGCACTAATAAGGCTATATACTAGATCTTTTACTCTAAGTTATAGATAAAATTACTACTTAATTAAGCTATAATTAGCTCCTACTATAAGTACTTATAGTATATATTTAGCAGACTTAAGGGAAATACTATAATAGTTATAGCCCTTTAGATAAATTAGTATAGGAATAACCTAAATATAATATAGATAACCCTAAATAGCCTATATAACTAGCTTAATCTTATATTCCTTAATTAGAATAGGAGTAAGAAAGCCCTATAAGAATTATAAATCTTATATTAAGATAATTATCTATTTAATAAGCTGCTGGCAGACCTTAATTAATTATTAATAGAAGCTAGGGGCTATTCTTAGTCTAATAAAGTAAAGAAGAATTATTTAGATAGTACCCTAAGCCTTAAAGTAGAGGGAGTACTAGTAGATATCTAGAAGGAAGAGATCTTTATAGACTATTATTATTAAGTATAATAAGTAGCTAACTAAGTAAAAGCCTTATATATAAGAAGATTAGGCTATTCTAATTAGTATAAAAGAGATATATAGACTACTAGCTATAGCTATACTATATATACTTTTATACCTCTAGTAAACCCTCCCCTAGTTATAACTAGTTCTAATAATACTATAGATTAAAAGCCCTTCTCTATAACCCTAGCTTGCTAGTAGTGCTGTGCTAAATAGGTTAATAAAATAAAGCTATCCTAGTACTATAATAAAGAAAGATACTTATACTATAAAGTATTAGACTATATAATTAAAGGATACTAGTACCTAGGAGCTATTCCCTTATAAAATAAGGAGCTAAAATTATTATATACTTCTTAAGTTATTAGACCCCTACTTAAAGATAATAAAGAAAATAAGTTAGAAAATAAGTTATCCTTATAAAAAGACTCTTATAGAGGCTAGTTAAATAATTAATATAGCTAAAGAGCTAGTATTACTTATATCTTAAGAAAGATATACTTACTAATTATAGATAATTTTAGTAGACTATTAGATTTAACACCCCTAAATTTATTATATTAGGAATAGTTAATAAGGAATATAACTATAGAATTCTACTAAATACTAGATATATATCTTATATAATTATAGCTAAATACTTTATATAGAAGCTATAATTAGAGTAAATAAAGATTAAGCTAATCTATCTTAATAACTATACTAGTATAACTAGGAGTATTATTTTAATTATTACCTATTTCTTACTAAATATTAGTAGTAACTACTAATATATAGTCTATATATATATAGTGCTAAAGCTAGGTAATAAGACTAATTTAATACTAGAGACCTTATAGATAGTAGATTAGAAGGCTATTATTAAAGTAAAAGAACCCTAGTTAAGATTTATAGATAGCTCTACTATTAAGAATATTAAGAATAAGCTAAAGCTAGTAGTAAAGTAGGTTAATATCTAAAAGTTTATAATCTATTACTAATAATAAAGAAGATATGGCAGCTTGCAATCGATTGTATTGTATTTCATTAGTTAGTTGATATTCTCCAGTATCTCTATGCCAGAGGTGGATAAGGAAGATAAATAATCAACATACTCACATATCATATAATATATAGGGGCTGCTAAAAAATATAGTATCCTTACTATAGGAAAGGTATTAATAAGTAGAACACATGTAAAGTAAGTAAAGGTAATATAAGTAAGTAGTCTAGATAAATAAGTAAATATATAAAGATAGTAGTCTAGTAAAATAAGTAAATAATCTAGTTAAAAAATACTAGATATATATCTTTAGTACTATTAGTTTCCTTAAGAGTATTTATAATATATTTTCTTTCTTTTATAGTAAGGGTCTAATAATTAATATTACTAGATAATAAGGCCTTTTAGTTTATCTTACTTTAGGTGAAATACTATTACTTAATTCTATAGAGGGCCTTTACTATATTATTAGTAAATATTAAATTTTTTATATAGCCTATAGCTCTAGTAAGTATATACTAGAGGGCTAGGGCTGGTTTTCCTTATAGGTATGTATTAAAGTCTTTAGTAATTTATATAATTCTTAATTTCTTTAGGGTTAGTGCCTAAGTAGACTAGTCTAGGTTAATATCATCTAGGAGGTTATATTTCTTAAGTAGGTCCTTATTATTTATAGGTATAGTTATATCCTATAATATATGCTATTATATAACCTAGTTAAGATATATAGATAGATATATAGGTAGGGTAATCTTATTATTATCTAGTTCTTCCTCTAAGTTACTAATATTCCTAAAATATATATACTTCTTACCTTTAGAAGTTATACTTTATATTTATATCTTTATAAGATTAGTAATAATATTATTAATAGCTATAATTACTATATTTAGGTCTTATAGTTACTATAGAATATAAAGTAGTAGGGGTAGGCTATAGCTTCTATTCTATTACTAGAGGTAGATAGGCTATATAACTAGTATTATAGAATTACTATAGTAAAATATATTATATTTATTATTATCTTCTTTATACTTTTCCTACTTTACCTATATATATATCTTTACTATAGTATCTTTATTATAGGGCAGTAGGTCCTATTTATAGATTATTTTAAGTAATTTAACTTCCTAGTTATACTAGTTATTCTAGAATTTAATTATCTTTAGTTTATAATTACTATATATAGCCTCTAGCTAACTAATTTAGTCCTTAAATAATATCTTAGCTAATTTAAGGCACTTAATTTTATTCTTATATAGTAGATAGAGATTATAATTCTTTACTATAATAGTTTTTCTAGATACTTTATATATTTTATACTAGGGTATATATATTTTAGCTTATAAGAATATTATTATATATACTAGATAATAATAGGCTTTATAGATATTTAAGTAATTATATAGAAGGTCCTTAATTATACTAACTATTATTATTAGGGGTTTTTTATTATTAAATTTCAGTACTGATAGTAATAGTAATATAAGATAGAATATAAAGAAGTTAATATTAATATACTACTTATTAGATATAAATATAAATAGGTTATAGTTATAATCCTATACTACTTTCTATATATTAGTAATTTTCTTTATAGCTATAGCTTTAAGGTTTAGTATATTTATAATTACTTTACCTACTATAGTTATAGCTAGGGTTACTTTAGGTTTAGAGGGGGTATATTTTATACCTATATTATTATCTATAGATAATTTATCTATAAGTAATTATATTTTAGGAGTAGGGGGAGTTATATAAGATTTAGGGTTATTTATAAATAGATACTACTTACTAGGGAGAATATAGTTAGTAGGAATAATATAGTTAAATAGTACTTTCTTAATTTTATTATAGAAGTAGTTAATATATTAATAATATAGTATATCTAGGGATTTAGCTAGTAATTCTATGTATTATATTATAGGTGAAGATTTAACTATTAGATCTAGGGAAGATATATAATAGAGGTGTAGGTAGATATATAGGAGAAAGATAAGAAGATAATAGGGGAAAGGGTAAGAAGATAATAAGGGGCCTTATATAGTAGTATTTACTATTATTAGTTTTATAATAATAGGTAAATAGTATTTATGGTAATTTAGTAAATAAATAAAGAAGCTAAGCTTAGGTAATAACTAATAAGGTATTATAGTGCTAAATATAGAATAAAGAATATGGTTTAATAGATAGATTAGTAATAGATATATTTTAAGGTAGTATAGCTATATTAAGGCCCCTTAATAGTCCTTAAATTCCTTAATAAGGTCCTAGGCATAGTTAAGGTCCTTATTATTAAGCTATATATTTTTATGGTCTTTATATCCTAACTATTTAATTAGGTATTATATCTTCACCTTTCTATCTTTTATTTTATATATATATTTTATAATAATATGCTTAAGCTTATATTCCTCTTAGTCTTTAACTTATACTAGGCCTGGCTTATCTAGTAAGGGATAGTTAAATAGATCTTAGCCTAAGGGGTATAGCTCTAGATTTATAATAGATACTACTAGGTAGATATATTAAGTATTTAGTATTTCTAGCTTATAGGCTAAGAGGCCTATATATTATATAATATAGAATAGATCTATATACTAGTTACTATACTTTATAGATATAGCTTTAGGGATTATATATCCCTTATATAGTTTCAGCAGGACTTTATCCCCTAGATTAAATATTATAGGCTTATATAATTTATTATACTACCTCTTTATAATGATTACTACTAATTTTAATATCTTAACTATATTAATATAAGCTTTAAAGCTTTAGATTTTTCCTTTACTATATAATCTAAGGGCTGTTAGTTTTAGTAGTATTATATTATATATTAGTTAGTAAGTAGAAAATCTAGTAGATAAATTATAATAATTATTTAATATTATCTATAATTATAGTAATGCTTTTAGCTATTCTTTATAGTTACTTAGGGTAGAGATAGCCATATAGAGATAGAGTTTAATTATTTAGTTATACTACTCTAACTAATTATTAGATTAGGGGTAATATATTATTATATATTTTAGTTATATACCCTATTACTTAAAAATATCTTTCTATATTTATATAATAAACTTAGGGTCCTAATCTAAAATAATTTTTCTTAGAGAGCCCTAGTTACCTTTAGCTAAGTATATAACCAGACTATTAGCCTATTATATTAATATCTAGGTATCTTAGCCTAGAATAGCTATATTTCTTTTAGTAAACTTATCTATTATAGACATAACTATATTATATATACTAGTTTCTAGTAATCCTACTATAAAGTTAATAGTAATTATATAAAAAGGTATTAGTAGCTCTAGTATAGATTATAGTATTTTATATAGTTTATAGTACCTAGTTTAGTATTTTAAATATATTATATAGTACTAGATATATTCTAAGACTATTTTTATTAACTAGGGTATTATTATTCCTTAGAGATTCTTAACTATTTAAGTAAATCCTAGGTAACCTATATTATTATATATAATCTAAAGCACCTTATATAAATATATAATTAGAATATATAATATCTCTTAGCTATTCTTTATAGTAGGTAAAGAGTAGAGGATACTATTATATAATTTATAAGATATTCTAGTTAGGTAAGGTAATATCTTATTAGTCTAGATTATCTAGATAATATTTAATTATTTTAGGTCCTTTTAATAGCTATTAATAAGCTTTTACTTCTATTTATTAGATATTTTAATAATAGTAATACTAGCTATATATACTATAGTTATAATACCTTATAGGCATATATCTAAGTATTAGATTATATTAAGGGAATCTTCTAGGTTATTAGTAGTATAGCTAGGTAGCTTTAATAGAGTATCTAGTACTAGATAGGTATGTCTAGGCTTATAGTATAATTTAATACTAAATATCTAGATAAATTAGCTAGCATGTATTAAGCATAGATTAAGTTTATTAATATTAGCTATTATTATAAGAGATATTTATTTTATAATAGATATAGTTACAGCATAATTAGTATATATTATAATAGGCTTATAATATAATTAAATAATATAATAAAGCTTTCTAATACCCTAGATAACTCTTAATATTTCTAGCTTTATTAGCTAGTATTACTTCTTAGCTTTTCTAAGTAATCTACTTAGGAAGAGTATTAGTTCTACTATTACTAATATAGGGGTAGCTTCTATATTCTAATTAGAATTATAATATAGTAAAGTATTATTATTATATTTAGTATAGAAAAATATTATACTATATCTCCTTTTCTTTAAGAAGTTAATATCTATAAATATTTAGTACTTTAGGTTATAATAGATAAATATTAATAATATTTTAAAATAGCTCTATATTATAGTAAATACTTTATTCTTATTTTATATTAGTTCTATAAGGATAGCTTTTCTTAAATAGCTTTTATAGGGTTTCCCTTTAGCAGGGCTAAGATTAATAAGATATATTTTTCTATCTTATAGTAGTTAGGCTTTACCTATATAGAATAATATATAATTCCTTAGGATGCCTATTATTCCTAGGTAAGTTAATAAGTCTACTAATATATTAGGGAATTTTATCTTTATAAGGGCCTTAAGGTGATCTATAAGGGCTAATATACCTAGGGATATAATATTTTATCCTAGGAGCTTTATAAATAGGAATCTAATATATACTTTAGTTAGGTTTAGTATAATATATACTTTATAATATTATTAAAGCACCTAGTATAAGTATAATATATAATCTTCTAGGGTAAGTAACTAAATAATAAAGTTATTAATAAAACCTCTCTAGAATTTACATAGGTTTTAGAATATATTATTAATTTAGTACTATATATAGGTCCTACTATTCCTAAATCCTATTAGGTATACCTTAAAGTATTCTTATCCTTAGTAAGATATAATAGTAATATGCTTATAGGCTAATAGGTAGATTTATTATTAGTAGAAGAATTATATTATATTAATAATAGTAATATATTTTATACTAGATATTAATAATAGTATTTCTTCCTAGGATAGTAGTAGGTATATATTAGGTATTACTTCCTAGTTAAGGTTATAATTATCTATAATAACTTAGGATTTTAATTTCTCTTTACTATCCTCTATAGTTATTCACTATATAATAAATACTAGATAACTAGATAGTATATAGTTTTTAGGGAAGGCTATATACCTAGTTTAATATAGTCTATTAAATACTTTATCTATAATATCTTTATCTTATTAACTTATAGAGTATCTTTTTAAGCTTTTTTATAGATAGTCTTCCTAGCTATCTTTTATTAGTATTTATATCTATTTATCTTTAGGGATGTTAATAAAGTTAGTATTTATCTATATATCTAGAAATTCTATAAGGACTAGGTATAGTATATTAATTATATAATTATTCCTATAGATAATTATATTATTAGGGAGTTTAGTTTACTATTTTAGGTTATTATTAATTAAGATAATTTACTAGTGTTACTTAGGTTCCTTATATATAGTTATATATAGATCTAGTTTAGTAAGTTTTATTACTTTATATTACTTAGTAATTTATAGTTTAATAATAGCTTATTATTTTTCCTTTAGTTATATATACTATATATTAATTATATCTATCTTAAATAGTATTCTAATCCTTACTTTATTATTAATAGTGATTAGTTACTATATTAGGTTAACTACTATAATATAGAAGAAGTTTATATTAATTATAAGTATAAAAAATACTAAGCTATAGTACTAGAGTAGCTTAAATAAATAATCTCTATCTTTAGATAGGTCCTTAGATACCTTTTACTAGATAGGAATATAGATCTTTTACTATAGTTAAACTATAATTTTCTTATTAGAGTAGATAGGCTGTAGTATTATATAGTAATTTTATTTAAGAGTAATAGTAATAGGGATAATAGTATTATTATATAATACTATAATAGCTATATATAAGATAAAGTTAATAGAAAAGCCTTTTATAGTAAGTATATTAACTCTAATAAGTATATTTATCTTTAGGCCTTATATAATATAAGCCTTATATTAAATATATACTAGTATAGGCTTATTATTAACTATTACTAGGAAAGATAGTAGAATAATAATAAAATATATACTAGTAAAGCTATTAGATATACCTTTAACTAGTATAGGTATAGGGTAGTTAAGGATCTTAATTATAGATATATAATATAGTAGAAACTACTTATTAATAATTATTATAGTATAGCTAGTATTAAGATAAATTAATATAATAGAGTTTAATTATACTAGATAAGCTTATATAATTATATATTTCTAGCTTTAGAATTTCAGCCTAGGAATATCCTTATTTAGGGTTATAATAGAGTAGATAATAAGTATTACTAGGTCTAGATAATAAGACTTAGCTTCTAGTACTTTATAAGTTAGTATATAAGTATATAGGGTATTACTAGATAGGAATATAGAACTATAGTTAATATAGTTAATACTAGATATTTCTAGTTCTACTATATATATATCTGCATCTATTAAGTTATAATACTCTAGTTTTATATATAGATTATTAGTATATTACTTATTACTTTTAGGGCCTAGTTTATAGTAAAAGTTAGGGTTATTAAACTATAGTTTAGCTAGGCTATAGTCTTATTCTACTATATTATTACTATAGTTTATATACTTAGGTCTGTGGTATTATATATAGGTAAAATTAGATTTATCTTTTTTATCTTAGGTTATAGCTAGATACTATAGGGGAATAGGAGGTATAGCTATAGGGGGTAGAAGTATCTTCTATTAATAAATTAGTATATTAGCCTAATAATTCTACTATAGCTACCCTCTTTAGTTTTATTATAGGTTTTAGGACTACTATCTTTCTTAGAGGTTTAATATATAGTTTTACTATTACTATAGGTTTTTATCTTATACCTAATAGTTTTACTATTACTATTAGTTTATATTCTAGGTTTATTAAGGAGGGTATTACCTTAGAAGATAAAAATTATAGAAATAGTTAAACTAATTAGTCTATTTATAGTTTAAGATATTAATAAATTTAGTAATAGTTGTGCCTTCTTAGGGTTTATTAATATTAGAGTATAGGGTAATATCTATATTATACTAAGTATAGAGAACTAGTAGATATTCTATTTCTACTTTACCTACTTATTTAGTAAGGATAATAACTATTAAAATATATGCTAAGGGACTTTTCTAGTATTAGATATTAGTAATAGTGTTATATGACACGTGAGCACATCAGTTATTTATCTTGCTTATCTACCTCTAGCATAGATATACTGGAGATCATTAACTAACTAATGAAATACCATATAATTAATTACAAGCTACCATAAAATAGTAGCATATCTGGTTTTTAATAATCTAGGACCTAGATTTATAATATTCCCCTGAAAGATTTCCCTAATTTTCTTCTCCATTAAATCTCCTTATATATCTATCTAACCACCCTAGTAAGGGCTTCCTTGCAGGCTGGTAAGGCTAATATTAATACCCTTAGACTTACTAGATAAAATTATTAAAATTATATATTAAATTACTAAATATTATTAAACCTTCCCTAACTAAGCAAGATCTCCTAATCTTAAAACCTAAATTAACTATATTATTATATATTACCCTAACCTACTACCCTATCTTACTCTATTAGATACATCAGCTCTAGCTAGAAGAACTAGAGCTATATCTAAATTTATTAATATATAATACCCTAAGTCCTGGTTATACTTACTATAGATATTCCAGGCTGTAATATAGTATTTTCTTATAAGAATAAGTAAAATTACTATTATTAAGCCTAAAATCACACCTATATATATATAGATGCCTAAGATAGTAGAAAGACCTTAGGCTATACTAACTAAACTATAGCCTTAGAAGGCTATACTAGTTAATAGAGTCCTGCCTATTAACTTTAATCTAGTCTTTAATAGAAAGTATTTCTTTATACTAGACCTAAAGCTTATTATACTATAGTATACTCCTACTTTACTATTAATACCTAATCCTATCTAAGATTCCTTTACCTTATATTACTTACCCACTATAGAAACACAGCATTCTTAGTCTAATAATAATATTATATCTAGTAACCTCTTACTAGGCCTAGATTCCTTATTTAACCCCTATAAAACTATATAATCTAGGTAAATACTACTAATAGTAGACTAAAATACTAGCTAGGCTTTATCTAGTAAGTAGTAAGTAAATACTAGTAAAACTAAGAAAGTTAAGGAAATACTATTCTCCCCTACTTAAATATAGGCACTATAAAAGATTATATAATAAGTAATCTAAGTATTACTCCTAGTATTTAATAATAGTAATACCCTAAGGTCTTATAAACCTATTATTAGAATAGATAAATACTATACCCCTATTAAATACTATACCTGTTGTATGACACATGAGCATATTAGTTATTTATCTTACTTATCCACCTCTAGCATAGATATACTAGAGATGATTAACTAACTAATGAAATACCATATAATTAATTATAAGCTACCATAAAATGGTAGCATGTCTGGTTTTTAATAATCTAGGACCTAGATTTATAATATTCCCCTGAAAGATTTCTCTAATTTCTTCTCCATTAAATCTCCTTATATTATAATTATAATCTATTTAACCACCCTAGCAAGGGCTTCCTTGCAGGCCAGGCAGGCTAATATTAACACCCTTAGACTTACTAGATGAAATTATTAAAATTATATATTAAATTACTGAATACTATTAAACCTTCCCTAACTAAGTAAGATCTCCTAACCTTAAAACCTAAATTAACTATATTATTATATATTACCCTAACCCACTACCCTATCTTACTCTATTAGATGCACTAGCTCTAGCTAGAAGAATTAGAGCTATATCTAAACCTATTAATATATAATACCCTAAGTCCTAGTTATACTCACCACAGATATTCTAGGCTATAATATAGTATTTTCTTATAAGAATAAGTAAAATTACTACTATTAAGCCTAAAATTATACCTATATATACACAGATGCCTAAGATAGTAGAAAGACCTTAGGCTATACTAACTAAATTATAGCCTTAGAAGGCTATACTAGTTAATAGAGTCCTACCTATTAACTTTAATCTAGTCTTTAATAGAAAGTATTTCTTTATACTAGACCTAAAGCTTACTATATTATAGTATACTCCTGCTTTATTATTAATACCTAATCCTATCTAAGATTCCTTTATTTTATATTACTTACCTACTATGAAAACATAGTATTCTTAGTCTAATAATAATATTATATCTAGTAACCTCCTACTAGGCCTAGATTCCCTATTTAACCCCTATAAAATTATATAATCTAGGTAAATACTACTAATAGCAGACTAAAATACTAGCTAGGCTTTGTCTAGTAAGTAGTAAGTAAATACTAGTAAAACTAAGAAAGTTAAGGAAATACTATTCTCCCCTACTTAAATATAGGTACTATAAAAGATTATATAGTAAGTAATCTAAGCATTACTCCTAGTATTTAATAATAGTAATACCCTAAGATCTTATAAACCTATTATTAGAATAGATAAATACTATACCCCTATTAAATACTACACCCCTGTATTATCCACAGGCACTATATTAAGTAATAATTACTAAAGACCTATAGATATTAGCTATTTCTTTCTTAATATGCTATACTTATAGGGATATAAAGATACTATTAATAAAGATAATAAGATATATTATTACTTTATCTATATATTTACTAACAGGCTCTGTATAGTAGTATAATCTAGAGATATAGTAAAAATATCCTAAAATTTAGATATATATCTTTAGGGAGAAGTAGTAAAGTAGTAGAATAATAAGCTAGACCTAATTATATAAATAGGGCTAATTTACTCCTTAAGTATAGATAACTAGTATAAGTAGCTTAAGAAATACTTTAAAATACCCCCTAGCTAAGTAATAGAATAACTTACTAATATTAAATATACTATTACTAATATCTAACACTAGAAAAGTCCCTTAGTATATATTTTAATAGTTATTACCCTTGCTAAATAAGCAGGCAAAGTAGAAATAGAATATCTATTAGTTCTCTATACTTAGTATAATATAGATATTACCCTATACTCTAATATTAATAAACCCTAAGAAGGCATAACTATTACTAAATTTATTAATATCTTAAACTATAAATAGACTAATTAGTTTAACTATTTCTATAATTTTTACCCCCTAAGGTAATACCCTTCTTAATAAACCTAGAATATAAACTAATAGCAATAGTAAAACTATTAGATATAAGATAAAAACCTATAGTAATAATAAAACCATATATTAAACCCTTAAGGAAGATAGTAGTCCTAAAACCTATAATAAAACTAAAGAGGGTAACTATAGTAGAATTATTAAGCTAATATACTAATTTATTAGTAGAAGGTACTTCTACCTTCTATAGTTATACCTCCTATTTCTCTATAGCATCTAGCTATAACCTAAGGTAAAAAAAGTAAATCTAATTTTATCTATATATAATATTATAGACCTAAGTATATAAACTATAGTAATAATATAATAGAATAAGACTATAGCCTAGCTAAACTATAGTTTAATAACCCTAACTTTTACTATAAACCAGGCCCTAAAAGTAATAAGTAATATACTAATAATTTATATATAGAACTAGAGTATTATAACTTAATAGACATAGATGTGTATATAGTAGAACTAGAAATATCTAGTATTAACTATATTAACTATAGTTCTATATTCCTATCTAGTAATGCCCTATATACTTATATACTAACTTATAAAGTATTAGAAGCTAAGTCTTATTATCTAGACTTAGTAATACCTATCATCTACTCTACTATAACCCTAAATAAGGATATTCCTAGGCTAAAATTCTAAAGCTAGAAATATATAATTATATAAGCCTATCTAGTATAATTAAACTCTACTATATTAATTTACCTTAATACTAGCTATACTATAATAATTATTAATAAGTAGTTTCTACTATATTATATACCTATAATTAAGATCCTTAACTACCCTATACCTATACTAGTTAAAGGTATATCTAATAGCTTTACTAGTATATATTTTATTATTATTCTACTATCTTTCCTAGTAATAATTAATAATAAGCCTATACTAGTATATATTTAATACAAGGCTTATATCATATAAGGCCTAAAGATAAATATACTTATTAGAGTTAATATACTTACTATAGAAGGCTTTTCTATTAACTTTACCTTATATATAGCTACTATAGTATTATATAATAATACTATTATCCCTATTACTATTACTCCTAAGTAAAATTACTATATAATACTATAGTCTATCTACTCTAATAAGAAAATTATAGTTTAATTATAGCAAAAGATCTATATTCCTATCTAGTAAAAGATATCTAAGGACCTACCTAAAGATAGAGATTATTTATTTAAGCTACTCTAGTACTATAGCTTAGTATTTTTTATACTTATAGTTAATATAAACTTCTTCTATATTATAGTAGTTAACCTAATATAGTAACTAATCACTATTAATAATAGAGTAAGGATTAGAATACTATTTAAGATAGATATAATTAATATATAGTATATATAATTAAAGGAAGAATAGTAAGCTATTATTAAATTATAAATTATTAAGTAATATAAAGTAATAAAACTTACTAAACTAGATCTATATATAGCTATATATAAGGAACCTAAGTAATACTAGTAAATTATCCTAATTAATAATAACCTAAAATAGTAAACTAAACTCCCTAATAATATAACTATCTATAGGAATAACTATATAATTAATACACTATACCTAGTCCTTATAGAATTTCTAGATATATAGATAAATACTAACTTTATTAACATCCCTAAAGATAAATAGATATAAATACTAATAAAAGATGGCTAGAAAGACTATCTATAAAAAAGCTTAAAAAGATACTCTATAAGTTAATAAGATAAAGATATTATAGATAAAGTATTTAATAGACTATATTAAACTAGGTATATAGCCTTTCCTAAAAACTATATATTATCTAGTTATCCAGTGTTCATTATATAGTAAATAACTATAGAGAATAGTGAAGAAAAATTAAAATCCTAAGTTATTATAGATAATCATAACCTTAACTAGGAAGTAATACCTAATATATATCTACTATTATCCTAGGAAGAAATACTATTATTAATATCTAGTGTAAAATATATTATTATTATTAATATAATATAATTCTTTTACTAATAGTAAATCTATCTATTAGCCTATAAGCACATTACTATTATATCTTATTAAGGATAGGAATACTTTAAGGTATATCTAATAGGATTTAGGAATAGCAGGACCTATATATAGTACTAAATTAATAATATATTCTAAGACCTATATAACTTCTAGAGAGGTTTTATTAATAACTTTATTATTTAGTTACTCACCCTAGAAGATTATATATTATACTTATACTAGGTACTTTAATAATGCTATAAAGTATGTATTATACTAAACCTAACTAAAGTATATATTAGATTCCTATCTATAAAGCTCCTAGGGTAAAATATTACCTCTCTAGGTATATCAGCCCCTATGGATTACCTTAAGGCCCTTATAAAGATAAAATTCCCTAATATACTAGCAGACCTATTAACTTACCTAGGAATAATAGATATCCTAAGAAATTATATATTATTCTATATAGGTAAAGCCTAACTACTATAAGATAGAAAAATATATCTTACTAATCTTAGCCCTGCTAAAGGGAAACCCTGTAAAAACTACTTAAGAAAAGCTATTCTTATAGAACTAATATAAAATAAGAATAAAGTATTTACTATGATATAGAGCTATTTTAAAATACTACTAATACTTATCTATTATAACCTAAAGTACTAAATATTTATAGATATTAACTTCTTAAAGAAAAGGGGATATAGTATAATATTTTTCTATACTAAATATAATAATAATACTTTACTATATTATAATCCTAATTAGAATATAGAAGCTACCCCTATATTAGTAATAATAGAACTAATACTCTTCCTAAGTAGATTACTTAGAAAAGTTAAGAAGTAATACTAGCTAATAAAGCTAGAAATATTAGGAGTTATCTAGGGTATTAGAAAGCTCTATTATATTATTTAATTATACTATAAGCCTATTATAATATATACTAATTATGCTGTAACTATATCTATTATAAAATAAATATCTCTTATAATAATAACTAATATTAATAAACTTAATCTATACTTAGTACATGCTAGCTAATTTATCTAGATATTTAGTATTAAATTATACTATAAGTCTAGATATACCTATCTAGTACTAAATACTCTATTAAGGCTGCCTAACTATACTACTAATAATCTAGAAGATTCCCTTAATATAATCTAATACTTAGATACATACCTATAAGGTATTATAATAGTAGTATATATAGCTGGTATTACTATTATTAAAATATCTAATAAATAGAAGTAAAAGCTTATTAATAGCTATTAAAAGGACCTAAAATAATTAAATATTATCTAGATAATCTAGACTAATAAGATATTACCTTATCTAACTAGGATATCTTATAAATTATATAATAGTATCCTCTACTCTTTACCTGCTATAAAGGGTGGCTAAGAGGTGTTATATATTCTAATTATATATTTATATAAGGTGCTTTAGATTATATATAATAATATAGGTCACCTAGGATTTACTTAAATAGTTAAGAATCTCTAAGGAATAATAATACCCTAGTTAATAAAAATAGTCTTAGAATACATCTAGTACTATATAATATATTTAAAATACTAAATAAGATACTATAAACTATATAGAATATTATAACTTATACTAGAGCTATTAATACCTTTTTATATAATTACTATTAACTTTATTATAGGATTATCAGAAACTAGTATATATAATATAGTTATATCTATAATAGATAAGTTTACTAAAAGAAATATAGCTATTCTAGGCTAAGATACCTAGATATTAATATAATAGGCTAATAGTCTGGTTATATACTTAGCTAAAGATAACTAGGGCTCTCTAAAAAAAATTATTTTAGATTAGGACCCTAAGTTTATTATATAAATATAGAAAGATATTTTTAAGTAATAAGGTATATAACTAAAATATATAATAATATATTACCCCTAATCTAATAGTTTTTAGAGTAGTATAACTAAATAATTAAACTTTATCTCTATATAGCTATTTCCACCCTAGAGAACTATAAAGACTAGCTAAAGATATTACTATAATTATAAGTAATATTAAATAGTTATTATAATTTATTAATTAGATTTTCTACCTACTAACTAATATATAGTATAATACTGCTAAAACTAACTACCCTAGGATTATATAGTAAAGAAAAAATCTAAAGTTTTAAGGCTTATTTTAATATAGCTAAGATACTAAAATTAGTAGTAATAACTATAAAGAAGTAATATAATAAATTATATAAACTTATATTATTTAACCCAGGTGATAAAGTCCTATTAAAACTATATAAGGGATATATAATCCCTAAAGCTATATCTATAAAGTATAGTAACTAGTATATAGGTCTATTTAATATTATATAATATATAGGCCCCTTAGCTTATAAGCTAAAAATACTAAATACTTAGTATATCTACCTAGTAGTATTTATTATTAATCTAGAGCTATACCCCTTAGGCTAAGATCTATTTAATTATTCTTTATTAGATAAGCCAGGCCTAGTATAAGTTAAAGGCTAAGAGAAATATAAGCTTAAGTATATTATTACTAAGTATATATATAAAATAAAAGATAGAAAGGTGAAGATATAATACTTAGTTAAATAGTTAGGATATAAGAACTATAAAAATATATAACTTAATAATAAGGACCTTAATAATGCCTAGGACCTTATTAAGGAATTTAAGGACTATTAAAGGGCTATAATATAGCTATACTACTTTAAAATATATCTATTACTAATCTATCTATTAAAGCATATTCTTTATTCTATATTTAGTAATACTATAATACCTTATTAGTTATTATTTAAGCTTAGCTTCTTTATCTATTTACTAAATTACTATAAATACTATTTACTTATTATTATTTAACTAATAATAGTAAATACTATTATATATATCTTCTCTTATTATCTTCTTACTTTCTCTTCTATATCTTTCTCCTTATATATCTATCTACACCTCTATTACATGTCTTCCCTAGATCTAATAATTAAATCTTTATCTATAGTATAATATACTAAATTACTAGCTAAATCCCTAGATACACTACTTTATTAATATATTAACTACTTCTATAATAAAATTAAGAAAGTATTATTTAACTATATTATTCTTACTAATTATATTCTCCCTAGAAAGTAGTATATATTTATAAATAACCCTAAATCTTATATAACTCCCCCTACTCCTAAAATATAATTACTTATAGATAAATTATTTATAGATAATAATATAGGCATAAAATATACCCCCTCTAAACCTAAAGTAACCCTAGCTATAACTATAGTAGGTAAAGTAATTATAAATATACTAAACCTTAAAGTTATTATTATAAAGAAAATTACTAATATATAGAAAGTAGTATAGGATTATAATTATAACCTATTTATATTTATACCTAATAAGTAGTATATTAATATTAACTTCTTTATATTCTATCTTATATTACTACTACTATTAGTACTAAAATTTAATAATAAAAAACCCTTAATAATAGTAGTTAGTATAATTAAGGACCTTCTATATAGTTACTTAGATATTTATAAAGCCTATTATTATCTAGTATATATAATAATATTCCTATAAGCTAAAATATATATACCCTAGTATAAAATATATAAAGTATCTAGAAAAATTATTATAATAAAGGATTATAACTTCTATCTACTATATAAGACTAAAATTAAGCACCTTAAATTAGCTAAGATATTATTTAAGGACTAAATTAGTTAGCTAAAGGCTATATATAGTAATTATAAACTAAAAATAATTAAATTCTAGGATAATTAGTATAACTAAGAAGTTAAATTACTTAAAATAATCTATAAATAAGACCTACCTCCCTATAGTAAAGATACTATAGTAAAAATATATATATAGATAAAGCAGGAAAAATATAAAGAAGATAATAATAAATATAATATATTTTACTATAATAACTTTATAATACTAGTTATATAGCCTATCTATCTCTAGTAATAGAATAAAAGCTATAGCCTACCTCTACTACTTTATATTCTATAGTAACTATAAGATCTAAATATAGTAATTATAGCTATTAATAATACTATTACTAATCTTATAAAGATATAAATATAAAGTATAACTTCTAAAGGTAAGAAGTATATATATTTTAGAAATATTAATAACTTAGAGAGAGAGCTAGATAATAATAAAATTACCCTATCTATAGACCTATTTATATACCTTAACTAGGCTATATAATAATATATATTATAGGATATAACTATACTTATAGATAATAAGGACCTACTTAAGAAATATAACCTCCTAAATAATATTAACCTAAACCAGACTACTTAGCTAGCAACCCTTAAAAAATTAAGAACTATATATATTACTAAAGATCTTACTATATACCTATAAGGGAAACTAGCCCTAGCCCTCTAGTATATACTTACTAGAGCTATAGGCTATACTAAGAACTTAATATTTACTAATAATATAGTAAAGGCCCTCTATAGAATTAAGTAATAATATTTTACCTAAAGTAAGATAAACTAAAAGGCCCTATCATCTAATAGTATTAATTATTAGGCCCTTACTATAAAAGAAAGAAAATATATTATAGATGCTCTTAAGGAAACTAATAGCACTAAAGACATATATCTAGTATTTTTTAACTAGCTTATTTACTTATTTATCCAGACTACTATATCCATGTGTTTGCTTATTTATCTAGACTGCTCACTTATATTCCCTTTACTTTACCTTTCCTATAGTGAGGATGCTGTATTTTTCAGTGGCCCCTATATATTATATGACATGTGAGCATGTTAGTTATTTATCTTGCTTATCCACCTCTGGTGTAGATATACCTGGGAGGATCAACTAACTAATAAAATACCATACAATCGATTGCAAGCTGCCATATAGATGGTCCTAGAATAAGTTATTAATATAGTTAACTAGGCCTTTAGATAGGTTTCTTCTAAGCTCTATTCCCTATAAGTATTTCTATATAGATAGTAGAAAATAGCTTTAATACTTATAGTATTATAATTATTAGGTTTTAATACTTTAGACTGTAATTAGTATATTAGATAGCTAATATCTAGCCTAGTCTTATAGGTAAGCTAGTTCAGCTAGCTAATATATTATTAATAATTATATAAATCTTCTAGTAAGGGATCCCCTTTTTCTTCTTTATAATTAGGCTTCTAGCCTGGCTATATAGGGATGTGATTACTAGAGTATCTCTATATACCAGCTTCTACTAAAATCTTATTAATATATCTACCCTTAGTACCCTGTGATATTATAATTATATAGTGTTCCCTATCTCTGGTGATCTTATAGCCTAAGAAGTATGATAGCTTACCTAATTCCTTAATTATAAAGAGATTACCTAGTTAGGCCTTAATTAATTTAATTCTATTTATTATAGTAGATATTATAAGGGTATTATCTATATAGATTAAAAGATATTTATTATCCTTATATTAGTAGATATAGGGGTTTTCTAGGAAGTATTTAAATCTTATAGATTAGATTTTATTATTAAACTTCTTATTCTAGAGAAAGACTAATTATTTTAATCTATATAGTACTTTCTATATATAGTAAACCTTCCCCTTTTCTTTAAATCTAGTAGGCTAGTATATATATATAGTATATTATTCTAAGTAAGTATGTAGATATACTATAATTATATTAATTTACTCTACCTCTAGATTTTATATAGTAATAAGGGTTAGAAAGAGTTTAATTAGGACTTTAATAATAACTAGGCTATAGACTATATTATAATCTAGCCTTAGCTATTAATAATTCTTATAGACTACCTATTAGGCCTAGAGGTCTATTATATAGTTATTAGTATCTAGTTTAAGGTTATAGACCTACTTTCTAGAGAGAATTTAGAAGTTATCTTTTAAATAAGGAACTAATTTATAAGCTTTCTACTCCTAGAGCTTATTAATCTATACTCTTATAGCTAATTCTTAGTAATATTTAAAAGGCTATTTATAGCCTTATAGTAAGTATATAATATCTTAATATTATAGCTTATAGGCCTCTTAGAATAGCTATATAGCTAAATCTAATAATATTATTATTATAATCTAATATTAAAGAGAAAGCATAATTAAAAGATATTAGGATATTAATAATAGTATTATTATAAGTATTATCTTCTAGTATAACTATACTTCCTAAGATTCTATACTTCTTTTCTACCTCTTTATTTAACTAATCTAGTAGGTGTTAGGGTGGTTTACCCTTATTTAACTATTCTAATACTCTAGAGGGTGAGTATGAAGTATATAATCTAGTAAGAGATAGATCTATAGAGATAGATATTAATCTCTCTAATTTTAGGGTAGGTAGCAGAGCCTCTTACTCTAGTATATTAAATAGATCTTAATATTAAGCTCTAGGGTATGGTATCTATATATTTAGGCTATTAGATTTAGTAATTTAATTAATTTATAAATATACTAGTCTTCTATTTACTAAGAATCTAGTTTTAAATCTATATATTTATTATTAATATATTAAATATCTACTTAGAGCTATCTTAAATAATTAGCTCTATTATTAGCTACTATCCTTAGAGCTAGAGGTAATCTATCTCTACTAATAATATTATTATTAAATCTTTAATTCAGAGCTAGCCTTACTAGTAGATTAATTAGATTTTATTATATATTTCTATTAGTAAACTAGATCTATTTCCTTTCCTTTTTAGCTTATATATAATTTACTAGTAATTCTATTATTATAGGATATCTTGTAGATTCTTTAAGAAGAAGAGTTATCTAATAAGATTTCTAAGAATCTTAGAATAAGCTTTTCTTAGATCTTAGTTCTATTTACTTATCTTATTAGATGTTAATTAGTGTTTACCTATCTAGTAAGATATTTATTTAGGCTTGTATATTAGGTAAAGTATTTACTTAGGTTTATTTATTAGGTAAGTAGCTTACTTAGGCTTGCTTATTAGTATAAGTAATATAGGGATTAGAGGTAATTATTTAGATTTAGTCTTAAATTAGTAATTCTATCTCCCTAATTAGTTTATTTATAATAGCTAGCTGGGGATATAGTTTAGATTAGGTAAACTAGATTATTTCTCTATAATTTAAAGTTATATTTATTCTAGATATTAGTTCTAGAGGTATAGGGCCTAGCTATAGGCCTATATTAGTTATTATTCTACCTTCCTTATAGTTATTATTCCTATATTAATCTTTAAATATAATATCTCTAGATTAGATAATTTAATTTATTTATAGGACCTAGTATATATAGATATAGCTATTATCCCCTTTATAGCTAATTAGGTATATTAGATAAGTATAAGAAGCTATTTTTCTTACTTAAATATAGTCCTTCTTATAGATATTAATATATATAGGAATGCTGAATAGTTATAAATAATCTAGTAGTAGAAATAAATTACTAATTCCTAGTCTCTTATACTAGTAAGTAATTAGGGCATAGTCTTCTCCCTCTAAGATAAGATAATTAGTAATATATATAGCTATTTTCATGGTATATAGCTATATCTATTTAGATAGATTAGAATTAATAATTATTACTTAGGCTATACTATTAATATAGCTACTATAGATCTCTATAATATTATTTATCTCTAGGGATCTAGGAGGGGTAATAATAATAATAATTCCCTTAAGTTTAGTCTATATATAGAACTTATTAAATTCTATACTACTATCTATATACTATATAAGAATATATTTACCTATTAAAAGTTTATATTCTTTATTCTATTATATAAGAAGATCTAAAGATTTATCTTATTTAGATTTACATAGTTTAATATATATAAATATTAAATAATTATTAATACTAATAAGATAGTAATAGTATCTATAGATTCCCTATATAAGCTATAGATTAATATATTATAGTAGGCCTAGTGCCTTTATATAATCTATAGGCTTATAAGAGATTTACTTCTTTACCTTTACTATATAATAGGCTTTATAGTGGAATTAATTAGATCTAATAACTTTATCTCTATTAAGATTACCTTATTTAATAGTAGAATTTAATTTAGATTTACTATAGTAGCCTAATTAATAGTATATTTCTAATAGGGTTAATACAGCACCTGTAAAAGGGATTATATTAAGAACTTTTAGTATAGGAATACCTAATTCCTTTAATATATAGCTAAAGGTAGATCTATCTTTATACTCTAAGATATTTATTTAAAAGTTATAATAGAAACTAAGCTTTACTAATTAATTTATTAATATTAGTATTATTATAGCCTTAGAATGAAATTTATAGAGAAGTATTAGTTTATTAATTATCTCTCTAATCTTATAGTAAAGAATTAATCTATCTTTTTTTTCTATTTTAGAAAGACTTCCTTCTACTATTTTAAACTTATATCCCTTCTCTATCTATATATATAGATAATAGTTAATAAGATATACTCCTTTTATATATATAGTATATATTATGCCTGAATCTAGGATATGGTAATAGTCTAATCCTTATAGATCTTAATTATTAGGCTTATTAGATTTATTAGAAAGGGAGGAAAAGGGTGGTTTAATAACTATACTTATAAAATTAAGAACTATATTAATATATTTATCTAGAATCTAAGTAGCTAAATAAGCTATATTTATCTAATTCTAGTTTCCCCTTCTTAGTAGCCTCTAATACTAGATATCTAGACTAGGGTTCTACTATAAAGACTTCTTATCTATAAGATAATAGTATGTAGGAGGCCTATAGGTAGGTAAATAATAATATATATAATTTCTCTAGGTATTATATTTATCCTACTATCTCTATTTATATATATATTCTATATAACTCTTTCCTAAGGGAGGAAAGATCTTATACTTTATTAATTAGTTCTAATTTATTAATTTTAATTAGTTAGATTAAATTAATTAATTTACTTAATTAGATTACTTACTCTATAAAAAAGAAGAAGATACTTTATTCTTAGCTCTAAAAGCTATCTTATACTTATTCTCTTTATTAATAGCTAATATATAAAACTTATAATAATTATACTTCTTTAAGGTCTTAGGAGAATCTTTAGTAAATATATATTCTATAGTATTATATTAAGATAGAATCTTCTTTAATAGCTTATCTATTATTAAAAGTATTACTATATAGGATATAAGTAGTATATCTAGCTATTTATATATATCTATATAGTCCCTAAAGTTATTAATATATTAGGTAATTATTATAAAGTTAGATCTCTTTATTTATATTATTACTTTAAAAGTAGCTCTAGCTTCTAAGTAGCTATATCCTAATATAATACTTTAAATTATATTCTATATATTATTTATATACTTTATTATTATTATTATTACTTATAATATATTAAGAATATTATCTCCTACCTAGCTAATAAGCTAATTCTATATAAGCTTAGATGCCTTTCTTTATACTCTATACTTTAGATTAGTTACTTTAGGCTAGGGTATTAATTTATTTATAATATTATTAAATTTATAAAGATCTAGTTAAGCCTTTACTATATAGGTCTAGATCTTATAATCTTTATATAATTTTAGCTTCTTTATAAGGCTAGCTAGTGAGATAGATATTAAATTATTATCTAGCTTTACTACCTATATTTATAGGGGGGGAAGAGGGGTATTCTATTCTATCTATTATCACCTTATTATATTAATTTAGACTTAAATATAGAACCTACTAAGTTCTCTCTCTTATTAGTCCTTCTGTTATACGACACATGAGAATGTCAGTCATTTATCCACCTCTAGCATAGATAGCGCTAAGAGAAGAACAACTAACTAATGAAATACCATACTATTGATTGCAAGCTACCATAAAATAGTAATATATCTTAATTAATAATCTAGGACCTAGATTTATAATTCCCCTAAAAGATTTCTCTGATTTTCTTCTCTATTAAACTACCTCAGCAAGGGCTTCCTTGCAGGCTAGGTAGGCTAATATTATAGAAGTTATTAATACCCTTAGACTTACCTAAAGAAATCTTGGAGGCCAGGCCGGCTGGCAGACGGCCCGTCTTTGTTCCAGGGCTGTCAGCCTCAGCTAGCTAGTACGGCGGACTATTTGCACAAAAGGAACTTTTGGATTTTTTTACTGTTTGCCGCAAGTATTACCTATTGCCACTACCTCCACACAACATTAAAAGTAAAAAGATATTAAGTACCATATAGTAAGGATATCGAATTGAATGATATTGAATCCTCATATAGTAAGGATATTGAAGTGAATTGAATGATATTAAATCGAATTGAATGATATCAAATCCTCATATAGTAAGGATATCGAATTGAATTGAATGATATCAAATCGAATTGAATGATATCGAATCGAATTGGATGATATCGAATCGAATTGGATGATATTGAATCCTTATATAGTAAGGATATTGAATCGAATTGAATGATATCAAATCTTCATATAGTAAGGATATTGAATCGAATTGAATGATATCAAATCTTCATATAGTAAGGATATTGAATTGAATTGAATGATATCAAATCGAATTGAATGATATTGAATCCTTATATAGTAAGGATATTGAATCGAATTGAATGATATCAAATTGAATTGAATGATATCGAATCGAATTGGATGATATTGAATCCTCATATAGTAAGGATATTGAATCGAATTGAATGATATCAAATCTTCATATAGTAAGGATATCAAATTGAATTGAATGATATCAAATCGAATTGAATGATATTGAATCCTTATATAGTAAGGATATTAAATCGAATTGAATGATATCAAATTGAATTGAATGATATCAAATCGAATTGAATGATATTGAATCCTTATATAGTAAGGATATTGAATCGAATTGAATGATATCAAATTGAATTGAATGATATTGATTCGAATTGGATGATATTGAATCCTCATATAGTAAGGATATTGAATCGAATTGAATGATATTAAAGTGAATTAAATGATATCAAATCTTCATATAGTAAGGATATCAAATTGAATTGAATGATATCAAATCGAATTGAATGATATTGAATCCTTATATAGTAAGGATATTAAATCGAATTGAATGATATCGAATTGAATTGGATGATATTGAATCCTCATATAGTAAGGATATCAAATTAAATAGTAGTAATATTAAATTCTTATAGAGGTATAGTAGTAGGATATTAAATATTACTATACTTATATATATTTTAAATATATAGTATAAGTGGTGGGCTACCCTTTAAGTCTTTAATATATATTCTAACTACATAGGGCACTACTAACTTAGTATATAAGGATTTAAATCCCTACTATCTAAGGATTCAATATCATTCAATTCCATTTAATATCATTCAATTCAATTCGATATCCTTACTATATGAGGATTCGATATCATTTAATTCACTTTAATATCATCCAATTCGATTCAATATCATTCAATTCGATTTGATATCATTCAATTCGATTTAATATC
This sequence comes from Aspergillus oerlinghausenensis, assembly GCA_014250555.1. Lineage (NCBI taxonomy): Eukaryota > Fungi > Ascomycota > Eurotiomycetes > Eurotiales > Aspergillaceae > Aspergillus > Aspergillus oerlinghausenensis. The sequence goes on from JAAKEQ010000087.1 coordinate 27,718, forward strand.
ATTCAATTCGATTCGATATCCTTACTATATGAGGATTCGATATCATCCAATTCAATTCAATATCATTCAATTCAATTCGATATCATTCAATTCAATTCGATATCATTCAATTCAATTCGATATCCTTACTATATAAGGATTCAATATCATTCAATTCGATTTGATATCATTCAATTCGATTCGATATCCTTACTATATGAGGATTCGATATCATCCAATTCAATTCAATATCATTCAATTCAATTCGATATCATTCAATTCAATTCGATATCATTCAATTCAATTCGATATCCTTACTATATGAGGATTCGATATCATCCAATTCGATTCGATATCATTCAATTCAATTTGATATCATTCAATTCGATTCAATATCCTTACTATATGAGGATTCAATATCATTCAATTCAATTTGATATCATTCAATTCAATTCGATATCCTTACTATATAAGGATTCAATATCATCCAATTCGATTCGATATCATTCAATTCAATTCGATATCCTTACTATATAAGGATTCAATATCATTCAATTCGATTTGATATCATTCAATTCGATTCGATATCCTTACTATATGAGGATTCAATATCATTTAATTCGATTCCATATCATTCAATTCGATTTGATATCATTTAATTTGATTTAATATCCTTACTATATAAGGATTCAATATCATTTAATTTGATATCCTCACTATATAAGTATTTAATATTAATATTATTTAATTTATTATTACTACTTTAATATTACTACAGTGCGTGCAACTATAGGGAGGTTGAGTGTGGTAAGATGTAATTATTGTAAAAAAACCAAAAGTTCCTTTTGTGCAAATAGTCCGCCGTAGCTAGGCTTCCAAGCACCTCACCCATAGCTTTCGCCAGTAGCTAGTTAGATAGCCTCACTATCTATATTCATTCTCTTTGCTTTTTATAAGGTTATGAGCCCTCCTCTTCTTACATTTTGTTTATTTTATATTAGTTTTGATCCCTCTTTCTAGATCTCTTTAATTTTGCCCTTTTTAATGTGTTTTATAGTAAGTTTATGTACTTTTTTATGATTCTGCATAGTCTTACATGACTAATTTAGAAGCTGAAGAAAATCTTCCCTATTTACTAGGAGCTTTCTAAGAAGAAAGACTAATAAGGGAGAGAACTTAGCTAGTTCTATATTTAAGTCTAAATCAACATAACAAAGTGATAATAGATAGAATAGAATACCCCTCTCCTCCCCTATAAATACAGGCAGTGAAGCTAGATAATAATTTAATATCTATCTTACTAGCTAGCCTTATAAAGAAGCTAAAATTATATAAAGATTATAAGATCTAGACCTATATAGTAAAGGCTTAGCTAGATCTTTATAAATTTAATAATCTTATTAATAAATTAATACCCTAGCCTGAAGTAATAAATCTAAAGTATAAAGTATAGAGGAAGATATCTAAGCTTATATAGAATTAGCTTATTAGCTAGGTGGGAGATAATATTCTTAATATACTATAAGTAATAATAATTCTAATAGAATATGCTAATAATATATAGAATATAATTTAAAGTATTATATTAGGCTATAATTACTTAGAAGCTAGAGCTAATTTTAAAGTAATAATATAAATAAAGAGATCTAACTTTATAATAATTACCTAATATATTAATATATTTAGGGATTATATAAATATATATAAATAGCTAGATATACTACTTATACCCTATATAGTAATACTTTTAATAATAAATAAGTTATTAAAGGAGATTCTATCTTAGTGTAATACTATAGAATATATATTTACTAAAGATTCTCTTAAGGCCTTAAAGAAGTATAATTTCTATAAATATTATATATTAGCTATTAATAAAGAGAATAAGTATAAGATAGCTTTTAGAGCTAAAGATAAAGCATCTTCTTCCTCTTCTTCCTAGAGTAAGTAATCTAGTTAAGTAAATTAATTAAGTTAATCTAACTAATTAAAATTAATAAATTAGAACTAATTAATAAAGTAGAAGATCTTCCCTCCCCTAGGAAAGAGTTATATAGAATATATATATAAATAGAGGTAATAAGATAAATATAATAATTAAGGAAACTATATATATTATTATCTACCTGTCTATAGGCCTTCTACATACTATTATCTTATAGATGAAAAGCCTTCATGGTGGAACCCTAGTCTAGATATCTAGTATTAGAGGCCACTAAGAAGGGGAAATTAGAATTAGATAAATATAGCTTATTTAGCTACATAGATTCTAGATAAATATACTAATATAGTTCTTAATTTTATAGGCATAGCTATTAAACTACCCTTTTCCTTCCTTTCTAATAAATCTACTAAGCCTAATAATTAAGATCTATAAGAATTAGACTATTACCACATCCTAGATTTAGGTATAATATATATAATATGCATGAAAGGGGCCTATATAATTAACTATTATCTATACATGCAGACAGAGAAGGGATATAAGTTTAAAATAGTAGAAGAAAGCCTATCTAGAATAGATAGGGAAGATAGATTAGTTCTTTACTATAAGATTAGAGAGATAATTAATAAATTAATACTTCCCTATAAATTTTATTCTAAGGCTATAATAACACTAATATTAATAAATTAACTTATAAAGCTTAGTTTCTATTATAACTCTTAAATAAATATCCTAGAATATAAAGATAGATCTACCTTTAGCTATATATTAAAGGAATTAGGTGTTCCTATACTAAAAGTCCTTAATATACCCTCTTTTATAGGAGCTATACTAACTCTATTAGAAATATACTATTAATTAGGCCACTATAGTAAGTCTAAATTAAATTCTATTATTAAATAAGGTAATCTTAATAGAGATAAAGTTATTAGATCTAACTAATTCCACTGCAAAGCCTGCTATATAGTAAAGATAAAGAAATAGATATCCTACAAGCCTATGGACTATGTAAAGGCACTAGGCCTACTATAGCATGTTAATCTATAGCCTATTAAGCTATAGGGAATCTATGGATACTATTACTATCTTATTAGCATTAATAACTATTTAAGATTTATATATATTAAACCATGTAAATCTAAATAAGATAAACCTTCTAATCTTCTTATATAATAGAATAAAGAGCATAAGCTTTTAATAGGTAAATATATTCTTATATAGCATATGGATAGCAGCATAAAATTTAATAAGTTCTATATATAGGCTAAACCTAAGGGAATTATTATTATTATCACCCCTCCTAGATCCCTAGAGATGAATAGTATTATAGAGATCTATGGTAGCTATATTAATAGCATGGCCTAAGTAATAATTATTAATTCTAATCTGCCTAAATAGATGTGGCTATATGCCATAAAAATAGCTATATATATTACTAATTATCTTATCTTAGAGGGAGAAGATCATACCCTAATTACTTGCTAGCATAAGGGACTAGGAATTAGTAATCTATTTCTACTACTAGATTACCTATAACTATTCAGCATTCCTGTGTATATTAACATCCATAAGGAGGACTATATTTAAGTAAGAAAAACAGCTCCTTATATCTATAAGGCACGCCTAGACTCTAGTTAGCTATAAAGAGGATAATAGCCATGTCTATATATGCTAGGTCCTAGAAATAAATTAAATTATCTAATCTAGAGATGTTATATTTAAAGACCACTATAGTAATGATAACTATAAGGAAGGTGGAATAATAGCTAATATAAGCCTACAGCTAGGCCCTATACCTCTAGATCTAATGTCCAGAATGGACATAACTTTAGGAGAAATAATCTAATTTACCTGACCTAAACCATGTCCCTAGCTTGCTATTATAAATAAACTAATCTAGGAGATAGAATCACTAATTTAAGACTAAATCTAAATAATTACCCTAGATCCCTAGATTACTTATATTAATAAGTGAGCCTAAATGAGCTACTTATCTAATAAATAAGCCTAAGTAAATATCTTACTAGATAGGTGAACACCAACTGATATCTAATAAGATAAGTAAATAGAACTAAGATCTAATAAAAGCTTATTCCAAGGTTCCTAGGAACCTTATTAGATAACTCTTCTTCTTAAAGAATCTGTAAGATATTCTATAATAATAGAATTACTAGTAAATCATATATAAGTTAAAAAGGAAAGGAAACAGATCTAGTTTACTAATAGAAATATATAATAGAATCTAATTAATCTGCTAATAAGGCTAGCTCTAAATTAAAGAAGACTTAATAATAGTATTATTAGTAGAGATAGACTATCTCTAGCTCTAAGGATAGCAGCTAATAACTAAGCTAATTATTTAAGATAGCTCTAAGTAGATATTAAGTATATTAATAATAAATATATAGATTTAAAGCAGAATTTATAGTAAATAGAAGACTATTATATCTATAAATTAATTAAATCACTAGATCTAATAGCCTAAGATATATACATGCCATGCCCTAAGGCCTAATATTAAGATCTATTTAATATACCAGAGCAAGAGGCTCTGCTACCTGCCCTGAAGGTAGAGAGATTAATATCTATCTCTGCAGATCCACCCCTTACTAGATTATGCACCTTATGCTTGCCCTCTAGAATATTAGAATAGTTAAATAAGGGTAAGCCACCCTAATACTTACTAGATTAGTTAAATGAAGAGGTAGAAAAGAAGTATAGAATATTAGGGGGTGCAGTCATGTTAGATAATGATGATAATACTATTATTAATATCCTAATATCCTTTAGTTATGCTTTCTCTTTAATATCAGATTATAATAATGATATTATTAGATTTGGCTATATAGCCATTCCACATGGCCTATAAGCCTATAATATTAAGATACCATGCACTTACTATAAGGCTATGAATAGCCCTTTTAAATATTACTAGGAATTAGCTATAAGAGTGCAGATTAATAAGCTCTAGGAGTAAAAGGCCTATAAATTAGTCCCTTACCTAAAAGATAACTCCTGAATTCTCTCTAGAAAGTAGGTCTATGACCTTAAACTAGATGCTAATAACTATATAATAGATTTCTAGGCCTGCTAGGTAGTCTGCAGGAATTATTAATAGCTAGGGCTAGACTATAATATAGTCTATAGCCTAGTTATTATTAAAGTCCTAATTAAACTCTTTCTAATCCTTATTACTATATAGAATCTAGAGATGGAGTAAGTTAACATAGTTATAGCATATCTATATACTTATCTAGAATAATATACTATCTATATGCGCCAGCCTACTGGATTTAAAGAAAAGAGGAAGGTTTACTATATATAGAAAGTACTATATAGATTAAAATAATTAGCCTTCCTTTAGAATGAGAAATTTAATAATAGAATCTAATCTATAGGCTTTAAATACTTCCTAGAAGACCTTTATATCTACTAATAGGGTAATAATAAATATCTTTTAATCTATATAGATAATACCCTTTTAACATCTGCTATAGTAGATGGAATTAAATTAATTAAGGCCTAACTAGGTAATCTCTTTATAATTAAGGAATTAGGCAAGCTATCATGCTTCCTAGGCTATAAGATTACTAGGGACAGAGAATACTATATAATCATAATATTACAGGGTGGCTATATTAATAAGATATTAGTAGAAGCTAGTATATAGAGATACTCTAATAATTATATTCCTATATAGCCAGGCTAGAAGCCTAATTATAAAGAAGAAAAGGGGGATCCCTTACTAGATAATTTATATAATTACTAATAATATATTAGATAGCTAAACTAGCTTACCTATAAGACTAGGCTAGATATTAGCTATCTAATACACTGATTATAGTCTAAGGTATTAAAACCTAATAAATATAATACTATAAGTATTAAAGCCATTTTCCACTATCTATATAGAAATACTTATAGAATAGAGCTTAGAAGAAGCCTATCTAAAGGCCTGATTAGCTATATTAATAGCTTATTCTAGGACTATCTAGATAGGTACTTAATAGAGTTATATATCTTCTACTTTACTAGCTTACTAATTAGCTAGTATTTAAAGAAATAGATATTAATTACTTTATCTAGTACTATTATAGAATACTATGCCTATAATACTATATTTAAGGAGGTAATCTAGCTATATAAACTACTATATACTATGTAATTAGAATCTACTAATAACCCTATTCTAATATATATAGATAGTGATAATACTTTTAATATTATCTATAAGAAAGGTTTCTAACTATCTATTTATTAGCTAGCAAATTAATATCTATTTATAAAAGACTAAATAAAAAAAGATATTATTTAACTTATACTAATTAATAGTAAAGATAATCTAGTAAATAGATTAACTAAAGCCCTTCTAGCTATAAATTTCAAGGTATTCTAAGATAAGCTCTATCTTATTAAGGTGGATATAATTAATGAAGATAATTTACATTACCTAATTAGGGAATATCCAGAGCCTCATGTATAGTAGTAGCAGAGAGGCTGTCTAGGGGGGTATCTTAGAGGCCAGGCCAGCTGGCAGACAGCCCATCTTTATTCTAGGGCTATCAGCCTCAGCTAGCTAGGCTTCCAAGCACCTCACCCATAGCTTTCGCCAGTAGCTAGTTAGATAGCCTCACTATCCATATTCATTCTCTTTGCTTTTCATGAAGAAATTATTAAAATTATATATTAAATAGCTAAATACTATTAAACCTTTCTTAATTAAGTAAGATCTAAGTAGATCTCCTGACCTTAAAACCTAAATTAACTATATTATTATATACTACCCTAACCTACTACCTTATCTTACTCTATTAGATACATTAGCTCTAGCTATAAGAACTAGAGCTATATCTAAGCCTATTAATATATAATACCCTAAGTCCTGGTTATACCTACTATAGATATTCTAGGCTATAATATAATATTTTCTTATAAGAATAAGTAAAATTACTATTATTAAGCCTAAAATTATACCTATATATATATAAATATCTAAGATAGTAGAAGGATCTTAAGCTATACTAACTAAACTATAGTCTTAGAAGGCTATACTAGTTAATAAAGTCCTATTTATTAACTTTAATCTAGTCTTTAATAAAAAGTATTTCTTTATACTAGATCTAAAGCTTATTATATTATAGCATACCCCTACCTTATTATTAATACCTAATCCTATCTAAGATTTCTTTATCTTATATTACTTACCTATTATAGAAATATAGTATTCTTAGTCTAATAATAATATTATATCTAGTAACCTCTTACTAGGCCTAGATTCCCTATTTAACCTCTATAAAACTATATAATCTAGCTAAATACTACTAGTTAGTATAATAAACTAAAATACTAGCTAGGCTTTATCTAGTAAGTAGTAAGTATATATTACTAAAACTAAGAAAGTTAAGGAAATATTATTCTCCCCTACTTAAATATAGATATTATAAAAGATTATATAATAAGTAATCTAAGTATTACTTCTAGTATTTAATAATAGTAATACCCTAAGGTCTTATAAACCTATTATTAAAATAGATAAATACTATACCTTTATTAAATACTAAACCCCTGTTTAATACCATACCTCTATATTATCTATAAGTACTATATTAAGTAATAATTACTAGAGACCTATAGATATTAGCTATTTCTTTCTTAATATACTATACTTATAAGGATATAGAGATATTATTAATAAGGATAATAAGATATATTATTACTTTATTTATATATTTACTAATAGGCTCTATATAGTAGTATAATCTAGAGATATAATAAAAATATCTTAAAATTTAGATATATACCTTTAGAGAGAAGTAGTAAAGTAGTAAAATAATAAGCTAAATCTAATTATATAAATAAAGCTAATTTACTCCTTAAGTATAGATAACTAGTATAAGTAGCTTAAAAAATACTTTAGAATATTCTTTAGCTAAGTAATAAAGTAGCTTACTAATACTAAATATATTATTATTAATATCTAATACTAAAAAAGTCCCTTAGTATATATTTTAATAGTTATTACCCTTATTAAATAAGGAGATAAAGTAGAAATAGAGTATCTACTAATTCTCTATACTTAGTATAATATAGATATTACCCTATACTTTAATATTAATAAACCCTAAGAAGGCATAACTATTACTAAATTTATTAATATCTTAAACTATAAATAAACTAATTAGTTTAATTATTTCTATAATTTTTACCTCCTAAGGTAATACCCTCCTTACTAACCCTAGAATATAAACTAATAGTAATAATAAAACTATTAAGTATAAGATAAAAATCTATAGTAATAATAAAACTATATATTAAACCCCTAAGAAAGATAGTAGTCCTAAAACCTATAATAAAACTAAAGAGGGTAACTATAGTAGAATTATTAAGCTAATATACTAATTTATTAGTAGAAGGTACTTCTACCTTCTATAGTTATACCTCCTATTTCTCTATAGTATCTAGCTATAACCTAAGGTAAAAAAAGTAAATCTAATTTTATCTATATATAATATTATAGACCTAAGTATATAAACTATAGTAATAATATAATAGAATAAGACTATAGCCTAGCTAAACTATAGTTTAATAACCCTAACTTTTACTATAAACCAGGCCCTAAAAGTAATAAGTAATATACTAATAATCTATATATAGAACTAGAGTATTATAACTTAATAGATATAGATATATATATAATAGAACTAGAAATATCTAGTATTAACTATATTAACTATAGTTCTATATTCCTATCCAGTAATACCCTATATACTTATATACTAACTTATAAAGTGCCTAAAGCTAAGTCTTATTATCTAGATCTAGTAATACTTATTATCTACTCTACTATAACCCTAACTAAGGATATTCCTAGACTAAAATTCTAAAGCTAGAAATATATAACTATATAAGCTTATTTAATATAATTAAATTCTACTATATTAATTAACCTTAATACTAGCTATACTATAATAATTATTAATAAGTAGTTTCTACTATATTATATACCTATAATTAAGATCCTTAACTACCCTATATCTATACTAATTAAAGATATATGTAATAACTTTACTAGTATATACTTTATTATTATTCTACTATCTTTTCTAGTAATAGTTAATAATAAGCCTATACTAGTATATATTTAATATAAGACTTATATTATATAAGGCCTAAAGATAAATATACTTATTAGAGTTAATATACTTACTATAAAAGGCTTTTCTATTAACTTTACCTTATATATAGCTACTATAGTATTATATAATAATATTATTATCTTTATTATAGTTACTCCTAAGTAAAATTACTATATAATACTATAGCCTATTTACTCTAATAAGAAAATTATAGTTTAACTATAGTAAAAAATTTATATTCTTATCTAATAAAAGGCATCTACAGACCTATCTAAAGATAAAAATTATTTATTTAAGCTACTCTAGTACTATAGCTTAATATTTTTTATACTTATAGTTAATATAAACTTCTCTTATATTATAGTAGTTAACCTAATATAGTAGATAATTACTATTAATAATAGAGTAAGGATTAGAATACTATTTAAGATAGATATAATTAATATATAGTATATATAACTAAAGAAAGTATAGTAAGCTATTATTAAATTATAAATTACTAAATAATATAAAGTAATAAGACTTACTAAACTAGATTTATATATAACTATATATAAGGAACCTAAATAATATTAGTAAATTATCCTAATTAATAATAATCTAAAATAGTAAACTAAACTCCTTAATAATATAATTATCTATAGGGATAACTATATAATTAATATACTATACCTAGTCCTTATAGAATTTCTAGATAAATAGATAAATACTAACTTTATTAATATCCCTAAAGATAAGTAGATATAAATACTAATAAAAGATAGCTAGAAAGACTATCTATAAAAAAGCTTAAAAAAATACTCTATAAGTTAATAAGATAAAGATATTATAGATAAAGTATTTAATAAATTATATTAAACTAGATATATAGCCTTCTTTAGAAATTATATACTATATAGTTATATAGTATTTATTATATAGTAAATAACTAGAGGATAATAAAGAGAAATTAAAATCCTAAGTTATTATAGAGAATTATAATCTTAACTAGGAAATAATACCTAATATATACCTACTACTATCCTAGGAAGAAATACTATTATTAATATCTAGTATAAAATATATTATTATTATTAATATAATATAATTCTTTTATTAATAGTAAATCTACATATTAGCCTATAAGCATATTATTATTATATCTTACTAAGAATAGGTGTCGCGGGCTAGAAGCCTTGGAAACCTATGACCTAGGTTTGGATGGTAAGAAATCACTAAGGAAGGGATCTAGCTAGGGCCGCAGTGGCTAAACATAAAGGGGTACATAGTTAGTATATGGGTCACATAATTAGTAGCTAGTGTCTAGTTTAGATATGACTTTATAGGTATCATGTGGCTGGCAGCTAGCCCCTAATATATTAGCTGGAGCTAAAGATTATTAATGCCTAAGGCAGATAGTGAGTACTTAGTAAGCTTAAGTACTTAGTAGGCCCTGCCTGCTATACTACCCCCCTGCCCCCCCCCCCCCCCTCTCTAAAATAGGTATTTTAGCTGGGGCTAAAATTAGTAGGTCCTAGCTTCCTAGCTAGGGTTGAAACTACTACTCTCTAATTAACTTAGCTAGGGCTAAAATTACTAGATCTTCCCTCCTAAGTATTAAGTACTATAGTATCTATAAGGTTTGTAGCTAGCTCCTATATAGGATACTTATAGTCTATCTATTTAACTAAGTATTTTATATAATAGCCTTACCTAATTTACTTCTCCTATTTATCTAAGATCTTCTTAACTATAAATTTAGCTTCACTATCTACTAGCTTAGGGGGTGGCTAGTAGTTATTATTTAACTAGCTTAGGAATAGATTATTTATAGTAGGCTATAGGAGGCTAATATAGAATATATTATATATACCTAATAATATATCTAGCTAGTAGATATATAGTCTAATAGCTTCTAGTACTATAAACTTTATATACTATATATTAAGCTTCTAGCTTAGGTAGTCTATTTAAATATTCTATAGGTCTAACTATACTTTTAAATTAATAGTATAGTATAGGGCTGCTAGGTAGGAGTAGTTTAAATATTTCTCTTAATATTATTAGATAGTAGCTAGCTCTAACTAGGCTATATCTATAACTTCTTTTATCTTTATAATAATTATCTTAGCCCTCTCTTTTAGTAAGCATACTATATCTAGAGTAATAGCCTCTTAATCTAATAATTTAATTACTAAAGATTTAATATTATACCTATAATCTAGAAAGAAGGGGCTAACTCTTATACTTATAATATCTTAATTATTAATAGCAATCTTATATAAGTTATATTATTTATAATCTAGAATTAGTAATAGCTTTAGCAGTCCCTAGTATTATTTATATTATATATAATTAGTACTATACTTATTATAGTTCTATATAAACTATTAAATATCTATAGAGAGTTCTAGCTAATAAAAGTTCTAGGTAACTATTATATATAATATATTCTTTCCTAGGTGGCTAGTTAATACTAAGTTATAGGTCTCCTATAAGATTCTTATTTATAATAATTTAGAGTTAGGGACCTATTTATAGCCTTAGTATAGTAAGTAGCTATCTAGTAATATAAAATACTTAGTAATTAATACTTATATATATAACTTCTTTAGGAATTAGGTAGCTTCTTTTTTTATAGCTTATTATATCTCTCTTAAGCTAGTATTATTTAGTTTTACTTTCTTCTAATACTCTTTTAGTAGTAGGAGTATCTTCTCTATTAGTACTATAAATAAGATTATATAATAATACTAGTTATTTACTAATCTTATATCCTAGTTAGATACTACTTTATAGGTATAGGATATATATATATATATTTAACTAATAATAATCTATAATAGTATTAAGTAGTAATTATATACCTTAAGCCTATTATCTTCTATATTTTATAGTATGTCTTACTCCCTCTAGGATAGGGTATTAGACTAAGTAGCTAGTTTCCTAGGTTAATAATATATCTTATAATTAAACTAGCTTAACTAGTATAACTAATATATCTACTATTTATTAAGTCTTTAGATTATCTTAAAGTATTTAAGGTTATAGTAGTCTATAATAAGCTTAAATTTAGGTAAACTAATTAACTCTAATTCTTATTCTTTAAGTATATTAACTATAGCTAGTAGCTCCTTATTATAGATCTTATAGTTATACTTTATTAGTATATTCCTTCTAAAGATATAGGTAACTAGCCTTAATACATAGGGTGTCAAAAGTCTGTGCACACTCTGCTTATCTATGACGCGTCAAAAAATCAACATTCTTTTTAACCACTAATGATTCCATCAAAATAAGGTCTTTTAGGACTGAAATTAGTGGAAATAGAAGGCCTAATACTAAACTATCATCTAAATTACATACAGCTATTTTATATGGCTTAGAGAACTAGAAATTACCTATATAACTAGCAAAGGAATTTAGTATTAGTCACTATATAATTTACAATACTAAAAAATACTATAAACAGCACTAAATATTAAGATTAAGGCCTTATACTAGTAGATCTTATAAGCTTAGTGCCTCTACTAAGCATTATATCTACTAGATAGTCTAGCAGAGGCCCTCTATAAGCTAGAAGGCCCTAGTCACTAGCACACCTAGGGGGGTATCTAAGTTAACTATTTAATATATTTTAAGGAAATATAACCTTAAGAAGTAGAAGAGTAAGAAGAGAATCTCTTTAAAGCTAGAAATAGTTAAAGAATAGTATAAATTTACATGTATATAGCTTAGTTTTTATTAATAGGAGGAAGTGCTATTTTCTAATAAATATTCTATCTAAAGAAAACTAAATAATTCTACCTAATTTATCTTTTAATTCTCAAATAAGGCATACCAGAATAATCTAGTTAATCTAGTAAATTATAGGAAGGATATTTCACAGATAATATAGGGTATAATCTAGATTAGAGGCTATTTAAATCTAATTATTATAGATTATGATGAATTAGCACCTTAAGGAGGCTATACTATGAATTCTTATCTAAAATACCTTAAAGATGGCCTACTTCTAATCTATAAGCCTAGTTAAATATTCTAATAAGATAATACTAAAATCTATACTTCCTAGCAGGTATAGGAGTAGTTTAAATCTTATAGAATCTAGGTAATGGAATGGCCTTCTTATTTACCTGATTTAAACCTGATTAAACACCTCTGGAACCTCTTAAGGAAGAAGCTTTTGGAACTCTATCCTAAACTCTTTCTAGGAGGCAGATTAAGGGTAGATTAGATATGATTTAGATATGCTATCCTTAAGGCATGGAATGCTATCCTGCAGGAGGTGATTAATAGTCTTATATACTTAATACTGCATAGATTACATGTAGTATACTAAGTAAGAGGCTGGTATACTAAATATTAATATCTACTATCCTATAGTTTATTATTTTATACTACAACCATATGGTGGTTGAGAAATATGGGATTAAAAATGGATGATTTTTTCAAAAAATTTGAGTGTGCACAGACTTTTGACCTATAATGTATATTATTCTTATTATATTATAATATAATAGCCCCTGTTACCTAATTTAAAGTATTAATTTTAATTATTATTCTTTAGTTAGAGTTAAACTATATAAGAATTAAGACTATAGTAAATATCTTCTTTAATAATTTAAAGATCTTAGTCTATTTATCTCTCTTATAAATATAAAGCATAACTTCTAAAGGTAAAAAATATATATATTTTAGAAATATTAGTAACTTAGAGAAAGAACTAGATAATAATAAGATTACCCTATTTATATATCTATTTATATACCTTAACTAGGTTATATAATAATATATATTATAGGATATAACTATATCTATAGATAATAAGAACCTACTTAAGAAATATAACCTTCTAGATAATATTAATCTATACTAGACTACTTAGATACTAACCCTAAAGAAATTAAGGACTATATAGATTATTAAAGATCTTAATATATATTTATAAGAAAAACTTAAAAACTAGCTTTAGCTCTTTAGTATATACTTACTAGAGCTATAGACTATATATATTTATAAGAAAAACTTAAAAACTAGCTTTATTAATATTTATTAATAATATAATAAAGGCCCTCTATAGAATTAAGTAATAGTATTTTACTTAAAATAAGATAAACTAAAAGACCCTATTATCTAGTAATATTAATTATTAGGCTCTTATAACTAAAGAAAAGAAATATATTACTAATACTCTTAAGAAGATAAATAGTACTAAAGATATATATCCTATATTCTTTAACTAATCTATATATCTAATATTTTTTAGCTAGATTAGATTATTTATTTATTTTACTATATATTCTGCTTATATTATCTTATTATATTTTAATAAATTATCTATTTATCTTACTATATATTCTACTTATTTTATTAAACTATTTAATTATCTTACTATATATTTATTTTATTAGACTATCTACTCTACATAATAAGGGTGCTAAACTTTCAGGGACCCCTCTATATATAGTAAGACCATATGACTCATGGTGTTGTTTATCCATCTCCCCTGTAGGTAGCTCTTAAGAAGATCATCAATGAATACAAATATGATACAGATAGTAACATGTTGCCATAAAATAATACTAAATAATTCGCCTAATAGCAGTGTAGAAAGAACTCAAATCAAATCACTTCTAAACTGGGCAAGCGGTCATATAATTCAATAACCTTGCACCTGTAAAGTGGGCGCAATTTTACACATCCCAGTCACTGGCCTGGCCGACAATTTAAATTAGGACGGGTTTACTCTTTACAAGCGCCCAGTATAATGCGACTGTCTTAAAGCTGCGGCTGTCTATATAAGAAAACTGCACATGGATCTTGATCTGAGGAGGGCGAATCTGCTGCAACCCCAGTGTCCAGAGGCCACACCCATATGGATAATGTGTCTGCTGCTCTGCGGTTAGCTGCAATTTCACTGCAAGCAGATCTTACTCGTTCCGCCTGCAGTCGATCGCCGCACTCCAGCACAGTCAATCCTACTTGAAGATCAAACGATAGCAGAATTAATCTCTGGTAGAACAAATCCTCCTCATGAAGTCCAAACATTGAAGTATGCATCCAATGAGGTGGGACTAACGCAATAGTGGGCTCAAAGATTCGGACACTACGCGCTGTAGTCCCATCTTGAAATGACTCAGCTGATATATAAGGTGGGTTTGAAACCAACACATCCCAGCGAAGATTCTCATCCCGCCCAAGTGTAATGGCCTGCGAATGAGAGTAATCCCGTAGGATCTCGTATATGTCTGAGTGCTCATCTTCTTTGCAACGAAGTACATCACCCTGGAGGAACTGCACTTCTTGAAGAGCGCGACCAGACAAATGCTCCAATCTAGCATTGTAGTGGAGATTTCTCCTGGCCAAATCAACGGCTCTGCTGCTGATATCTACGCCCAGGACGGATACCCGATCATAGTAAGGTGAAAGGAGAGCATGCAGGAGAAGCGATATGCAGCCGGTGCCGGAGCAAAGATCGAGTATTCGGAGAGAGGATGCGGTGATTGACCCATCTAGATTTCTGCAACCACCAAATTCTCGCAGAATCACAGTGGCAGCATGAAATGTCAACGACTCGGTTTCTGGTCTGTGCCATGACTTGCCAATTAGCATGTAGAGGTAGCAGATGTGGGCGAAGGACGCAATAAGGATAAAAAGGGGCATCTTTCAGCAATTGAAAAATGTAGAAATCAGAACAATACAGGAAGTTGCTCGGCTGGTCAAACTCACCTGGGAATCAGCACCCCTCTCTCGCAAAGTATCTCGAGATCTCCAAATGGCTGGTCCCCCAGAATGTATTGGAGTGGCAGTCCCTTTGATCGCTCCCTGCACATCGACCTCAGGGTGCTTCTCCAGCCAAATAAGGTGGTTGACCTTCCAAGCCTTCCCCTTTTCGCGGCAATACCGATAGCTTTTTCCCTTAGCCAGCGAAGTTCATTTCGTGCAGATGGCAAGGTGCGGCATTCCCGTAGGAGCAATGGGAGAAGCGGATTCTCTTTATGTGCATTGAGTACTAATCGAGTTGAAATTCGAGGCATGGGTGAGTCACTGCGCATGGGGTGTCAGAAACTCATGTCATCTTTGTACTGGAAATCCTATGTTGTCAGTGGGTGTGTACCTACAGGTGCTCGCAGCCTGAAATTCAATAAGTTGAAAGGGCACTGAGCTCCTCTAGACATGGAGCACTCAATTGTTGTCAAAAACTAATAAGTATCATTGGAACATACTAAAACTGAATGTAGGGAGTGGTATCCATTCATGGAAGCTTGCTTTTTATATAGTTACTCTTAGGTCATTACCTAAGATACAGGAAGTGGGCAACTAAGCAACTATTATCTATGACTATCACAGTCTATTATGTGATTAACAGGCATGCAGTTCAACAAGGTCTTAGAAAAATCTAGTAAGGTCTTAAGATTATCACTAAGAAAATATCTAGCAAGGTCTTAAAGTTTAGTAAGGTATTAAAATATACAAACCTAATTTATTTAAGACCTTACTAAGCATATATATAGTAATGTAATTCCCAACCAAGCGGCCCACCTGGGTGAGTGGCCCACCCCTCTCTGATTTCAATACATTTGAATTCAAATCTATCTAAATAGCTACCATGCCACTAAAATCATATTAAACATCTGGAAATTTAGTAGAATAAGAGGGAAGGATCTAATTAGCAATATCTGCTTTAAAAAAGGGTAAATTTCAAGTATTTATCACACTGCAAAGATATTTGACATTCCTAAATCTAGGGCCTCTATGGCTAACTTAATGGATACTAATATTAAATTAAAAAAATGTGCTAATAGCCACTGGCTATCTACTATATGGAGGCGTGCACCAAAAGTTTTCACGCTATGCTAGTAAGCTTGGCTATAATCTGATGACACAGCCCCATAGTAATTTGTATGGCAACCTGTCTATATTAATAAAACATTATTTATATCTACCTTTGGTGATTTTATAACTATCTAAGTATACTATCTTGATTAAATCTGCTGACCTTTAGGTGTTAAGTATCTAGTCTGCTTACCTACCTTCCTTCCTCCCTATATACACACCTAATATGTGAGAGCACTTAGGGAATTATGGTGATACCACGTGACATGTGGTGTTATTTATCTATCTCCCCCATAGGTAGCTCTTAAGGTAATTATTAATGAATATAAATATGACCTAAATAGTAATATATTGCCATAAAATAGTAGCATATCTTAATTAATAATCTGGGACCTAGATTTATAATTCCCCTAAAGATTTTGTGAGAGCACCTATAGAATGCTCTCTATTGAATGGTGGATAGTGTGGTAGTAGCAATGCCTTTATAGTTGAACTAATCACTAAGGTGTGAGCATCTCTTACACCTTAGTAGAGATGATATCTTTATAGGTTATGTGCTACCCACATGACCCCTTATAGTTTGCTATATATAGGTCTTCTATACTTAATAGTTATCTCCCCTCTTTGTGTGCTGCGTCCCTGTAGCCAGAGGTTAATTATAATATCTCTTTTTATTATATAAACTACGCCTCCTTATTAGTTAGGTTAGATAGTAGATATTATTATTACTCTACTACTTTTATTAATATAGGTTAGTAACATTATTATTAACTAATATATTACTTATTTTTAGTGAACACTATTATATAGTAATTTAATCTTATTATCTCACCTATAGTAAATATATTTAAATAGCTTTACTTATTACTTACTAGTATAGCATAGTAGCTGTAAGTACTTCTAGCTTTATAGATATATAGATATTTTCTTTCCCTTCTTCTCCCTCTTTAGTAATATTAAATTTATTATTTATAAATAATCTTTTCTATTCTCCTTTACTATATGCTTCTTTATTATTTATATAATTATCTTTATAATTATAAGATCTATATCTCCTTCTTTCTATAAGTATATATAGTTGCTGGTTCTCCTATTATAGGTTAATATAATTTACTTATATTTATATAATTATATAATTACTCTAATAAAGCATACATAACTCCTAGTATAGAGATAGCTTCTAGTTATTACTTAGAGATTTCCTTTCTTATTATTTTATTATTTCTTAAGCAGGGGTGTATTTACTCTTTATTTTATAGTAGATTCTAGTATTCTATAGCTTTTATCTTTAATTTAGCTAGGATTCCTATAATATCTATAATAGTTAGCTTATTCCCTTTATTTATATTTCCTTTATTATATCTCTTTATTTTATCTTATATATTTAATGCTCTTTATAGCTTTATTCATATTATTTCCTTTAATTTAGCACTCTTCTAGATATATTTCCTTTATTTCCTTTTTATATTAACAGCTATTAGCCTTATCAGCTTATAAATATATTAGATCCCTTACTATATTTACTAGAATTTAGATAAATACTAACTTTATATTTAGAAATATAGCTAATAACCATTCCCACAGCTCTACCACCTACCATACCCATACTACTTACTAGGCTACTACTCCTACTACTACTATTACTACTACTCCTACTCCTGCTTATAGCTACTAGGGTCACCCTCCTAGTCATGGGCGTGCTGCTGCTTATACTGGTTGTAGGCATGGCATATCTTATAGCTAGGGGGGTGCCCTAGTTAGTATTATTATTACTATCCCTACCTTTACTACACTACTACTACTACTGCCACCTCCCACTACCTTATTACCTGCCCCCCTCCTTAGTCTAGGCTGTACTCCTATTAAGGAGCATTATTACTAGTACCTGCAGGCACCTAGCTAGGGTAAGGGGGTGCTGTTACTATTCTATAACAGCTATATGCCTAGAGGGGCTAAGTACCTCTATTATTATGGCCTGTACTAGTTATACTAATTAGTATATTTCCCCTTATACTCTATCCTTATTATAGATACTAATTCTACTCTCTTTTAAAGTTCCCTACTAGTACTCTCATAGCTACTAATACCATCATTACTACCTAGGTAGCCCTTAAGGTCACCTACCCTTATATTACTAGGCTTGCCCTAGAGGCTGTTATCTATATAGCTTAGGCCTTTCAGGCTTGGGTTATTATAGACAGTAGTCCTCTACTATATAGGGCTACCCCTATATTAGTGCCTATTACTACTACTAGCTCCCTAACCCCCTCTTTTATATCTGTGCCTAGGTCTCTAATAGCCCTGCCTGCCCTAGTAGGTATCTAGGCTACTATAGTATAGTTCTTTTCTAGGTAAGTAGGGTCTATACTCTTCTAGCTATACTAGTATTAGGCTAACTATATTATATAGGCTATAATTACTCCCCCTTCAGGGGTTAAGCTATTCTATTATTTCTTATTTACACTATAAGTGCGGCCTTTAGGCCTTTTTTAATTAATAAAGTTCTCCTAATTAACTATCTGCTCTAGCTTATAGACTTTATAAACTACTTATAAGCTTTAGTATCTTTAATATACTTATAAGATTCTTATATATTATGCTTATCTTCCTATCCACACTAATAGATAAGGTATTAATCTTTATTATATACTTTTTAATATCTTAGGATAGTATCTATTTCCTATTCTTTACTACCTTTAATAATTATAGGCCCTAGGTGTAGTACTTACTTAGTATTTCCCTTATAAGGCTTAAGCAGTAATATATAGAATATATTATATATCTTCTATAATTTAGGTAAGTATAGTCTATATACTTATTTACCCTATTTCTTTATAATCTAGAATAGGCTAAGTAATCTACTTATAAGCTTCTAGTTTAGTCTTAGGATAGTAATATTCTTTGCTCTTAGCATAATATAGTTATTAATATTTAGTAATATCTTAGTATATTTCTTATTATACTACTTCTTTATCTACTCCTTTAATTTCATAAGCAGGATATGTAGTTTTATATAATTTTTATCTAGTTCTCTTACCCTATCTATTATAGCAGGTGCTTTTATATCTTTTAGAGCTAGTATATTAATCTATAGGTTTGCCTTAAAACCTATAAGTATAAAGTATAGTAATATGCCTAGCACACTATATATTATATTATTATAGATAAACTATATTATTAGTAGCTATCTAGTCTAGTCATCTTATATCCAGCTAATATATACTTATAGATAGTACTCTAGGACCTAGTTTATGCATTCTATTTACCTATTAGTCTATAGGTAAAAGGCTATTAATAGCCTTCTATATGCTCCTAGGTAGTAGCAGAGTATTAACCAGAATATACTAGTAAATAAGCTGCCCCTATCTAATATAAGGTTCTCTAGCATGCCTAGTAGTAGTATAACCTTTTTATAGAATATTTCTACTAGCTATATTACATTAATATCCTTCCTTATTAGGATATAGAGTAAGTATTTTATATAGAGATTAACAACCACCATCACTATATCATATACCTTCCCCTACTATTTAGATAGTAGGAGGCCTATAATAAAGTCTATACTTACCTACTATACTACTTTTATAGGAGTAGGTAGTAGTTCTAGCTTACTATAAGACTTATACCTATATACTATGATTCTTTAGTAGATATCACACTCCTTAATATATACCTTAATATCTTACACTAACTCATACTAAAAGTATCTGTACTTAATGCTTTCTAAGGTATGTCTATACTAGTAATAACCCCCCTATAGATTATTATAGTTTATTCTTATTATCTCCACATATAGTGCTGTAGACTTTGGTATATAGATATAGTTTCTATATTAAAGAAGTCTATCTTTAACCTTCTATTTTAAGTAACTCAGCTTATCTGTGTTCCCTCCTTCTATATTAAGTAGTTTCTACTGTATGAATGCATTAATATCTTAAATAATTCATAATAGATCTACCATAGCTATTAGGATGTCTGCAGAGTAGGCTGTCTTAGAGGCAAGCACCTTATATATGTTGCTCTGTAGCACTAGGAGGTCCAGAACTCCTATAATACTAGTGGTATCTCTCTCATCTAATAATACATTCTATCTGTGGGTAGCAGCTTCCATTTAGATATCCATATCATGAAAAGCGAAGAGAATGAATATGGATAGTGAGGCTATCTAACTAGCTACTCGAAAGCTATGGGTGAGGTGCTTGGAAGCCTGGCTAGCTGAGGCTGACAGCCCTGGAATAAAGAAGGGCTATCTACCAGCTGGCCTGGCCTCTAAGACACCCCCCCAGACGGCCTCTCTGCTACTACTATACATGAGGCTCTGGATATTCCCTAATTAGGCAATGTAAATCATCTTTGTTAATTATGTCTACCTTAATAAGGTAGAGCTTATCTTAGAATACCTTGAAATTTATAGCTAGAAGGGCTTTAGTTAATCTATCTACTAGATTATCTTTGCTATTAATTAATATAAGTTAAATAATGCCTTTTTCTATTTAGTCTTTTATAAATAGATATTAATTCACTAGCTAATGAATGGATGGTTAGAAACCCTTCTTATAGATAATATCAAAAGTGTTATTACTATCTGTATATATTAGAATAGGGTTATTAGTAGATTCTAAATATATAGTGTGTAGTAGTTTATATAGCTAGATTACCTCCTTAAATATAGTATTATAGGCATAGTATTCTATAACAGTGCTAGATGAAGTAATTAATATTTATTTCTTTAAATGCTAGCTAATTAGTGAGCCTATAAAGTAGAAGATATATGACTCTGTTAAGCACCTGTCTAGATAGTCCTAGAATAAGCTATTAATATAGCTAATCAGGCCTTTAGATGGGCTTCTTCTAAGCTTTATTCTATAAGTGTTTCTGTGTAGATAGTGGAAAATAGCTTTAATACTTATAGCATTATGTTTATTAGGTTTTAATGCTTTAGACTATAATCAGCATATTAGATAGCTAATATCTGGCCTAGTCTTATAGGTAAGCTAGTTCAGCTGTCTAATATGTTATTAGTAATCATATAAATTATCTAGTAATAGATCCCCCTTTTCTTCTTTATAATTAGGCTTCTAGCCTAGCTATATAGGAATATGATTACTAGAGCATCTCTACATGCTGGCTTCTGCTAAGATCTTATTAATATAGCCTCCCTGTGATATTGTGATTATATGGTGTTCCCTATCCCTAGTGATCTTACAGCCTAGGAAGTGTGATGGCTTGCCTAATTCCTTAATTATAAAGAGATTACCTAGTTAGGCCTTAATTAATTTAATTCTGTCTGCTGTAGCAGACATCATAAGGGTATTATTCATGTAGATTAAAAGATATTTATCATTACCCTATTAGTAGACACAGGGGTCTTCTAGGAAGTATTTAAAGCCTATAGATTAGATTCTATTATTAAACTTCTCATTCCAGAGAAATGCTGATTATTTTAATCTATATAATGCCTTCTATATGTGGTAAATCTTCCCCTTTTCTTTAAATCTAGTGGGCTGGTGCATGTAGATGGTGTATTATTCTAGATAAGTATATAGATATGCTATAACTATGTTAACTTACTCCACCTCTAGATTCTATATAGTAATAAGGGTCAGAAAGAGTTTAATTAGGACTTTGATAATAACTGGGCTATAGACTATATTATAGTCTAGTCCTAGCTACTAATAATTCTTATAGACTACCTATTAGGCCTAGAAGTCTATCACATAGTTATCAGCATCTAGTTTAAGGTTATAGACCTACTTTCTAGGAAGAATTTAGGAGTCATCTTTTAGATAAAGGACTAATTTATAGGCTTTTTACTCCTAGAGCTTATTAATCTGCACTCTCATAGCTAATTCCTAGTGATGTTTAAAGGGGCTATTCATAGCTTCATAGTAAGTACATGGTATCTTAATATTATGGGCTCACAGGCCTCATGGAATGGCTACACAGCTAAATCTGATAATATTATTATCATAATCTGATATTAAAGAGAAAGCATAACTAAAAGATATTAGGATATTAATAATGGCATTGTTATAAGCATTATCTTCTAGTATAACAGCACCCCCTGAGATTCTATACTTCCTTTCTACTTCTTCATTTAATTGATCCAGCAGGTGTTGGGGTGGCTTGCCCTTGTTTAATTATTCTAATACTCTAGAAGGTAAGTATGAAGCATGTGATCTAGTAAGGGGTGGATCTACAGAGATAGATATTAATCTCTCTGCCTTTGGGGCAGGTGGTGGAGCCTGTTGCTCTGGTGTGTTGAATAGATCTTAATATTAGGCCTTAGGGTGTGGTGTATGCATATCTTAGGCTATTAAATCTAGTGATTTAATTAATTCATGGATATAATGGTTTTCTATTTACTATAAATTCTGTTTTAAATCTATGCATTCATTATTAATATACTAGATATCTACTTAGAGTTGTCTTAAATAATTAGCTTAGTTGTTAGCTGCTATCTTTAGAGCTAGAGGTAGTCTATCTCTACTAATAATATTATTATTAAATCTTCTTTAATTTAGAGCTAGCCTTACTAGTGGATCTATTAGATTCTATTTTATATTTCTATTAGCAAACTAGACCTGTTTCCTTTCCTTTTTAACTTATATGTGATTTGCTAGTAATTCTATTATTATAGGATATCTTACAGATTCTTTAAGAAGAAGAGTTATCTGATAAGGTTCCTAGGAACCTTAGAATAAGCTTTTCTTAGATCTTAGTTCTATTTACTTATCTTATTAGACATTCCCTAGCACTTACCTATCTGGTAAAACACTTGCTTAGGCTTGCATATTAGGTAAATTATTTACTTAAGTTTACTTATTAGGTAGGTGGCTTGCTTAGGCTTGCTTATTAATATAAGTAATCTAGGGATCTAGGGTAATTATTTAGATTTAGTCTTGAATTAGTGATTCCATCTCCCTAATTAGTTTATTTATAATAGCAAGCTGGGGACATGGTTTAGGTTAGGTGAATTAGATTATTTCTCCTGAAGTTGTGTCCATTCCAGATATTAGTTCTAGAGGTGTAGGGCTGGGCTATGGGCCTATATTAGCCATTATTCTGCCTTCCTTATAGTCATTATCACCATAATAATCTTTAAACATAACATCTCTGGATTAGATGATTTAATTTATTTCTGGGACCTAGCATATATAGACATGGTTATTATCCCCTTTATAGCTAACTAGGTATGCCTTATAGGTGTAAGGAGCTGTTTTTCTTACTTAAACATGGTCCTCCTTATAGATGTTGATATACATGGGAATGCTGAATGGTTGTAGGTGATCTAGGGGTGGAAATAGATTACCTATTCCTAGTCCCTTACGCTAGTGAGTAATTAGGGCATGATCTTCTCCCTCTGAGATAAGATGATTAGTAATATATGCAGCTGTTTTCATGGCATATAGCCACATCTATTCAGGCAGATTAGAATTAATAATTATTACTTAGGCTGTGCTATTAATATAGCTACTATAGATCTCTGCAACACTGTTCATCTCTAGGGATCTAGGAGGGGTAATAATAATAATGATTCCCTTAGGTTTAGCCTATATACAGAACTTATTAAATTCTATACTACCATCCATATGCTATATAGGAATGTATTTACCTGTTAAAAGCTTATGCTCTTTATTCCATTATATAAGAAGATTAGAAGGTTTATCTTATTTAGATTTACATGGTTCAATGTGTATAAATCTTAAATAATTATTAATGCTAATAAGATAGTAATAGTGTCTATAGATTCCCTGTGGCTTGATAGGCTGTAGATTAACATGCTATAGTAGGCTTAGTACCTTTGCATGGTCTATAGGCTTATAGGATATCTGTTTCTTTATCTTTACTATGTAGTAGGCTTTGCAGTGGAATTAGTCAGATCTAATAACTTTATCTCTATTAAGATTACCTTATTTAATAGTGGAATTTAATTTAGACTTACTATAGTAGCCTAATTAATAGTATATTTCTAATAAAGTTAGCATAGCTCCTGTAAAAGAGGGCATATTAAGGACTTTTAGTATAGGAACACCTAATTCCTTTAATATGTAGCCAAAGGTGGATCTATCTTTATATTCTAGGATATTTATTTAAGAGTTATAATAAAAACCAAGCTTTATAAGTTAATTTATTAATATTAGTGTTGTTATAGCCTTGGAATGAAATTTATAGGGAAGTATTAATTCATTAATTATCTCTCTAATCTTATAGTAAAGAACTAATCTACCTTCCCTATCTATTCTAGATAGGCTTCCTTCTACTATTTCAAACTCATATCCCTTCTCTGTCTGTGTGTATAGATGATAGTTGATTATATAGGCCCCTTTTATGCATATTATACATGTTATGCCCAAATCTAGGACATGGTGATGGTTTGATTCTTGTGGATCTTAATCATCAGGCTCATTGGATTCATTTTGATTAATAGAGTCATTAGAAAGGGAGGGAAAGGGTGGTTTAATAGCCATACCTATAAAATTAAGAACTATGTTAGTATATTCATCTGGAATCTGTGTAGCTAAATAAGCTATATTTATCTAATTCTAATTTCCCCTTCTTAGTGGCCTCCAACACCAGATATCCAGACTAGGGTTCCACCATGAAGGCTTCTCATCTATGAGATAATAGCACATAGGAGGCCTATGGGCAGGCAGATAATAATATACATAGTTTCCCTAAGTATTATATTTATCTTACTACCTCTATTCATGTATATATTCCGCATGGCTCTTTCCTAGGGGAGGGAAGATCTTCTACTTTATTAATTAGTTCTAATTTATTAATTAATTCTGATTTATTAATCTTAATTAGTTAGATTAACTTAATTAGTTTACTTAATTTAATTACTTACTCTGGGGAGAAGATGCTTTAGCCTTAGCTCTAAAAGCTATCTCATACTCATTCCCTTTATTAATAGCTAATATATAATACTTATAGAAATTATGCTTCTTAAGGCTCTTAGGAGAATCTTTAGTAAATATGCATTCCATAGTGTTATACTAAGATAGAATCTCCTTTAATAACTCATCTATTATCAAGAGTATTACTATATATGGTGTAAGTAGTATATCTAGCTGTTCATATACATCTATATAGTCCCTGAATATATTAATATATTAGGTAATTATTATAAAGTTAGATCTCTTTATTTGCACTATTACTTTGAAATTAGCTCTAGCTTCTAAGTAGCTATAGCCTAATATAATACTTTAAATTATATTCTACATATTATTAGTATATTCTATTAGAATTATTATAATATATAGTATATTAAGAATATTATCTCCTACCTAGCTAATAAGCTAATTCTATATAAGCTTAGATGCCTTCCTCTATACTTTATACTTTAGATTTATTACTTCAGGCCGGGGTATTAATTTATTAATAAGATTATTAAATTTATGAAGATCTAGCTAAGCCTTTACTATATATATCTAGATCTCATAATCTTTGCATGATTTCAGCTTCTTTATAAGGCTAGCTAGTAAGATAGATATTAAATTATTATCTAGCTTTGCTGCCTGTGTTTATAGGGGAGGAGAGGGGTATTCTATTCTATCTATCATCACCTTATTACATTAATTTAGACTTGAATATGGAACTAGTTAAGTTCTCTCCCTTATCAGTCCTTCTTCTTAGAAAGCTCCTAGTAAATAAAGAAGATTTTCTTCAGCTTCTAAATTAGTTATATAAAAGTATATAGAATCATAAAAAAGTGCATAAACTTACTATAAAATATATTAAAAAGGGTAAAATTAAAGAGATCTAGAAAGAGGGATTAAAACTAATGTAAAATAAACAAAATATAAGAAGAGGAGGGCTCATAACCTCATAAAAAGTGAAGAGAATGAATATAGATAGTGAGGCTATCTAACTAGCTACTCAAAAGCTATGGGTGAGGTGCTTGGAAGCCTGGCTAGCCAAGGCTGACAGCCCTGGAACAAAGAAGGGCCGTCTGCCAGCCGGCCTGGCCTCCAAGACCATAAGATGCTCCTAGTTTATCTCTTACACCCCCCTAAGCCATGCCATACATGCTCATATTTCTCTTTACAGGAGGTGTTTATCTAGTCTTAATAGCCCTACACATAGTTTATTTTGTAATGTTAGCAGCCATGGCAGGTCTATATCTTTAATTTCTGTTATTTCTATGTAGTCTAGGTAACAACTAGGCACATCTGTAGGGTTGCTAGCCCCTAGGTAATGTTTAATTAAGAAATTAAATATAGATAGATATTCTGCCTACCTTATCTAATATAGATTTAGCTTCTTTATTATTATAA
>JAAKEQ010000088.1:0-53380 GCA_014250555.1 Aspergillus oerlinghausenensis
AAAAAAAAAAAAAAAAAAAAAAAAAAAAAAAAAAAAAAAAAAAAAAAAAAAAAAAAAAAAAAAAAAAAAAAAAAAATCTGCTGACATCATTATTTAATAGAAGAAGACCTAATCGATCCGTGGGGTTGGGATGGCGACGAGCCTCCATTGCACCGCGGACATCACCAGCGATTCCGCGGTCCTCAACCGACCTGGGCTGCCGTTACCGGAATGGTGCCCAATCGCCATGGCATAGTTCCAATTCAGCCCTACCGGTTCCACCGTACACAAATCCCCGCTCGTGGTACCGACGACGGCACGAATCCTCTTCTTGTTCGAACCGACCGGGGTGCAGAAACTGCACAGCCTCGCTTGCCCGGCAATGAAGCTTTCACCGATTGGGTTCATGGCATGGAACCTGTCTCTACCGGACGCCTTGTTCCCATGGACAGCCCGGTAAGCTTCATGAACGCAATCATGCAGGCAATTTCCGGACAAGCGACTCCGGGCTTCGGCGTGATAACTCGTCCAGATGGGATACATGTCCACGTCGATAGGCGGGCTATTCTGCCAAACCGTAGTATTCAAGACATCTTCGGCCTCGGCAGACCACAGGCTCCTCCGGCTCGGACTCGCGACGATCCTTCTCAAGCCGTAAGCTTCGCTTTGGCCACCACTAGAAGTCGCTGGCAAGAGGAGGCTCGCATCCTGTTCAGCAGCACTTACGTCGAGAAGACACAGCGTGTCGTGAATTCTCTGCTGAAGATCCTTGTTCCGCCCGCAATTGAGGAAGAGAAGCAACGTGAAAAACAGATGGAAGAGGAGCGCAAGCGACGAGAGGAAGAGCGGGCCGAGCGTGAACGTCAAGAACGCATCGCTAGAGAGGAAGAGGAAAAGGAGCGTAAACGCAAGGAGGAGGAAGAAAACGCTCGACGTCAGCAAGAGAGGGAGCAGCAAGAGGCAGAGCGTCAAGCCGCAGGGATCGTCTCCGAGCCGATGGACGACGTTCAAGAAACAGCTATCGAAGAGGCTGCGGAACCATCAACCCAGGCTGAAGTTGGCCCGTCCGAGCCTGCTCGTCGAGTGCACACAACAATCCGCGGCCGTCAGCTTGATATTACCGGCATGGAAATAGATCCTGAGTATCTCGAGGCACTGCCTGAAGAACTCCGAGAAGAGGTTATCATGCAACAACTCGCGGAACAGCGTTCGCAGGCCGCCGCAGCTGGCGAAGAGCCCAGCGAAATTAACCAGGAGTTCTTGGAGGCGTTGCCTCCGGATATTCGCGAAGAACTTTTGCAGCAAGAAGCAGCTGACCGTCGCCGCCGAGAGCGCGAGAGCGCACGCAGGCAAGCGGCGGCTGCCAATGCCCCAGCTCACGCCGAAGATATGGACGCTGCCAGCTTCCTTGCTACCCTGGATCCTTCCTTGCGACAAGCTGTACTTGCGGACCAACCCGAGGAAATTCTTGCTACTCTAGGTCCGGAATTTGTTACTGAGGCACGCGCTTTGCCAGGAAGACGATTGGCTCAGTTTGGCGATATTACCCGAGCTGATCATCGTCCTAGAAATGAACCAGCTGAGGATCAAGAGACCAAGAAGCCACAACGACGCCAGATTGTCCAAATGCTCGATAAAGCTGGCGTTGCTACTTTACTCCGTCTGATGTTCATGCCTCTTCAAGGAAATGCGCGCCATCAGTTGAACGACATCCTTCACAACGTGTGTGAAAATCGTCAAAATCGCATTGAGGTCATCAGCCTTCTTCTGTCTATCCTCCAAGATGGGAGTGTAGACGTCCCAGCGATTGAACGCAGTTTCGCTCATCTTTCGCTGCGTGCAAAGCCTTCTTCGGTGCAAAAGACTCCTCAGTCCGTCAAGCGTAATATGGCTTTCCACACTTCATCGAGTGTCAGCAGCGAAGTTACTCCAATTATGGTTGTGCAGCAGTGCCTGGGCACTCTTTCTTTCTTATCCCAGTATAATCCAAACATTGCGTGGTTCTTCCTTACGGAGCATGATCCTGCTTCCACGTTGAAACTGAAGACATCCCGCAAAGGCAAAGGCAAGGAAATCAAGGCAAACAAATTTGCCCTGAATGCTCTTCTCAATCTACTTGACCGCAGCTTGATCATGGAGAACCCGAACTGCATGGAACAGCTTTCTAGTCTACTGAATAGCATTACGCAGCCACTGACCTTACTTCTTCGTCGTGAGAAGGAAAAACAAGAGGAAGAAGAAGAAGAAGACAAAGGCAAAAAACCGGAGCAGGCGCAGGTGGCCGAACCAAGCGCTGACCAGGAGCATGCAGTACAACCAAGCGAAACTACGGAACCGGCAGCTGGCACCGACGCAACCATGACTGATGCACCCGCCGCTACTGTTGAGGATGCAGAGCCGCAAGCTGCTCAGACAACAGCACAAGAAGATGCTGCGCCGGTCGAGGCAGACAAGCCCGAGGCAACAAAGGAGACGGTGGAAGATGAAAAGCCGAAGAGAAAGACTATTGAACCTCCTGTTGTTCCTGATCAAAATCTCCGCTTGGTTGTCCACATTTTGGCTGCTCGAGAGTGCAACGGGAAGACTTTCAGAGAAACGCTGTCGACTATCAATAATCTTTCAGCTATTCCGGGCGCTAGGGACGTCATTGGCAACGAACTTGTCAACCAGGCCCTGAGTCTCTGCACCACGATTCTGACTGATTTGGACGAACTTCTATCTCATATCCACCAAGCCAGAACAGGCACAGACATGCAGGGCTTGGCTCTGGTGAAGTTTTCACCAGCCAGTTCGGACCAAGCCAAATTGTTGCGTGTCTTGACGGCACTCGACTATCTGTTCGATCCCAACCGTGCGGATAAGGTTAAGGCGCCTGAACCTGACTCTACGGCCAAGGAAGATGTCCTGCAAACGTTGTACGAGAGCTCGACTTTCGGACCTCTGTGGACTAAGCTCAGCGAATGCCTGACTGTCATCCGTCAAAAGGAAAATATGCTGAACGTGGCTACTATCCTCCTACCTTTGATTGAGGCGTTGATGGTTGTGTGCAAGAACACGACATTGAAAGACACCTCCATCGCTCGCAACAGCCGAGAACTGTCTGTGTCTACCACTTCGGCAGACGCCGGCTTGAATATGGAAGGCTTGTTTTTCAGATTCACGGAAGATCATCGCAAGATTTTGAACGAACTTGTTCGTCAGAATCCTAGACTGATGAGTGGGAGCTTTTCTCTATTGGTCAAAAATCCCAAGGTTCTGGAGTTTGACAACAAGCGTAATTACTTTACTCGCAAGCTTCATTCTCGTGGTGCTGAGCCTCGCCACCCTCATCCGCCTCTTCAACTTTCTGTCAGGAGAGACCAAGTCTTCCTTGATTCTTTCAAGTCTCTGTACTTCAAGACGGCAGATGAACTGAAGTACGGCAAGTTGAACGTGCGCTTCCATGGTGAGGAAGGCGTCGATGCCGGAGGTGTGACCAGAGAATGGTTCCAGGTTCTTGCTCGTGGCATGTTCAATCCCAACTACGCCTTGTTTATCCCAGTTGCTGCTGATCGTACCACCTTCCATCCAAATCGCCTGAGTGGCGTCAACTCGGAGCACCTGATGTTTTTCAAGTTCATTGGGCGCATCATTGGCAAAGCTCTATACGAAGGGCGCGTTCTCGACTGCCATTTCAGCCGAGCGGTCTACAAGTGCATTCTCGGCCGATCAGTCTCCATCAAGGACATGGAAACGCTTGACCTTGATTATTACAAGTCTTTGCTCTGGATGCTAGAGAACGATATTACCGACATCATCACTGAGACTTTTGCCGTCGAAACTGATGACTTTGGCGAGAAGCAGGTGATTGATCTCATAGAGAATGGCCGCAACATCCCGGTAACTCAGGAGAATAAGGAGGAATACGTTCAACGTGTGGTGGATTACCGTTTGGTCAAATCTGTGAAGGATCAGCTTGACAATTTCCTTAAAGGTATGCCGCTTTCCTTTCTTTCCTCTTTGCTCAATTCAATCATGACAACAAATACTCATTATTTTTATAGGCTTCCACGAAATCATTCCTCCTGATCTGATTTCCATCTTCAACGAACAAGAGCTTGAACTTCTTATCTCCGGTCTCCCCGAGATTGACGTGGACGACTGGAAAGCCAATACCGAGTATCATAACTATTCTGCCTCGTCACCGCAAATCCAGTGGTTCTGGCGTGCTGTCCGCTCGTTTGACAAGGAGGAACGTGCCAAACTCCTGCAGTTCGTTACAGGAACAAGCAAAGTGCCCCTCAACGGTTTCAAGGAGCTTGAAGGCATGAACGGAGTCAGCAAGTTCAATATTCATCGCGACTATGGCAACAAGGATCGTCTTCCAAGCTCGCACACATGCTTCAACCGTAAGTCTTCGCTACGAAATTGAGATTATGGAAATCAGGGACTAACTTGAGCAAACAGAACTTGATCTTCCAGAATATGACAGCTACGAGACTTTGAGACAGCGTCTGTATACTGCAATGACGGCTGGCAGTGATTATTTCGGATTCGCATAGACTGGCGGTCCTTCTTCTCATGCCCTTTTCGTCGAATGATGGTGGTTCTCTACAAGTTCTTCTTTTTTCCTCTCTAATTCTCTCTGATGCTCGAGCATATGACGGCGTTCAAGATTTTTTTTTTTTTTTTTTCTTCCTTTTCTTTGCTCATGTGTATCATCTATTCTGGTCAAATTCTTCAGGACGGCACTGCAGTGGAAAACGACCTGAGACTCGGACGGTCTCTTATCAGGGCACTGGTTGAAGTGCAGGTCGACCAGATCTCTGTCAAGGGACAGAAAAGCCCATCTCTGGATGGTTATCCATGCGCTCTGTTACCTTTCTTCCTAGTTGTTTTTCATGTATGTAGTTCCGGTTCTTTTAGAATAAACAAAAGCAGTTTCGTCCCACTCATTCACCGTAGTAGTTATAGTCCCTCCAAGGCTTTTCTGCGTAACGAGATTTTGTTCTTGTTTTTGGTCTCAGGATAGGATCAGTGTTCGTCATCAAGACCCTTCGAAAGTATATACATGATCTTATCTCCCCTTATCTGGCGCTTATCGACCGCTATTATCAGGCGAATGGCGTAGCTCTCGCATTTTCTTTCTGAGCATGTCGTTCTATTCTCACATCATCTGGCTTCTATCTGATATAGTACGAAGGATGCAATGCGTACCTCTTGTTTCCAGACTTCAGTTAATCTGGGTATTGACTTTCTCCTCGCAATGCTTCGTTTATCTAGGACAAGGCGGTGAGTCGGGGTGGGACAGCAGGCAAGAAGTCACGGGACGGCAATGGTTTGACTGGGGAAAAAAGTTCGATCAAAGTTGCCCGCGGGGCTTCATCTAGATCTTCATCCTTGAATTCACCGAAATTTAGATCATTCCCTGACATGACTCTACGTCTTTTCTTCTGAATATACGTTCTTATTGTTATTAATTCTATCTCCCAGCTGCTGTCCGCAGCTGAACCCGAATCTAATTGAAGCCTTTTCTTTTCGTCACCGTTTTCAGTCACATTGAG
The DNA here is from genome assembly GCA_014250555.1 of Aspergillus oerlinghausenensis. NCBI lineage: Eukaryota > Fungi > Ascomycota > Eurotiomycetes > Eurotiales > Aspergillaceae > Aspergillus > Aspergillus oerlinghausenensis. The sequence continues at coordinate 5,523 of JAAKEQ010000088.1, forward strand.
CCTTCCGACACCATGGCCACAAATTCGATCAAACTTCTGACTGGTAACAGTCACCCTGAACTTGCGAACCTCGTTGCTGCTCGGTATGCGCTTTCACGGTCAATATTTACCTTGCGGTGCGGTGACTGACAGCTTTTCTTCATCGCAGGCTCGGCATCGAGTTGACCAAGATCATGGTCCTGCAGTATTCGAATTCGGAAACAAGTGTCACAATTGGTGAAAGTGTACGAGACGAGGATGGTACTGTCTCCCACTCCTGTTGTCCGGTGGTACAGGCGATGGTATCAGGACATTGAATTAACCTGCTCCTTTTGCTCCCTGCAGTGTTCATCTTGCAGTCCACGAAACCGAACGATATCAATGACGGATTGATGGAGCTTCTTATCATGATCAACGCTTGCAAGACTGCCTCGGCCCGCCGCATCACGGCTGTCATCCCCAACTTCCCCTACGCCCGTCAAGATAAGAAAGACAAGAGCCGTGCGCCGATCACCGCGAAATTGATGGCGAACATGCTCCAAACCGCTGGTTGCAACCATGTCATCACAATGGATCTCCACGCCAGTCAGATCCAGGGCTTCTTTAATGTCCCTGTAGATAACTTGTATGCCGAGCCTAGCATGTTGAAGTGGATCCGGGAACACTTGGATGTGAAGAACTGCGTCATCGTCAGTCCCGATGCCGGTGGTGCGAAGCGGTAAGCACGATTATTTTACCCCGCGTTGCGATCGCAAAGGTGTTGACTGTGTCTTCGACAGTGCTACGGGGATTGCGGACCGTCTTGACCTGCAATTCGCTCTCATTCACAAGGAACGCCCTCGTCCCAACGAGGTCTCGCGCATGGTTCTCGTTGGAAACGTCAAGGACAAGATTGCGATCATCGTTGACGACATGGCTGATACATGTGGTACTCTGGTCAAGGCCGCTGACACTGTCATGCAGCACGGTGCCAAGGAAGTCAACGCCATTGTCGTACACGGCATTCTCTCCGGCAATGCCATTGAGAACATCAACAACAGTTGCTTAAACCGTCTCGTCGTGACCAACACAGTGCCCCACAAGGAGAAGAAGGAGATTTGTGACAAGATTGACACCATTGATATCAGCCCTACGTTGGCGGAGGCTTGCAGACGCACACACAATGGTGAATCTGTCAGTTTCCTGTTCTCGCACGCTGTCGCGTAGAATTGGGCAGAATCGGGGAATCTTGAAGTCATCGGAGAGGAACTCCAGTCTTTTTCAATATGACGGGTCGAAGGTGGCTTCTACTTCTTGACTGCTCTGTTTTACAACTGCATTTACTTTTTCTTCTACGGAAGTTGTCAATCAGCTTGCTCTGTTTTTTGTCGAGCTTTGTAGGGCTTATTAGCCTCTGTTTTTCTCGTTTCTTCTCTATTTATAACATGAATACTGGACATGATGCATGAGACACAAGAGAATGGATGGAGGGAAAAGTAGGCACTTTGCTTCTGAATTTGAAATCTATACCTTTGTACATATATAGAGTACTGAATGGCTGCCGGGTGCATTTTTCATTGCTTTGATGCTTTGGCACGGCGGAATCGAGGAATGGAGTTTTGTTGCTTGGACCTAATTGTTAATCAAATCAATACTTTATTTGGAGGGAATTGCTTCAAGTAATGCTTGGATGTTCAGGCTAGGGCTCATGCAAAGTCATAGTGAGCGCGTGGTAAGCCGAGCCTCTTCCATGATTGGTACGCTACCTTACGAGACTAGAATTGTGTTATGAAGCTGGAAAAAAAAAAATCAGATTGCCATGGGAATACAGACATTCTAGAAGAGAGAAAAACCAGAGAAAGAAAGAGCTTCGTTTCATTCAGGTAAGCAGTGCTAAGCAACCCGCGGAACCGTTACCATGCCATGCTGAGTGATGAGAAAGGGGGAAAAAGGAACGACCTTTGTCGATGGTTGAGAGAAGAGGCAACCCAAGCAAGTAGGAACAAGAACTCTTTAACATTTTTTCCCATTCACTCCGTGAAATTGAATTCTTAGAATTGAGTTTTAGTTTTGCACACCAAAGTGGCCCGGTTCCGCAGACGCTCTTCCCCCAAGGGCCTTCCTTTTCACTTGGGTCGCCCCTGCGTTGAACTCAAAACCCCTCTTCCCTAGCCATAATAGAGACGTAACCCGACCATTAACCCCCGGAGAAAAAACATTTACTTTCTCATCGAAGACGCTCTCCGCTTGCGGAGCTCGTCACGCTTGGCCTTCTCCTCGTGGACACGGGTGGCCAGGAGCTTGGCGTAGTCGTTACTATTGGAGAATGTTAGCGAGAGCGGATTCCCAAACAGCGTTGGGGCTGAAGGAAAAAGGGGGGAGCTTACGCAGCCTCCTTGGCAGCCTCAGCGCGGCGGCGCTTGAGGGCAATCCTGTGACGCTTGCGCTGGAGACGCTGGGGAGTAACCAGACGCTGGATCTTGGGGGCCTTGGTGTAGTCGGGCTTGCCCTCACGGGTGACGGTACGACGGATGACGAACTTGCGGACGTCATCCTTCTTGTCGAGACCGAAGAAGCGGCGGATCTTGGTGGCACGCTTGGGACCGAGTCTCTTGGGGACAACGGTGTCGGTGAGACCGGGGAGCTCACCCTCACCCTGCTTGACGATGCTCAGGGCAAGGACGGCGAGGTCGAAGTTGGTGATGGCTGTAATGACAAGTGTCAACTACGCGTTTCCTTCTCTCTGGGTGTTTCTATTTGTAGAATGGTTCGAGACATACCACCACGGACACTCTTGCGCTTTCTCTCACCAGTGCGGCGGGGGCGGTAGCAGCTGCAATTGACTCGTCAGCGACGCATTCTCTGGACACATTTCCATATTGGCAGGTGCGTAATTACCTGTGGCCGTCGGAGAGCAGGAGTCTGGTACGAGTGGGAAGGAGAACTGGTGATATCCGTAAGTTTTCTGACTGGTCTCTCATGTCGATTCCTGAAGTCGTTACGTACCACCCTGCTTCATGGGGAAACCTATAGTTATAGCGTCAGCAAACTGATTCCTTCCGTCGCCATTTCACAGTTGCTTGCTTGCGGGCAAGCAGAATTCTCGAATCGTACCTTGCTTGTCGTTACCACCGGTAATCTTGAAGATGTAACCCTTGAATTCATCACCGAGGGAGTCGCCGGGAATCTAGTGAGAAAAATAGCCCGAATCAGTCTTCTGTTCTCCATTCGATATCCAATTCTCTTCCGGCTGAAAAAAAGTTCTCTTGTGTGGTTTCGAGGTGCCGGATACGTAAAGCAAAATAGGTCTGGGGGTGTGCTAACTTCGGTTCCCATGCGCTTCTCCATGAAGGGACGAAGCTTGCGCTCATCGTCAACCTCGATGATTTTCTGCGACCCATTGGCCGGGTAGGAGATGTTGAGCTTCATCTTGACGGGTGTGCGCGGTCAAGACGGAGGCGCGGGTTTGTCGACAGGTCGAGGAGGTTCAGGTCGTCGGAGGTTCGTTCTTCGTGGGATTTTTTGCTGTGGTGTAGCGAGATTTCCCTGTGTGGGCGGCTGACTAAGGTGTACTAGCCGAGTCGGGTACAGCGCCTCTCGGTAGGGCTTCTTATGTCAGCCCCTCCTATTTCTAACCTATCTTGGTCTTCGTAGAAGCGATCCATCTTATTGATCGATCTTATTGCAAGAATAGGCTGAATGGCTCTCTGACTCGTTAGTAAACTAATCACTCCAACCTATTATCCCATATCTCGGTTCTTAGATGGTGATGCGAAAATTACAGATTGTGGTCGCGGCTTTAGCGACAAATGGTGTTTGATTCCTTAGGCATTCAACTCGGAAACTTTGGATAGTTTCACCTATTGACTGATTGATATCTGTGAAACAACAATATTGATATAGAGCATGAAGTCTTATTCTCCGGGAAGACACATCGTCGGCCATGGTCCTGGGGCTTAAATTGAGCCATTTCGAATGAACCAATGGCTCGTACATCAAAGGTCTGTTGAACCTTGGTATGGCCGATCCCAGATGGTAGAGGTTGAACGAACTGCACTTGGTGTTCAGCGATGGAGACATTCCACGCCTATATAATCCTGCTCTTGACGCAAGAACCAATGTTGATCTCTGTGTCTGTCCTTTTGCGATGGACTCTTATGGAGCAATATCAGACAACGATTGCGCCATTATTTCGGTACCTAAGGCCTCTCAACAGTACCTAGGTCAAGAATTCTGGACTTTTGCATATCCTACAGGACTTGAGAGCATTAACTGATAGTCCCGATCGAGAGTAGCATTAACACCCCGCACATCCTATAATCATCACGATGCTTGGAGAAATGTTTATACTCCCCAGACCACATAGCATGCATAACAGCTCCTCAACTCGATCAATACTTATTAGCGAATCATATCGCAGACAAAACCTCAAGATGGATCTGACCATACTCCGTGATATGGATACGATCTAACAAGAATAAGGCCTCCTGCGGATAAATGCGAGATGTGAAAAGTATATCCAGCGGAGTCTGCAAGGGCCGAGACGGCCGAAGCGCAAGAATGAAATAACCAAAACCAGAAACGAACTCCGTAAGCGTTTAGCGACTTGGTGGCGCAGGACGCAAACCCCAAGTCGTCATCATCCTTGTTTTTCACATCCATGAAATCGTTTTCAGAGAAGAAGATAAAAATTGAAGCTGAATAGATTCGAATCTCTACCATTATCGGTATCTGTAGTTTGAAGATATGACAAATGCTTCACTGTCTACACATGCGGACCTGCAGAAAGGAGGTTGTGGTGGTGCACGCGACAGTTTACTACGTACTACTGTAACCACTGCCGCGCGGCCAGCCTTATGGAGACGTAGTCTCTACAGAGTACTGTATCCATCATCCAACGATGTCCACCTTCGGTAGTTGTCATGGAATTGGATGGATGATTAGAACCAGCCTTTATCAACTCAAGTAACCAGCCAAATTACAGTTGCTTAGAGGTCCAGCGGTTGTGATCAAATAAAATTGATGGTGTCACAATCAAATTTCGTTTCCTAGACAGCGTCCCCCTTATCCCTTTTCCTTCCTCCGTTGTATATCGCAATCGCCTACGGAGTATCTCTTTTTTTTTATGAATCCTTCAGGAATCTAATATTCCTGCGGATTATGCCAATTTTGGAACACTTGATCCATTATCCACCCCCCACTTGGCCACCTCCGAACTTGCTAATTATTGCACGCTAAATTCTCCTGTTATGCTCTTCAGTCCCAGAACGGAACGGTACTGCCGGAAAGAAGGATAATAATACCGGTCCCTATCCTCGCCTTCCTTGCCCTTTTCCCTGTGGACCGTTGTTCAGTATCTTACAATCTACTTTGTATTCCCGAGTCGATTGACGCCAGCCGGCTTGTCAACGGAGGGGACAGCGCATCCATCATAGGGGACCTGTCTTCCATTACGCTACTCAGGATCCCCATCTCCCGTCTCGTCCTTACTCCCGATTATCCCGGGTGTCTTTCAGGAGACAGAACAAAGAGGACCGCCGATCGACGAACACTTGGAGAACAGCCTCCCGTCTCACCTTGCGATTGCTGTGTTGTCGGTTTTGGCCTCGACGGCTGATTGAGATGAGACTCTTCAACCGATTCTACGCCTTGTGCGCCTTGGCTGTATGTAGCATTTTGGTGTCAACATTGTTCCTCACCTCGCAGCACTATTATCGCCGAGTAGTCCCGCCCCATTTGGCGGCTACGGAGTTCCACGCTGCGGGATCCTTTGATCGGAGATTGGTTGTCTTTGGTGATTCGTGGAGCGACAACAATGCAGGCGCGATTCAGGGGTCGGTATGGACCGAATGGCTGTGCTCAATGGTGAGCGATATCCTGGTCAAGTTCAACCGGAGAGGCTATGTTGCGGTGTGCTAATCATGAGACTCAGTACTCCTGTCACCATGAAAACATGGCGCAAACAGCAAAATCTCTAAGAGGAAATTACATTGGCTCCGTTGTGGACAACGAGAAGCTCTCGGGCACCATGCTCAATATGTACAAGACACCGCTGGCGGATTTCAAGGCGCAAGTAAAACAATGGACGACGGCGGAGAGAGCAGCCCTGCAGTCCTTGTCCGACGAGGAGATCGCGTCCCGTCAAAATAACACTATTGTTGTTGTCTCGTTTGGAATCTGGGACTTATGGAACATGATCGGAAAGAGCTACGAAGATTCGACCAGTGTGGTTGATCATAGTATCCAGGTGATCATGGACCAGCTCAATGTGCTCTCTCAGCTCTGGGTCATAAATGACCTCAAAGTCATTCTCACACTGACACCGGATGTGACTTTCCTTCCGGCATTTAAGCCGACAGCAGCCGAACAGCGCGTCAGTCACTACAAAGACACGGTCAAGCTGACGGAGTATTGGAATCGCAAACTGCGTGATGCCGCAGAACAATGGGTGCAAGGCGTGATCTACCTGTTCGACACCAATGCATTTATGGCGGACCTTATCAAAGACTGGCAGCTCTTCGCTGCCGGGGTGGAGGAATCCAACGGGCTTGGGAAAAATCAGGATCCGGGCTGGGTGAACGTTGAAGACGCATGCGTCCAGAGTGGCCAGCAATGGGTAATGGTCACCAAGGAGAAACAATGTGAAAATCCGGACAAGTACCTTTTCTGGTGAGTTCCAGACCTAACCCGCCCCGTGTAGCCGATCTAGCCGGATACTGACGTTATCTTCAGGAACGAAATGCATCTTGGCCCATCGGCCCATCGTCTCATGGGAACTGAAGTGTTCCATGGGATAGAAGAGATGTGGCTCCGGTAAAGCTAGATAGATGGCGTTTTCTCCGAATCGCAGCGCGATGGAACCCTCGACATCTTGACGTAATGACTGCGAGCAAAGTAGTAGGAGCCAAGGCATTGGTTACTCCCAGATACAACAAACGCCGTGCAGCGGCCCATGGCTGCAAGCAAGGTAAGGCACGGCAGAGATCGATCTCACATTAGCGGACTCCCGCCAGAAGCTATACTCCTTGCGGCTATATGGGAATCCGATAATGACCAAGTCCGGAATAGGTTTTCTTTCTTTGACGGGGCCAAAAGACAGAGTCCGTCCGATTCTCGACAAAGCATCATGGTCGAGACCGAATGCTCTGGCCAAGGTGGTATGTCTCATGCGGAAGGAGCTGACTTCTGCTCCACCCGGTTCGATGTGCAACATTGATTGTGGGGTGGATCATGGATCATAACTTGGCAGGGGCCAGCAACATGACTGTATCATAGTTCAAGGAGACATAACTCCGTACTCTCCTTTATTCCTGATAGTTGGATAAAACCCTACCGCCGACCTATGAAAAATAAAAACCGTTACAGGCGTGTTGAGATTCTAGTCTGGATCCCTTGAGGAGTACGGAGTACTCCGTAGGTAAGTGGGCTAAGGGGTCGAGTGGAGAATCGATCTCTCATCTTCTTTTCTGTTCGTTTCTTTCATCGATATCATCGATATTTCTTTGTTCCCCTTCTGTAAGTACCTTTAGGTATGGTGCTACGGAGTAGTTATGAGAACAAAGGGGCCCGGGGGTTTGTCCTTCTGCTAGGTGGGGGGAGTACGAAGTAGGGGGAAGCGATAAGGGGGCAGGCAGCAAATGAGCTCATCCAGGAAAGCAAAGGTACCTTAGGCCTTAGTTACGTAATCAGTAGGCTCGCTGGATTAGGGTTAGTGGGCAGGCTAAAGGGCCAGACCGGGTCCTTCCCGTGGCTCTAGGCGGATGTCACTGGACCCAATTCATCCAATGATTGGCTGTGCGGCCGTCTTCGGTGATTGGCTCGGGGTTCTCTCCTACGGCACGCCGCATGCGTCGACAAAGACAAAGAAAAGAAAAGCTCAGACCAAACATTGAAACGACATTATGACGATGATCAGTTCAAAGGATAATGCAGTAAAGTAAAGTAAAGTAAAGTAACTATTGAATTTAGGGTATGATATGGCGACAGGAGAACGAGGAGGCTGGCCGAGTCTGACCTGGTCAATAGCACATAGCAGGCCTTCCTAGGTAACCTACCTACCTTTAGGGTGCTCCGTATCCAGGCTGTCTTGTCTTCTGCGAAAAGGTACAAGTAGTACTGGACTGTCGCTCTCGAGGTACCAGCCTGACGTTGCTTCTATTGTGTGATGATGCAGGGCGCATCCCAGCCAGACATACTGTACAATCGCCCCAGCCTGATGGCTACCTGACCAAACCAGAACCACAGTTCCTTTGTTACTTGCTCGTCCACCTCTCTGTTAAATCATGGTGCCGGACCATCATGTTCCATCCGTTTGATCCTAGAGACAGTGTGTCCAGTGGGGGGAGGGAGCAATCCGAGGGGATATGTGTCATTCGTCCAAAGACAAAGAACATGGTTCGTAGGGTCAAGGTAGATCCCCATCACCAACAGGGGGCGCGCTCTCAATAGACCCAAAGATAGATTAAAAACAAAGCAATTTGGAAAAAGCGCCAATCCTGGCTTTATCAAGTCGTATTCTCTCTCTCAGTTGGCTTTCTTTAATAGGAAACTCCATTTCATTGTCAAAGAAGGGGGGAAAAAGTAAAACAAAAAAAAAAAAAAAAAAAGTTCAAGAAAAAGTAACAGAACAAAGGCAAAGGAACCTCCAAAGAAAAGAAACCAACCATATCGGGAGTCAAGCAAATCACAACTGACAGCCTGACAGGCATCAAGGTCTAAATAAAATAGGGACAGCGAATTACGAGGCTTCTCTTGTCTTTCTTTAACCTTATATCTCTAATTCTTTCTTGCTTGCTTGCTTTCTTTCTCTCATTCAGGCTTTCTTCTTGTTTCCTTGTCCTATCGTGTCCAGGGCTTTTCTACCAGCATCGCCTCCTGCGCCTTGTCATCTATTCATCTAATGTCCTATTCTCTCAACCGAGCACCGCAACCTATTCCTGCCCATCACAAGGCGGTTTCACTCCTGACCACTTTCTTAAATGTCTTACGATCGAGTCCTTCCCAAACCTCCTGCTTTGCTCTATGACGCTCCTCAAGTCCCTATTCCAAGACGGTCAAGTAGCCTCCTTGAACACAAGATCATGAATGACGAGCCAACTACCAAAGTTTCACTGGTAGACCATCCTGTCGACGGTGGTTCGTGCAGGTACACTGCTGACGTACCAGCAACTGGGCTGCCTCATGTGCATCTCTCTTTGAATCGGACGAAGCTCGCCCTAGGCAAGATCGCTTCCAATTCTCCCATCGAGCCTCCCAAGCTCGCGGCACCAGTGCCCACCAAGGACATGCCCGTGCGAGAGCGCTCCTCTCAATCGGAGAGATCCTCCTCTTCCAGTCCTGTGAAGTCAACTGCGTCAAAGGAGTCAGCCATGCAATTCTGTCTCTGCCAACCGGACCCCAAGATCCCCAGGCCAAGAAACGGTAAGATCTTATCTGTTGCTAAGTATGACCACAAACTGACGGAAAGTACTGCAGCTTTTATCTTGTATCGGCAACATTATCAAGCCGCAGTAGTGGCTCAAAATCCAGGGCTTGCGAACCCGGATATCTCCAAAATCATTGGAGAGCAATGGAGGAAACTCCCTCAAGAAATCAAGGATGAATGGAAGGCTCTTGCTGAGGTATGCAGCTTCTTTTTGTTTATTCTCTTTCGTTCTTGCTGACCTTCATCGACAGGAAGAAAAAGCTCGTCACCAGCAGCAGTACCCAGAATACCGGTACCAACCCCGTCGCTATGGCCGGGATGGTAATTCCCGTGCAACCAGCTCTGGAATTAGCCACAGCCCTCCGGGCTCTGCAGTCTGCAACCGATGTGGTGGGCGAGTGATGACCCCACCTGTGTCGCCAGAGGCCCCTTTCACGCCCAGTGCATCTGCAGCATCTCCACATCCCGATATGGTCATGGCTCGAAGTTATCAACGCCGAGCTAGAGATTCTGACAGACAACCAAATCCCATCCGAGTAGACAATCATGGCGATTCTTGTCCTCCTCGTCAAATACCATATGAAGAGGCTGGTTGTCGGTCCCCAGACTCGAAGCGACGCCGGTTCAACTCCCAGGTAACCTTGAAACCAAATGTCCATCGAGACCGAAGCCCCGAGTCCGCATATCCAATGTCTCCTTATACTCCCCGCACGGATGGACCCAACGCTCGGACTTTGCATCAAATGGTCCATCCTTCAAGAACGGCTCAATATAGCAGAGACCATCCACCACATGATCCAAGTCTGAAGCTTCCACCACTACAGACCACAGTGCCGCTCCCGGGCTCCGTGACACCTGTCACTCCGTTCCCTCATGATGGATCAAGTCTTGAGGCCACGGTCATGACGATCCCCTTCCTCAATAAAATCAAAGTTCTTGCCAAGATATCCCCTCCGCTCATTCCGTCCTTCCGTGACAATTCTATCCCGCAGCGAGGAGCCGTGATTGCTGTTGACGGGCAAGATCCTGCACAAGTAAAAGCAGTTGTCGATTATCTCAACACTGTTTTCCAGAAGGAAGGAAAATACAAACCCCGCGTGTTTGAAGGCCCCGAGGTCCGCTCGCGGGAGAGTTACTCTGCAGCTGGACAGATGGGCGATGCCACTGTCGATTACCTCAACGCCATTTCGGTATGGCATCGTATTTCGGACGACATTGTGAGCTTCGTGAAGCCCACCGGGGAGCCCTCGGAATCAAAGCCGGAGGATGATGACTCCGCCTCTGAGATTTCTCCCAAAACCATCATCCCCAAGACAGCTGATCTGAAGATAAGCTCTCCGGCTCAAGCGAGCGAGAACGGATCAGAACCAGCCTCGTCAGTTTCCGGCTCTGGCCTCTCACCAGTCCCCATTGCACTCGTTCCTCGCTACCAACTCACTAACGCAGATGCATTCGCGTGTTCTGTGCCGATCAACGACTCGTACGCTCCCTTGGATCACTGGCAGTGGATGGCATCTCTCTGGCGAGCATGCGTTGGGCCGGACATCACTGTCTACATCCGGGATTGCGAGAAAGACGAGTTGGGTCGCTACGGAGGCAACCCGGTCGAGGTCCGTCTGCAAGATGCACGTACTGTGGTGGTGCGCAGACTAGCCGGCTCCCAGAAGGAGCTGGAAGAAAAAGCTTTGAAGCGTGTTGGTTTTGAGATTGAGGATTTCCTCACTCAGTAAGACTTTTTCTGCTCAAATTGTCGTTTCTATTTAGCATGGATCATCAAACTGCGCGGAGGCGGCTTTTTGCTTTTAGTCAACATAAGCATTATCCCATTTCCGGAGGCTCTCGTTTGTTCTATCTGGGCTGTTGTTTTTGTTGATATATATTGTCATTTTGTGTTGACAATTATGGCGTTAGGTGAACTTATGTTAAGTTCACTTATCTCTTCTTCATTTCATCTGACTTGTTATCAAACATAAGAATATATTAATCATCTAAGTAGGTTGAATCTGAATGCGATTAATATGACAATGTTCTTGAAGCCACCTCTCTCTGTTGCTATCCTGAGGTCCCAGCCTGCATGTCACGTGCATCTAGTAACACAACTAATATAACTCAAAAGAGAAGTCCGAGGGCGGTGAAAGCCATGAACCAATGGTGTTTGTCAGCTCGCGGAGTCTCTCGTCGCGGCTGGCCCATCCATGAATATTGCCAAAGGAGTATTCTCTGACTGGCAAAGACTTATGGTTCCTACATCCAGCACGGTTGCATCAATCTGTAGGATGATGCTGATTTGAGACTTGAGTCGACTCAGCAGGTCTGTGAGACCCCTTGCAACCATCCTCGCCCAACTCCCGACTTTGACCTGAGAAGGCTGAGATCCGTGGCGCTCTATGGGCCCCTGCTGATAGCGGATTTCTCGCGACGGGGCTGTAGGGTTGGCCTGGGGATTGAGGGTTATTGAATATTGTGTTGGGCAAGATCTGCTGTCTTTACAGTATGGCGTTGGCTGGTGTAGGACCGCAACCTGGTGTTGCATCAATCCAGTCGCAGGTGTGTTTCTCCCATCAGAATCCACTCCTCCTGCCGCTGGGTTGTCCACATGGATTTGCAGAGGGAATCTGATTAGTCCATGCGCTGACAGGACATCTTTACGGCGTAGATGATGGAAAGAGATACTATACGACTTAGCGAGCGTCCTTACGGATCTCCCGTGTGCGAGTCGCCGTTGCAAATCACGCCTGCGGCGACACCCTCGCCCTCATCTTTGTTATCTGGCTCTGGAAATAGGGTTACAGCCCCTGCGCAGAAGTTCATCCAAGAAAAAAACTTGTTCTTATCAGATTTGAACTCATACGTTGCCGTCGGCGTCCTGAGAAAGCGCAACGAACCTCACAATGCTGATGACGATCCTTGGGTGGACGACGACAATTATCCAGGGGCCGAGATTGCAATGCTGAAGAAAAGCAATTGGGTACGAACATGCGAATATACATATGTGAAGCATCCACAATGGTGCTATGTCCGTGTCTATGTCCTGCCCGACGATGCTGGGCACAAGTACATTGACCGTTCAAGCAAGACATTGAGGGAGGCACTTAAAGTTGTCATGTCGAGAGTCAATCGGTCCGTCGATGCATGGGATGGTATCTTCTTTTCGGATGAGCAAGTTACCGATGGCAATTCGAATGATACCGGAACCGAGGACGAGTCACTGTGGTACATATTCAACACACTGCGAAATCCCGAGCCGCAAGTTGAAGCCGTGAAAGACCCTTACGCGAGGCTCGCCATGCGACAATTACTTTCTGCGGAGGATGCTGGCGACACAGTACTCGATGCTGGTGTCGAAGGGCTCAAAACACCTTTGTACCCATACCAGCGTCGCTCAGCGGCTTTCATGGTTCAACGTGAAGCGCAGCCAGCCCAGATGTTGGACCCTCGTCTGCAGTCATTCAAGGCCCCCAATGGACGCGAGTACTACTACGACGAAGAAGAAGGCACCATCTACAAAGAAAAGAAGCTGTATTCAGAAGCTTGTGGGGGCATCCTAGCGGAGACTATGGGGTGTGGTAAGACATTGATCTGCCTGGCAGTCATCCTGGCGACACGCAGTCATGTCCCTGCGATACCGCCTCTGTACCGTGAAGGAGAAGTCAAACGTGAAAAATGTGCGAGCCTTGTTGAGATGGCGGCGACAGCTGCTGGCCAGTCTTCGATGCCATGGAAGAGCTATTTTGATCGTCTCGGCCGTTCTGGAATGACCTTTACAAGGTGCATCAAAGCTTGCGAGGATAATAGAGGCTCGTATAAGATACCTTCACCACCTACACGACACAGTGGTCGCTCTGGCGTCGCATATCCCAGGCCACCTCCTCAACTTGTGCGGCTCACTTCGGGGACATTGATTGTTGTACCTCCCAACTTGGTTGACCACTGGGAAGAACAAATTGCTCGGCACAGCCAAGGGCTTAAAGTTCTCGTCTTACGAAACATGTCGAATGCTACTCCCAATTCGGATGACCTCTTGCAGTACGACATTATCTTGTTTTCAAGATGGCGTTTCGACCAGGAGGCCGGCGAAGCAGTCAACAACAGACGCGGCGTCTTCAACACAGTGGAGTCCCCATTGTTTAGCCTTCATTGGCTTCGTATCATCATTGACGAAGGCCACAACGTAGCTGGATCTAGCCAAACTTCAAGAACGAGATATCTTCTGGACAAATTGCATATTGAACGCCGTTGGATTGTGTCTGGAACACCGTCCAGCGGCCTTTATGGGGTGGAGGTGAGCTTGGCTTCACACGAAACGAATACCAGCAGCGACACCGATCTATCAGAGGCGACCGAAGCTGTTCTTCAAGGAAAGAGGAAGATAGAGGCGAGAGACGATCAAGATCTTAGGAAGTTGAAACCCATAGTGGTCAACTTTTTCGATCTGAAGCCATGGTCGAACCCTCAGGCCAATGACCATGCCGAGTGGGCCAAGTACATGAGACTTGTTGGGAAGGATGGGAAACGTCGAAAAGTGCAGTCTCTTCGCGCCACGCTTCAGAGCCTTGTCGTACGGCATCGCATGGAAGTGATTCATAGTGAGATCACTCTGCCAAGGCTCTACAACAAGGTCGTTTATTTGGAGCCAACGTTTTACGACAAATTAAACCTAAACCTGTTTATCTTCGTTTTGGCTGTCAACGCAATAACATCAGAACGGGAAGGCGATGACTACATGTTCCATACGAAAAACAAGAAGCATTTGAGGACTTTGATCAACAATCTCCGGCAGGCTGGGTTTTGGTGGGCAGGCTCGAATCTGGATCTTTCGGCGACCGTGAAGAATGCTCTGGAATACCTGGAGAAAAAGAGAGCTCATATGAGACAGGAGGATATCACAACTTTGACTGAGGGAATAGAGATAGCCGGAAAGGCATTCTCCAGCGGACCTTGGAATGCTTTTAGGCAGCTGAATGAACTAGGTGTCTACGTTCGCGATTTCCCTTCTCATGCTCGAGGCTTGTGGGCACTTGACCCTTCGAAACCAGACGCTGAGCCCCTCCATATGGGCATTTATCAGGCTTGTCGCGCACAGCAATTTGTCAAAGAACACCTGAAATCGGTGGACCCAGCCGAAGGCCTCGCTGGAGCGGGCATCAAAGCCCGCCGTGAGCAAGCGGAGGCTGCAGAGAAGCAAGGCCCTGAGTTAGGCTTTGCAACCTTCCCAAAGGCTTCGAAGAAGGCGCCGAAGAAGTCATTCTCCAAAGGTCTAATGAAGTCACTGCCACCGGACTCTCCCCTGGCACAGACCAAGTTGCTTGGTACGACGTCGGCTAAGCTGTCGTATCTACTTAGTCGGGTTATGGAGTTGCACACTGAGGAGAAGATTATTATCTTCTATGACAGCACGAATTCGGGCGTTTGGATTGCTGAGGGTCTTGATCTGCTTGGCATTGAATACCGCATGTATGCGAGTACGCTTAGTCCCGAGCTCCGGACGAGTTACTTGAATCTTTTCCGAGAGAGCGAAGAGATCCGAGTATTCTTGATGGACCTGCATCAAGCATCTCATGGGCTCCATATCGCCAATGCGTCCCGTGTTTTCTTCGTCAACCCCATCTGGCAGCCGAATGTGGAGAGCCAGGCCATCAAACGAGCACATCGAATTGGACAAACTCGGCCGGTATACGTCGAGACTCTTGTCCTCAAAGGCACACTGGAGGATAAGATGTTAAAGCGCCGAAAGGCAATGTCAGAGAAGGAGATGCAAGAAGCCGAAAAGGATCTGCTTGACGACAGCACGATGAGCACTATCATCCAAAACGAAAGGTTCATTCCAATGCCGGAAGACGAGGGCTCGGCCCATGTCGCATATCTCTCTTCACCATTAGACTTTTTTGGTCGCCATAAACTGGCGATTCCTGACGACGAAGGCGATGCGGAGAAGTCTCCTTTGAAGCGTAAACGTCCGTCGTCTAACGGCAAGACCCTTTTGGACGCCGAACCAGACATAATTACGCCCAAGAAGCGAAAAGCTTCCACCGGTTTGGTGTTTCTTTCTCCGGGAGGTATCTTGATGACGCCCAGTAGAAATTCTCGATCTAAAACACCTTCAGTCACCGGCATCGACCAGGAAAAAGGCGGAAGCCCTGCATTATCTGAGACACCAAACGGTGTCCAACAGAACTCTGGGTCCATATTTGGGCCTTAGGTAGTTAGCGAACATTAGATTCCCACAATATTTCATTAACGTACATTCCTTCTTGAGTGAGACAGGTTATGAGAGAGGGGTCCGGACGCCCCGCGGGTACATATTTTCCTGTTTCTGATTACTGGTGTTTATTTGGTGGATAGATACCATGGTTTGCGTTACAAACTTTTAATATACTGCCATTTCCCTTTCTATCTCGACTTTTGTCATACAAAGGCTGTGCCCGAGTGGTTACCGAAAAGGGTAACTGTATACGCCCCGCCAGCGGAGATCACGTGGTTGTCGGCATTCCGCCAACGGTCCAAGATGGAAGGACAATGGTGTTTGCAATAGATTTCCAATTGTCCTGTTGAAAACGGCCCAGGTATTTGTGCCATGTGAAGTATATGTGTTATCAACATTGAGGCAGTAGTCTCTGCCAGGTCCCAGGTCCAATCAACCCCACTACTAGTCGGTACCCCACTATCGCCGATTTAAGCAATGAACTAGCGCAAGTGCGATATCAACTTTCTGCTGATCTTCTTTTACTCAATGCCTCTTCGCCTCTTATGAAACATTGAATAGGGCTTGCATTCCATCATTTTCCATCATTTAGTTCGCTTGCAGGACTTGATCCACAGCCCATAAACCCAAGAGAGCAAACGACCACCCCACACAACACCATCATCATTCAACCCCAAGCACAACCCACCCATCAGCTTAAGAACATCCACTGAACGAGGAGGAGAAGAAAAGCAAAAGCCTCAAACATCAAAATGGCCATGGCTGAAGCCGAAGCCGAAACCACCACCGGCCCAGAAAACCCCATCACCATAGTCGGAATCTCTGGCCCCTCATCCAGCGGCAAGACAACCCTAGCCCGGCTCCTACAGCGAATATTCGCGCATGCCAACGAAAACCTGCAGACCTTTATCATGCACGAGGATGACTTTTACCTCCCTGATGATCGGTTAGTATCCCCAATCTCACCTACCCTCAACGGGATTTCCAGGATGAGTAACCAATCCAGAATCCCATACACGACAACCGCCTCCGGCAAAACAGTCCAAGACTGGGACACCGTCGAGGCCATCGACGTGCCGTTCATGGCCGCAGCGCTGTCCTACGTCCGGCAGCACGGCCGGCTCCCCCCGCGCCTGAGGAGCAAGGAGGATCTCAACGAGGCGTCGGATTCGGGCGTCAGCGACGAGACGATTACCCAGCTGCAGCGCCAGATTTCTGACAAGCTGCGGCAGGTTGGACCGGCTTTGGCGGGAGACGGGGGAGAGGGAAAGCGGACTGTTGTCTTCTTCGAGGGGTTTTTGTTGTTTAGCCCGCCCGAGGCGGAGGTCAGGGAGCATGTGCTGCGGCCGGTGCACGAGCAGCTCGATGTGCGTTTGTTTTTGCCGTCGCCGTATGATTCTGTCAAGGAACGCCGCGAGAGGAGGAGTGGCTATGTGACTATTGGACCGGCTCCTGTCCCGCCGCTGCCGCACAGGGGATCGTCGGCTTCCGAGGATGCGAAGCAGCATGTTGATTTGGAGGCAGAGGATAATGCCCCGCCGCAGAACTTTTGGACGGATCCACCGGGCTACGTGGATGATATTGTTTGGCCACGATACGTACGAGATCATGCGTGGCTGCTGTTACCCGAAAGCGGTCTTGACAATGATCGGTACCAGAACGCCAGGAATTCGGATATTGACGAGTTGATCAGAATTGTAGGGCAAGGTACGAACGTGAGGACTGATGCCGGTGTGGCTGTCGCTCCTGGGAAGGGAACATTGCCCATGGTTGATGTATTAAAATGGGCTTTACAGGAGGTGATGAAGCCATTGGAGATGGCCGAGCAATGATATCGGCTAATAATTTGGCAACATATTTCATTTCAGAGCTGTAACCATGTGAATTTAGATGACATCAACCAAATACGATTTTCCCAGCCTTCAATGTTGCCACCAGCTTGTGGTTCGAGCTCTGCTCTGCCAGGGGAAGGGCGCCTTCAATCTGCAGGAAGGCTAGAGGCCATCGCCAACGGGTCCCATCCATCCAAGCCAGTAATCGATTCTATCCCTGAGGGAGAAATGACCTTGATCTTCATCACGGCTGCTACCAGACTTGACACTCGCTGTTGGCGTGTCCTTGTCTTCCATAACATTCTCGCGAATGTCCTCTGTCTCATTGTGATCCGCTTGTCCAGATTCCTGACCATTTAAACCGACGTCTGCCATATAAGTCCGTTGAATGATTTCAGGCGTGTCGCTCGCAATGGCTCGCTCTGGCGCAAGCTCATTATCCAATAGCTCAGGCCGAGATTCCCGGTCTTCATCGCTTGGAACAGCTATTCCGAGTAGCTCGCTGTTTGCAACAGTCAAGTTCGTGTCTGATTCTCTCAAAGCACAATTCGACACGCTGGGGCATGGAGGGATCTTAAGATAAGATGTGAGGATCACCCAGACCATCGAGATACAAAGGCTTATGACTAAGCTTTGCATGCAATATGCCATGGAGTCCGCCACTACGTTCGCGAACGACGTCCTCAACGTCTGGGATTTTGCCTCAGGCGGAAATGGCTCGCCGAAGAAATCCCCTCCTGACTGAACAAGGTCTTCTTCGCGATCTTCCGAGTCATCTGCGTTGTGCTGCCCCCGGACACCTTCCCGATCGAACCCCACTACCCTTGCAAGCTGGTGTGCTGTTTCCTTGCGGTATTCCGCTTCCAGCTCAGTAAATATTTGACGAAGATCATTCCTGTTACTCTCATAAGTGGTTGATGAGACTGGATAGATCCGTGGTAGCCAGTTTACAGCTTGTTGGCCAGGAAGCTTGAGCTTCCAAGTCACACCAAACATGTCCAGGTCTTTGGGAGAGCAAATGACCTGGAGGTACGAAACTCCGACTGGAATTCCTTTGTTTTCCAAGTTAATCATCTGCAGGCCCGTCTCCTGAGGCTCAAGCCGGCAATGAAAACGACCTTCAGGGCCGCCATCCAAACGTAGGAAGAAGCAACACTTTTCCGCCCAGAAGCAGCGATTATGCAGCCTCAAGGAGCACATCGCAGTGTAATTTATCATCACATCTGGTTGAATGCCCTTTCCTTCATGATCGGTGCTGGCAATGACTTGATAGTCGGCTCGAATCTCCTGGTCCACGGTGAAGTCCTTGACGATGCCGTAGAATTTCTGGTCGCAGACCCGTAAAGGAACGACAAGGTCTCCGTGGTTGACGAACTCAGCGAAGAAGCAGTTCTCCACAATTTTGTACCGCTGCAAGTTGGTAGTGCGGAACTCTAAGCCATGTTTCTCGGGGATCTGAAATAGGAAAAATCCACTCTCGCCAGTCCTCATCCTAGGAAGACCAGGAATGATCAGATTACTCCATCCTTTCGACTTGTCTTTCTCAAGAAGGACAGACACAGTCACGGTGAACTTGTATATTGCCGGCCTTACATTTTCAGGGTTTCGAATGAAGAGGATCCCATTTTTAGAGTCGAGTTTGGGCTCGCTCATGGACGATTGGTAGTCTTCGCAATCACAGGCGAGGTGATCTTTAGGATCATGCGCCAGAGTTTGGTCCGCGTCATCGTGCTCTGAAACCGGGGTTTTAGGTGCCGTCATGTCTCGATCGTATTTATGGCTCAATGTTTCCGGCTCAGCGCGTTGGTCAACAGTGATTGTCACACCCTCGGACTCTGTTTGAATACGAAGACCACCTAGGACATTGTGCATGCCAAGGGTCGCCTCAGGGGAGTCCGTGTCAGAGTTGTATCTTGGGCCCTTAGTATCTTCTATGGTTACAGATTCATTCGCTTCAAGAGAGCCTGGAGACATCTCAGGAGTTGACGTGACGAAGAAGTCAGAGTCTCCCCACTTTCTGCGGAATGTTTCAGTCATAATTGTCTCGGTTGGAGTGGAAGCATCTTCCTCTTCAGTAGGCTTTTCACTATGTGCAGCGATTGATGTATCTTGCGACCCATTTGGCGCTGGAATAGAGACTGTTCCTCTTACCACGTCCTTGTCCAGCCGAGTTACGGGCTTGGGGATCATGCTAAGTGTTCTGGAATGTTTCCTGGGAGAGTTTTGCTCTGAAGACTGGATTGAAGGCCGGAGCGCTCCTTCCTTCCCCTCGCTTGCATTGTGAGTCCGCCTATCATGCTCCGGAGCTGCTTTAACACCGCCAACGTCGCTGATGATGCATTTTGCGGACGGTTTCATGCCGGAAGTTTTGGTTCGTCCTGAATCAGACCCAGAATCGGTAAGGGATGCGTCAGATGCACTCCTCTTCCGGCCTGGGTTCTGCATCTTGATGCAGTCGGCACAATCTGCAACATTCAAGCGCAGCCCAGAAGAGAGATTGGGTGTGGAGGAGAAGAGGTGCGACGTGGGCTCAAGTTCCCCGTCGTTGCCGCAGCCTGCAACAGCTTCAATGGAAGAAGACACAGTTGCATCCTGAGAGCTGATGCGAGATTCTCTCGCTGCGGTAAAGACGTCTCCCTCAGGATTGCCTGAATTGTAAGAAGTGGTACCGTCATCAGATTCTGGTGCGGAAAAAGCGAACAATGGGCTTTGAGGCGAACTGTCACTCGACTGGTCTCCTTGGCCCCATTCGTTGGATTGGAGGCGGACGGAGAAGGTCTTGATGACAGACATGTTTACAGATCTGGTGTTGAGAAGCTGAAGTTGCGTGTTTGGAACGCATCGAACCTATGTTGACAGAGAGAATGACCGCGATCAGTACGAAACTCCATCAACCTGGAATATCAGCTTACCTCAAGGGAGATTCTAAGGCCTACTGGCTCAAGCTCATTGCCATTCCAGGTACCCCGTATCTCTAAACAGCTGAACTCGGGCGACCGCTGAGGCAATGAGCTCACATGGGCCTCGCCCCGGTTTGCTGGAGAAGCCATGTGCTTTCTGACGCACCTATCTGCTCTTAGTTAGCTATCACAGAGATAAATCTCAGCTTCGATGTATCTATCGTCGAAAAGGGCAGAGCGATTGAAGGACCGAAGACCGTGACGATGAGTGCACTGCGCTGGGAGAACGTTGTGCAAGGTAAGGTAGTAGAGGAAAAAGGATGATGAAAGTGAATGAGGTGAAAGTGAATGAGGTGAAAGTCAGGGGAGCAACGACCTAAGACACACACGCTCTTTGTCCAGGAAGGGAAGGAGCGCTGTGTTTATACTAACCTGAGGCACCCACGCATGACAATCGCTTAGAACAACAACTCTTCATGTAGTCGTTCCATATCTTGTCTTAGGCAGACTTCAAGCTATGCCACTTTTTCTATTCACATATTAAAAGGATGACCTTATATCCTTCAGCAATTATTGTAAGGATTGATAATTCAACAGTTGCCCTGAGTGAGCAGACTCAAATGCTAAACCTCCTCACCGGGATACGTAGGTCCCGATTTGGCACAGCCAATATGTACAAGAATATTTGAACGACGTCATCTCAGACGCGGACAGTGACAGAGAAGGAAGAGGAAGAAGCAAAGTGAAAACAAGAAGAATCAGAGAAACCCGCCAGCACGGTCACTCCCTGTTTTGTCCCATGCGCCATGTATAACCCGCCAGCCACCGATTCAGTTCCCGTAACACCCCGCCCATCGGTCTATCCAAAACAGAAACGTGATAAAGATAGAATCAAACAGGAAGCAGAAATAAAGACAGTCCTCCGAGAAAGGCCCTTGACACCCCGAAAGACTTTTTTCCCCCTTAATGGAGTATAAGAGTGGTAAAAAGACATCAGCAGAAGAAAGTAAAAAAGCAATCCGTAATCGCGTAAATCCATTATCGGGGTGTCCCATTATGTGAGCCAGGATGCTCAAAGGTTGTTTGACCGGGCGCAGCACCATATCGATCCCCTTCGGTTGAACCCATGGGTTGTGACGGGAGGATTGGAGTTGCACCTTGTGACGCCTGATCAAAGTAACCTCGTGCAGATGCACCGTTAGTCCCTTGTGGAAAGTTGCGATTCCGTTGCAAAGGTGGTAAAATTGTAGAGCTTGTTTGGTACTGTTGCGTTCGCGGTTGGGGATATCCTTGAGGCATCATGGCGGCCGTCGAATCTGCGGTCTATTTCAGAAGAACAGGAAATCCTTTAGCTCTCGTCTTTAGGAGTCATTGGCTTGTGAAGGGTCCATACAGGAGTACCTGGCTGGTTCATCATTCCTAAAGATTGCATCGTCGCTTGCTGGCTGGAGCGTGCGTGGGCCGCTGGATCCTGCATCTGGGCCACTTGAGCGGATGGCGGGATCCCATAGGACATCTGCGCATCAACGTAAGCAGAGATTCAAGCTGGGGCCATATTACCGGGTCTCGGGGATTTCACAGCAACCATGGATTCCGGTGAACCGTAAGATGACAGGGCAGCCACGGCAGGTTGTGGTTGACTAACCGCATAATCTGGTACTCCCGCATGTCCAGCAGGATATCCTTGCATCATAGGTGTCTGGTAGGTACCTGGCTGATTCGGATACATGGCGGTGGTTTGTGGATACGCATCCACCTGGCGCATCCGACCTTCGGCGTCATAGATGCCTCTGTTCCCGTAGTCCACAGACGTCCGCTGACGTTTGACCGGTGTCCCGTAGTATGCATAATCTCTGCCTGCTGCCGGATAGCCAGTGAAAGCGTTCCCCGACATTTGCATCGAAGACCGGTCCGGGGAGCGAGGGAGTGGCTGCTGGGGATACTCTTCCGGCCGTGGCGGCCGTTTCCTAACAAAGAGTCAGTCATATTGTTATGATGCAAAGCTGAGAAGCGTAATTCACAGATCTCGCCGAGTAACTTACAGAGACAGCGTGCGAGGCTCTTTTCTGATCCGAAGTTTGACACCCTGGTCGGCAAATGACCGAGAAAGGAACGTGGATTCTTGCATTCCAGGGAAAGTCTTTGGTGGTGAAACTGCATCCGGTTAGTCTGCACCACTCGCAAAATTAATAGGCGCAAGATTGTCATACCAGTGAAGCGATCAGAGATAATTGATTTCAGGTAGGTAACCACATCCCTACGCACGGTAAGATCAGCGCTCTGTCATACTTATCAACAATCAAGGAAGCAAGGCACAGGTTGCTCACTTTCGCATCTCAAACAAGGTAAACTTCAGTCGGAACTCCCCTTCGATTTTGACGGACAAATCCCCAAATACAAAGAATCCGCCGTCTGTGCAGAGCGAGTCAGCAACGAAGCAGTACCATCTTTTACACAAAAGTAGGCTTACCATTATTATCCACATCCTTCAACCGGTGAAGCGACGAGACAAGAGTGCCTGCCAAAGCTGTGGCCGGCGGTACGGGAACTGGCTGATCTTCATTGGCATCGTACAGACTGCAGCACATGAAATAATACGGGCTCTGTAGGTAGTGTCTACTCATGCAAATTAGCCCGAATCTTTCCCCAACAAGCCGAAACGAGCTCCCATCGTGACTTACTGCGCGAGATAGCTCCCTTCCTCTCTTACCCGGAGTTGCACAATCGGCGGCGGATCGACTGGCTTGCGTTCTGGAGAGCAAAAATCCCATGTTAACGTCTATTGGATCCCAAAGGAGGCTCGATGAGAGCTATGAGTAGAGCCTGCAGTCCCCAACGTACCTTTCTCCTTCCCACCGGCCACGCGCGCCCGATTGGGCTGCTGGCGAATGATCAACTCGAAGTCAGAACTGGTGTTGGACAACATTGTCAGTTGGAGACCCTGGACAGCTGAGTAAGAGTCGAGAAGACCATTCCGGTGCGAAGGAAGGTCGGACAAACCTCTGGGATTCGCGGGAAAGAGAGGCGTCTGAGAACGTCGACGCACTCATCAAGGCGAAGATCTTGTCACAGAAGTACCAGGTAGTAGTAGAGCCGGAGGATCCAGGTCGCGGTTGTCCGTCAGAAGAGCGCGCCAACGAACCACGTACGTATCGTACAGGGTTCACCAAAATTGAGCAAAGCTGGATAAATGCACAACGGAAAGAATAAGTGGTTTTACAATACCAAGGGAAAATTGAGATAATAGGCTGGAGATTTCGGCTCTCTCTGGAACCTTGCAGCGGACACTTGTGGTTCGGACGGAGCACTAAGGCAGGTAGAGGTAGAATAAAAAAGGACGATCCCTAGTAGTAGTAAAAGTACCCAGTGGGGTGAAGGGACAAGGTCCAAAGAAGAGCGGAAGAGAGGGGGGTTAGGAATTGTCGTTGGTTAAAGACGGACTTGACAGAGTATGATTGATTGATGATTCTAAGTAGTAGTTGGAGAAATGGAACTGGTCCAAGGTCCAAGTACCATGGGTGGAGACGAGCTGTGGGAATTTCAATACCAACAGCTCCCAGTCCGGAACCGCTTTGAGCGTTGAGAAAGCTGAGCAGGGCAGTTACCTTAAGGTAAGGTAGGTGCCTTAGGTCGTGCGGGTGAGGTAGGTGTTGGTGCGTAAGCTGGCAAGTGGTAGTGTGATGGGTCAATTCCGTCGCTTGCCTCTTCTTTTTTTTTATTTTTTTTAAATTCTTTTTTCTTCTTTTTCTTCGTTTTTTTAATTTTATTTTTTTTGTTCTTTTTTCTCCTCCTTGCCTTGGGTGTGATGGAAAAGGGCGGTTTACGAAAACGGCGCCGCAGGGATCCAAGGAACAGTTTGAAGGTAGAGAGAGAGATGGATGGATGGTGTCGTCAGAATGCAAGCGGCAAGAGCCAGCCGAGCACGGTTCCAGACAAACCTTAACCTGTGCTTTGAGGAAAGACTGCCGGATTTGCGCAGTCCAGCAAAGAAAAAGAGAAAAAAGAGAAAAAAAAAAAAAAAATTAATAGAAGAAAGGTTGTAAGGGAGCAGTTCGATAATGAATATTCTCTTGTTTGTTTCCGCTCTCGTGATGACGATGTAGATGTCCAGGAATAGGAAAACTGATGGAAAACGAGCGAAGAAAAAGGGAAAAAATGAAGATTCGAGACAACCGTTGCCGACCGTATATGTTCGATGCTCGTGATATGCAGCGCGAACCCTCTGTCTGTCCCTCTTGTTTATCTTCCCTTCCTCTTGGTCGTCGAAATGCTTCACTGATATGACGATATAGAGGGAGGGGGGAAAAAAATTTTGGATGGTCAAAAGATAAAACAAGAAGGTTATTGGGTGTGGTTCGGGCGGGATCAGAAGACCGCTTCAGCCCAGAGTTGAAAGAACACAGCTGAACAATGGGTCAAAAGTCGCCTCCCACAGGTCTGAGGGTCTCTTGACACACAGGAATCCAAGGGAAGAAGGCGAAAAAAGAGGAAAATTTACTCGAGTTTTCAGGTAAACCAGCTGAACCAGATAATGATAATGGGTTCCGGTGGAGTAGTACCAGGAGAGTAGACCAACGCCGGTGACTTTTTCGGCCGGCAGTCCAGTCGTTCTTGAAGTTGAGGGAGAATCGTTACCAGTCAGGTCGATACTCGACCACGGTTGAGAGAACGGGCTAAGGCGTGTATCAGTCTTGATCATCCGACAGGAACCGTAGAACATCTGAAGATGATGCGCACATTGGCACGCCTCGAGGGGTAGGAGGATTGAATGCTCGAATAGCAGGGCGTGTAACCAGGATCTGAGATTCAGTTCGGACACCTGCACAAGTCTCAAACTTTACCCTCGTCTAGGCCGGATCGATGGGGGCAGTTGATCAAGCTAAGCATGAAATCCACCGCGTTTGCGGCAAACCATTACTCGCTTCCCCGAACAAAGCCCCAACCCACAGGCGCAACGGTTTGGCCTTGTGCGCGGAGATAGAGCCGATTATGGAAGCGATCAGACCCGTTTTCCCTTTTTCCTCACTATCTAGACGCCGTGCAGGGTCTCCCGGCTCCCTTGCAGACGCCAGAGCCGCAGAGCGTGGGAGCGATGCTGCCGGTGCGCGCGCCTAAGCATTCCAGTCTGAGTCTGGTCGCGCACTTCCCATCGCTTATTCGTTCCACCCTAAACTTTGATCGTCTCTTAGACTCTTGACCGGCAGTTCGGGGGAACAATCGCCTTTCGTAGATCCTTAGTCTCCTTTTCCCTCTTTGATCGCCCCTGGCTCTCCGTCTAGGTTGTTTCCTTCAACGTACTGTTTGAATCAATCAACAATGCGCTCATAGTCACAACAGAAGAACCAAGGGAACAGAACATACCTTAAATTCTCTTGTTCCCCTGATGTCAATCCAAAGGTTTCCGTGTTCCAATTGAGCTAGGATCCAAGGGAAGGAGCTCACTTCCAGTAACGAGAAACCCAGGGCACCAAGGCCCACTCGATAACCGTTGAAAATCCCGTCCGACACTTAGAGAGTCGTTGTACATCAACAAATAAACAATGGCCTTGCTTCTTCTGGTCGCTCAATGGAGTTAAGATATCCTTCCCTGTGGTGAGTCCTTGTCCTTCAGCACCAGGTGATGGTCGGAGGATTCTCTGCTGTCCCACGAAATGCGCTTCAGGCCACGAGATGCCAAATCGCTTTTCTCTTCGCTTACGGCTGAACCAAGTGAAGCCCTGTTCCTTTCACCCCAATGAGCTCCACTGTTCTCAACTCGATCACCGTTAGTCTAAACAAAATACCGGTTCGGCTGGGAAACAGTCTGCCTGCAAGGGAAGTCCTTGCGTAAGGATAAGGGGTTAATCGGAAATCGGTCAACAAGACTTGCTGGTCATATAGAGGGAGTGACGAACAGTTTCACCAGAAATCTGGAGTAGAAAGTTGGGAGCGGGGTGCCTTTTTCTCATCGCGCGGTTTGTGCAATGAAGGTCAGGCCGCAAATGACCAAAACTCGCATGATCTTAGCCCGGGTCCTAGGGATCTAGCTTGGTGGATATATCACATTGGCTTCTCTTGACATGCAGGATGCGATGGCTGCACGCAAATCACAGTGCTGAGAGGATAGTTCAGCTCCTAGTGCATGCAGCTAAATTGACGAGGCTAAGGGGTCAAGAAAGTCAATATGATGCAGAACGACAGATCTCTTGATCGACGAACCACCCGAGTGCAGTACTATGTGGTCAAAGTGTGAGATGGATTCTCTGCAGTCGAGATGCTGACCTTACTGAAATAGTGCTGAGCTACGCTGGCCTTCCCCCACCCAATGGTGCAGGTCCCTCATGCACGCTGCGTCTGGAAGTCGCAATACCGATAATGCGGCTGAGTATTACACCTTCCTCTTTCCCATACAACGGACGAGGTTTTCTTTGGTCGATTGGCCTCCAGAATCACCTCTTGCAAGGTCAACGTGCCAACGTCCCTGACAAATACGGATCCTGCAGCTGCACTCAGCTATCCTCACCTGCAAAAATACTTAGAATAGCAGGAAATCCACAATAGCCGCTCTCGAAATCTTGGCCTCACTGTGCTGACTCATCACAGTTTGGTCCCTTCATTAACAGCAAAATCCGGCGCTGGTTGACGACGATGGAATCGATGGTCCCCGCTTTGTGTAAATCCAGGAAACCCAAACGTTGATGTGAATATGCGGACATAGCAGTATTAGTCCCATCTGAGCGCGAGCGAGGACATTGCTATTGGCGACAAACGCGCAAGGGTGGCATGGGCCAATGCCTGCATATGTAAAACACCGTGACGAATGAGACCTCGGCGGACCGCTTAGGATTCAACAATATCAAAGCCACTGAACGATGATCTCAATTCCAGGAAATGGGACAAAAGCAATCATGACAATAATACAACAAATTCTGGAAGAACAGATGATCCATGAACTGACATTTTGGGGGCTGGGTACTTATGACGGGTGACAGTGACTCTCAAGGGTCGGGACGACGGGACGCTGCGGTATAATTAAGTTAAAGACACAAGGTTATTACGCACTGACCAATATTCATATTGCAGTTGACAGATTCCTGGAAACAAACACTTTCTGGACGCCATTATTATCGTTGTGTTCGCAGTTGGTCAAAATCCTACCGTACCCGCGCGAGCCACGTTGCAATGGCGTAACATGCTGCATACGAGCACAACCATCATTGTGGACTGTTGATCCATGGCGCGCGAGACATCAGTATTTTCTGCCTTTTTCGTTTGGAAAACAGCTCCGGCCAAGGCTTTGCGATCTGCACCGTGGATAGGAGACCACAACAAAGTTTCAGAACTTTTTCTTCCTACGCTGTCAACTCCTGAACAAGTCGAGGACGAGACAATAGGGGAGAAGGAAGACGGTGGGAAAAGCAGGGGAGAAAAAGAAAAGAGCAGAAAGAAAAATAAACAACACTCTGGACTCAAATCGAGCGACGAACGATTTTTAATCTTTTAATTATGCCGGCTTCTACTTTTGTCCTTCTACATAATGAAGTGGGGATCAAAAGGCTGCAGGCTGAACTGTCGCGGACTTCATCGGCGCTCCAGCTGGTCTAGCACAATGGCACACACAACTCGAATTGTCCACCTCCTGTTCCACTGGATCTCCGTTTACACTTGTCCCCTGGACTAACCTGCGAGTTCCAGTCTTTAAAAGGGTCAATTCGTGGTCTGAATAGCAGTCGTTGGAGGTCCGGTTTTACCAGGTAAGTAAGGTATTGCATTCGCAGCTAACTTGGCGCTTTTTTCCATAGAACCCACCAAGTATCCACGGAGAACAGTTAACAACGACCAGCCTGTTCTGCTTATGTGCTTCTCATCGGTGTCAGCAAGAAGTGATTTGCAGGGTCAAATTACCCAGCTATATACTCCGTATATATTTATCTAAACATACCCGAACTGAGGCACAAGATGATGAACAGGTCCAAATCCCGAAGGGCTCACGGAGCTCTCCATAGACTCGGCAGAAAAGGAAAAGGTCATTCTGACTGATCACAAAACTCAACAGATGGGTCAAAAACCGATCAAGGATCATGCGAAGTCTCAATTCTTTGACATCGAGTCCCGGAAAAGGCAACCAACGACGGAGCATACCAACCATCAAATCCTTGCTCCTTAGGCACAGGGGACATCTTAGACCTGTCGCAAATAGTTAGAGTTTATGTACGGTGTGGCCTTAGCAGTAAATGTACATTTTATTTCTGCGGTCTTGATACGTGTAGTCTACTATGTATACTCTGCACTGCCCGTGTCAGTGATCCAATGCGCCCCGGCTGAGAATCTTGGTGTTGCCATCCTGCTTCCTGGCTCCTGCATGGGCTTGAAGTACTCCGTACCACTAGCCTACCTATTTTAGCATCCTGCATTCATCTCCATATGCAAGACTATCGAAGAAAAAAAAAGTCAAACCACACTCATTTCCTGGTTCTTGGGCTGCGGGCAACGGTATCCGTATTCCCACTCCGCAGGAGGGTCCTGATCTGCAGGTTGCAGCTAAACCAAGGCGGAGTCGTCCACAATGCTTAGGCCTGGCTCGACCGTTGCTGTTCGTCTCTGTATGGCTCAAACAAAAACTTGGAAAAAGGTGAAAAAGGTACCAGTAGTCCGTCTTAAGTGTATGGCTGTTGAATGAGCGGATAGATCGGATAGATCTAATGCATCAAATGCCTTCCTTACCTGCTGTACGACACTGTCTACCACAGTGCCCAACGTCGCACAGCGAGAGCAGTACACTGCACTACCTTGACTTTAGGGCATCACGCTTACTTCTAGGTCTCTCGGGTAATAAATAAGTAGGTGCATAGTGATGAAGCGATGTACCAATAATATCTAGATACTGGTGATCCTGAATCTAAGATATGAGCTGCTTATTTAAACGCCTGTGGTGAAATGCATGCCCTCCTTGGTCACTACGATCGTATCCACTGGAGAAATGCAAAATTGGCTTCGTTGGTATATGCTACACAAATGCAGATAGAGCAGAGCACCACTCAAAGCTGCCATCATAGAGAACCGAACCTATGAATACGTCCTCTAGAACAAAAACCTCCTCGACCATGACATGCAGCAACGAAAAAAGACAGCGATAGCCGAATTAGATAGGGCAAGAGTCAGCGCATGACGTGCTAAAACAGCGCTGTGAATGAAGCGATGACCGAAACGCCAAATGCTCAGCCTACTCCTTGCTTGATGAGAAGGATACATGAAAAGAATAAGAAAAAGCAAGTGATTGAAGCGAGGAACCCTCCTGCATGAACTCAAATAACGCCCAATGCAAATGCGTCGTCAAGCGCCTTTAGAGACCGAATATTCTTACCGCTCGTGTTTTGCCCTCCTGTTTCCTATCTGGTTTTCAATCATTGTCATGTTTGCATGACTGCGTCGCCATCGGCGTCTGTATCAGCAATGTTGTTTTCCTGAGGCGCGTCATCATCTGGGATCATCTCCACGACCGATTTCCGGCTTGCTGACCGCGATAGTTTCCCTCTGTTCTCAACTCCCCTTCCCTTGGGTGTAATCGGGCCGTCCGAAAGAGAGACATCGGCATTTGCCTTGGCTACAACGGCGCCCGAACTACGAGTTCCATTGAGAGTGTGATTAGGGGTGCCTGCTTCTCGCTCGGACGGTGCAGCATCCTTAGGTTCTGTGTCTTGCGCTTCTTCGGATCCATCCTGCAAATGCTGCTTGCCATTTACAAGTCCATTAGTCTTCGCGCCGGACGGCTCTGGAGCAGGGGAGTCCATCAGCCTGGCGCTCCGACCCCGCCGAACACTACCTGGATTCGAAGTAGGGGTCGCTGCCGAGGCCAACATTGAGGTTCTGCGGGGAGTACCGCGACCGCTCGTCCGGGCACTTGTCGGGGTCCCGCCCGCCTTGAACACGCTCTTACTGCCAAAGGGTCGTCCCGGTTTTCGTTTGAACACAGGAGCTTGAACAGGAGGATAAATCTCAAACCGAGACGGCGGAATGCCCGCGGCAGGGTCGGAGGGAGCAGAGGTACTCGAACTCGCTGTAGCAGTCGTTAGGTGATGGAAACCGCTGGTGTTAGAGAGCGCTTGGGTTGAAGGGGGCCCAGCGGCCACTGTCGAACGACCCCCAGAATCGGCGTGTCCCGTCCAGCTGGCCGTTGGAATGACTGCACCATCGGCCTTCTTGACTTCTTCGCCTTCCTCCTCTTCCGGGTCTTCTCTCTGTGCAACGGTGTGCAAGGGAGCCCGGTCGAATTGTGACTGATTGCTACGACCCATGATGTATGGTGTCCAGACCAAAGCATCAGGGTTCAGCTGAACGTAGCCTTTCTCCTCCCAGTTCCGAATACACTCCTCAAAATATTTGCAATCGAGTCGCAAAGCGTAGGTTTTGGTAATTGGATCCCTGACAAGGGCGCGTAACCCTTCCAAACCAGAGACCACATCATCGGCCGTCATGCCTGTTCGCTCTGAGAGTTCCGCGATGCTGATAGGAGTTTTTTGGTTTCGTAATTGATACGACAGTATCAATCGCCAGTAGTTGCGATAGGATACCAGGCCCATGTCGGAGAGAGGTTTCTCTGGCGAGCCAGTCTTACCTTCAATACGAGTGAGCAGGTATGAGAAGTCGATAAGCAAATTCCCGTAGCCTTTTCTTTGATGGATGGGCAGTGTGAGGATGCACGAAACGTTGTTTGCCGAACTGGGCCGTTTCTCCTTGCTGAAATAACCGACAAAGTGGCAGCCCAGATCGTCGAATTCAGTCATAACATAGAACAGGAACGGCTCCACATCGTAGTAGAGCGTTTTGGATCCCAAGAACAATTTAGCGAGCAAGCAGAGATTCTGGCAGTAGACTGGATTCTTTCGCCCGTCGACCTCGAATATCGAGATGGAACCATCACGGTAGATTTCATCTCCCGGCGGATGTTTTGCAGGGCATTTCAGCTTGTGCCGCCAGGCGACATAGTCGGAATTCATGTATTTCAAGCAAAACTCGCATATGTAGAGCACCCGGTTTCGACTATATTCTTCGGGGTAAGGAGCTGCATACCAAGTCTCAATCTCGTATCCTCCAAAGTTAATGTATTTAATCCGGGACGGAGGACCCGAAAGCTTCTGTGAAGCGTGTGGGACGGCTTCTCCGCTGTTTTCAGCTTCCAAAAGCTTCCTTTGCCATTCCTCTTCGGCCTTTTGTCGCGCGATCTCGAACCTTTCACGATCTGCGTGTGTTGGCAGGGTTCTTGAGGTGTCCGCATCCGCTTCCGACAGAATACCGCCGTATGGCTTTGATTTTGATTCGTCCGTTTCGCGGTCGTTGAATGAGTAGAAGGGGGAGATGTAGGGTGCAGGTGTAATGGGAGCAAAATGGGACAGAGGTTCTTGTACCGCTGGTGGCGGCTTAGGCGTTCTTCTGCCTCTGAGTTGTGACCGGCTTCGAGAATTGAGGATCTTGGACATTTTGTTCTCGTTGAGTCGAAAAGCAAGAACCAGTCTCCCAAATTGCCTCAGAACCACGCGGCAGGTATCCTTTTCCTCGCCGCGCGTTCGCCGAGAACGGGTACGCACTGGGGACTGGCCGTCTGTATTTCGAAAGCCCTGGTCTCGGGACTCAGCTCGAGCGGATCGCATTGATGACTGCCGTCGCAATTTTCGAAGTCCAGGTGTGGGTTCTCCCACGTCGGTCGACGAGGCTTTCCTTTTTCGCAATGATCTGGAGCTGGTCAAGAGCTCATCGCTGACATCCACGGTGCTGAAAATTGAGTGGAAACCAGAATCTTTCTCTCCAGTGTGTGCCGGTAAAAGTTCTCTGCGCATCTTCTTTTGACGAGGTTGTCGCGGGGTTGTACCATTCTGCTCAGTACTTGGCTGCAATTTCTCCCGAACGCAAGTAGGGCATCTCCATGGACCGACATCTGTACAATGTCAGTCTCGGGGCAAAGCGCGACGAAACCAGGTAGAGAAGACAAATCACTTTAAACATACCTTGTGTCTCGTCGAGTGCATTTTGTTCGCGTGCACATTGTCGATGAGCTGTAGAGAGTTGTATCAGCGACATTCTTCAAGATTGGCGCGGAAGGTGCAACGTACAATGATCACCACAGACGGCGCATGTTAAATACTCTTCAAATTCCTCGCTAGGATCATTATCCTCGTCTTGACCACAAAAGCTACATTTCCCGTCTCAGCATCAGACAAGATCACAAAAGGGTGGACATGGGGAGAATAATGAGCTCACATGCAATTGCTGCGGACAGTGGTATCCACCTCTGCATCCTCCCGGCTATTACTCTCAGCCTCCCACTCCTCATCGGCCTCCGATTCTGAACTGCTTGGAGAGGCAGCGGGTGCATCGCTGTCACTTGAATTCTCAAACGCCGGATCATCTTCTGCATCGGCAGCCGCAGAAGCGGCATCATCGTTGTCAAGAGAGCCGGCTGTGTCAGGCATCTTGACGGCACCAACCGGTTCTGCATCATCATTACCCCCGTTGATGTTCAGCTCCGTATCCGGTTCACCCTCTGCATCTTCGTCTTCGTCGTAATCGGCATCCTGATCCCCGTCGGCGTTCTCCCCAGAGTATGCCAGATGAACTGCATTCTGTAGCTGCTGGTCCATCTCATAGAGGTCGGTTTCCTCTTCCCCTTCTGCATCCTGATCACTGTCCACCATATCTGCTGGCGGTCTAGTATCTGGATCGTCGATGGCCGGCAGCACGGTCGCCGGCATGGTGTAGGTCGCCGTAGTCGCCAGTTTGAGCGATTGTGTTTCACAGATCTACCAAAGTTTCGCGATGTTTGAATGAGAAGTTGAGGCTATAGAAGCTTCCCGCTAGGGCGAACAATCATCCGGCCGCGCATAAACGGGACATGGGGAACAAAACGGCGAGCTGAGTTAAAGGCAGTCTCCCAACTTCAAAGGGCCAATCGGTCAAATCGTAGCATACGTCGTAATCAAGCGTCGGAGACGAATGCGCGCGCAAGACAAGCGCGGAGGGTGCCAAGTTGGAGGCGCTGGAAGGAGGCGGCCAAGACAACAAGCAAACAACGCGTGTAATGAAGGGACTGGAACCGTGATATTAGAGGCGCTAGTAGATATGCGAGAGTAGAGTAATGACCAACGCGTATATTCGCAGCGGAAACACCGTTTGTGGAGTTATTCAGCTTCCAAAGCCATCTGCCGCCGCTTCACGCCCCTTCTCTTGCAGTGAGGTTCACGGGGTTGCTGACTCATCTAGATTGACCCCGACCGGGCTAAACCGTATTAGGAAGTCCGCCAGACCTCGACGTCGGCGGAATCAAGCGGGCACAACGACGCCGGGGATCATCTGGTCTGCTTTTTCGCAATTGGATCTGTCCGTTGACACCTGGCTCGATCTCTTCGAGGCTTTTTTTTTGATCTTGCAACGATTTGAGGTTTTGTATTTCACAAAATGGGTGTCCCTTTCGAAGCCCTCATCCCCTATGGGATCATCATCGCTGTGTGTATCCGCAACCCCGAACATGCCAGCACGAGTTACTGATGGACCGTGACAGATGTTCGGCGTGACCGGTGCCGGCCTCACTGCTGCTAAGTACTTTGGAAACGAAGGGAAAAAGGCGCGGTGGAACAAGGATCTGTGGGACAGAGTAAGTGCTTCTTCACCTGTGGCTTGCGACCGAGTGACCAAGGCTAATATCCATCTAGCAAAGTGCGTGACCTACCGCTTACAATGCTTGCAATATTCCTCCTTGTTTGCCCAGTCGAGGCTCCGGAAACTGACGATATATATCTGCCATAGTGATGGAAAGAGACTTGAGAATCACAGGAACTTTACGAGGCCAGTCAGGCAATGCCGTAGCGCCAAAGGGATTTGATGTCAGCAACCCATGGAAGGTATGTCATATCGTCAGTTCGATGCGTTTATTTGTGGTTGAATGCGAGATGCTCACTTCTTAACAGCTTGAGAAACGGATTTTCTAGGCCACGGCAACGTGTCTCCGCGTCATGTCTTTACACCATTTGTTTTAGCTTGTGTTCGCTTGCATTTCCTAAATCAATATCCACGCTACGGTCCTAGAGCAACGTCGTTTGTACAATATCACTGGGCAAGCGAAACGCTGCAAAGCTAGTTTTCAATTGTCAAAAGAATTCTATTCGATCTGGGAGCTCAAGCCCTGTATTCCTTCAACGTCATAGTCCTGGAAGTGCATATCAAAATACTTCGCCAGCGCTTGTCTCCGATCATTTTCATTTGCTAGTGTGGCCACAACTTGTGTCTCCTTACCCAGCCTTTTCTTGACTTCTTTTCCTAACATCACATATACACCCCGGGGTTCGAGTCCGTCCTCACTCAGAATCACCTTGGTGCAGACGAACGCCTGGGTAAACCAGCTGGTCGGATTCTGGCTTGTCGCAAAGTTCATCACTGCAAAGTCCTGTGGCAGGAATTCAACTTCCGAGAAGGAGTACATCGGTATCCATTCGCTTTCCGGGTTATACCTGACCTGGTAGATCCAGAGCTTCTGGCTCTTGTCGACGAAGTCGGGGATGCTGTCCTTGATCAGGCGCATCTCGCTGGGTGCAATACAGACCGCAACCTCGTTTTCCTTCATTGGCAGCGGACTGGTAGGGCAATTGCTGCCGAACCCAACGTCGACCTTTTGCGAGCTCAGTTAGTAGCTGTTCACGATAAGATTCTCAGCGGGAACCACCTTACCATGTACTTCTGGCCGTCAACGGTCACGATCAGAACCATATGTCCACTGCGCCCTTCGTCAGCGAATGCAACTCTATAGATTTAGGAGAACATGGGTACATACAGCGCCTGGTATCCGACCGCCGCATTGTTCCTTGCCGCTGCCGCGCGACTAACTCGGCCTCCCGTGGGATAGACCTGGTACCCCAATGACCGTAGGACGACATAAAGCAGGTTGGTGTTCTCCATGCAGTACCCGTCTAGTTTGCGAATGACCAACTTTTCAAATACACTCGTTGGATGGATGGAGATGGCGCGGAGTTGGGAGTAATGCAGACCTGAATTGCCCCATGGGATGGCGCCCAGGTGCCGCCTCTGCAGCTCGGTCAATGCGGCCAGCGGATCTTTCTCGATGCATTGCTGGAGATATTGGTGCCTGGTGATTCCAGATGTGATGGCGGAGTCGGCGTACCCGATGCGCTGCAGATAGGTCTCTATCTGATCGGGAGTATAAGTAGACGGTGGCGATGCCATGACGGGAGCGATGATATATGAGACCTTGAGGAAGAAAGAGGCTGTCTTATTTACATATATGGTCTCGTATTCGAGTCGGTCATTACAAAGCGATCATTTGTCAGATGAACAGATCCAGATTTGACGAGTGAAGCCGCCAAGGTCCACCCC
The DNA here is from genome assembly GCA_014250555.1 of Aspergillus oerlinghausenensis. Lineage (NCBI taxonomy): Eukaryota > Fungi > Ascomycota > Eurotiomycetes > Eurotiales > Aspergillaceae > Aspergillus > Aspergillus oerlinghausenensis. The sequence goes on from JAAKEQ010000088.1 coordinate 41,196, forward strand.
TCGGTCGCCGATTAGAGGCGAGCTGATGTGGTCGGGAGAAGATATCTGTTGACAAGAGACGAGTGTTTCAAATAATTGATTAGTATGGTTCAAGCACTATTTATCCTGATCGTTTTAGCAAAAATCAACGCCTGTATGACAATCGCGTTGACGGTGCCTGTATAGTTCTGAACTTCTGCTTCCCCGCGTCTTAACTCCGTGGCAGAATGATGAGATGGCTCATGGATATATTCAAAAGGACCATTGAGATTGGTATCAAATGAGCATGACAGATCTGTCCGTGGATAAGTACTCGGTATTCGGATGGAAAACATGTTTCCTAAGGTAGTCTTGGATGATACATGGATCCTCTGGACAGAAGTACCTTAATAATTGGGTTATCTGATCCTCGGCTGTCTATCATGAATGGGAGACATCTGACGATGAATGCTTGATTTAACTAGTCTTCGATAGACACTACACACGGTTCTTATTCGAAAGGATCAGAGCACATAGCCATACTCTATACACTAATGCATCTCGAATAAAGACGTTCTCAGCAAGAAGACTGTTCCGAGCAACGGACAAACGGACGTTGCATCCTTGTGCCCCCCAACCTCGGAGTCTCCATTTTCATCGCAGCGCGATCTCACTCATAGTTTAGAAAACATATAGGGTGACTTCTTCATGAACTTCGTGTCGCGGAAACGCGTTATCTTTGAAATTCTCCCTTCCCATCCTACTCGTCGACCACGGCTGATCTTCAACCCATTCCACGTCCCACCCTCCCAGGTCCAAAGACGCACCATGTCCAGCTCGATCGACCAGCAACTGGCCGAACTGCAGAAATACTCTGCATGCGATGTATGATCCAAACTACGATCATCCCTCTAGATCTCTAGGAAGCTTCGGCTAACCACCCAAAATCCAGGTATCAGATGCTCTCCTCAAACTACAGAAACTCCCAGCAGGAACAGCCGCCCGAGCAGGGCACCTGGCCGACTTCAGTAAGGAGACCTCTCGGTCTAGCATCATTTTACATCTTACCAGTATTCTCTTGGTAAGCGGAGCTAACAGACAACCCAGGCCCCTTCTCTCCCTCGATAGGCCGCAACGCAACACAACCCAAAATCATCGCCCCCGCATCAACCTTCAAGTTCATCTCCAAGGACGACCGCATCCCACCAAGTGCCGAACCTGGGGACTCCCACGGCTTCCCAGCAGGAACGCACTGGGTCGACTTCGCCAAGCCAGGCACCATCGCCGTGCTCGAGCAGCCCGCAGACCAGCACTGCGCCGTCCTCGGTGGGATCATGGCCGTTCGGATGAAGGTCCTGGGTGTGCGCGGAGTGCTGGTGAACGGGCGTGTGAGGGATCTAGCGGAGATTAATGAGTGCAAGCTGCCGGTTTGTGTCCGTTTCAATTCTGGATCGCGGGTGTTGGGGCTGATTGATGTAGGTTTGGGCGAAGGGGACGTCGACGGTTGGGTCGGGTGCGGAGGCGAAGCCGGGGGCCAGGGATGTGCCGGTTGATGTTGGGGGTGTGACTGTTTCCCCGGTATGATTTTCTGCAGGTAGGAAGTCAGTGTGGATGATGATGATGCTGACGTTGTTTGTTTGCAGGGCGATATTATTTTCTGTGATCCTTTGGAAGGCGTGGTTGCTATTCCCCAAGAACTCCTGGATCAGGTGCTGGAACTCATGCCGAAATTAGTGGCCATGGATGACAAGGTCAAGGACGCCGTGTCTCAGGGAATGAGTGTCTTTGATGCGTTCAAGCAGTTCCGTGCGAAGGTTTGAGAAATTCCCATCTACAGGCGTTATATATAGGACAAGCGGATCATGTAAATGGTGAACCATCATGTCATTGGTATTCGAACAAGTATTCAATACAATCAAGAAGGTGGTAACATGATATATGTCATCGCTATACAAAGAAATGCAGGGAAGAAAAGCAATGAAACCAGCTCATTCCTTCTTTTGTTTATTCGGCGACCCAGACAGCGGCCATACCCATACCCGTACCCACACACATGCTGGTGACACCGACCTTCTTGTTGGTGCGCTTCAGCTCTGTCAGAAGGGTGCTGATCTGCCTAGCACCGGTGCAGCCGAGAGGGTGGCCAAAGGCGATAGCACCTCCCTTGGGGTTGATCTTCTCGTGGGGCAGGCCAAGCTCGTTGACACACCACACACACTGGGAAGCAAAGGCCTCGTTGATCTCATAGATGTCAACCTCATCCTTGGTGATGCCAGCCTTCTCAAGGGCGACGGGGATGGCCTTCCAAGGGCCGATACCCATGAGCAGGGGCTTGACACCGACAACGCTGGCGGCAACATACTTGCCGATGATCTTCTGGCCGAGGCGCTCAGCGGTGGAACGCTTCATCAGCAGCACGGCGGCAGCACCGTCGGAGATTTGAGAGGCGTTACCGGCGTGGATGGAACCATCCTTGGCGAAAGCGGGACGGATCTTGCCGAGGGACTCGGGGGTGATGCCGTCACGGATGCCATCGTCGGCCTTGACGGTAATGGTCTTCTCCTCGCCGGTCTTGGGATCAGTCCACTTGACCTGGAGAGGAACAATCTCCTCGTTGAAGAGACCGGCCTTCTGAGCCTTGACGGCCTTCTGGTATGAAGAGGCAGCGAAAGCATCTTGGACGGCGCGAGAGATGTTACGGTCCTTAGCCATCTGTTCTGACAAGACACCCATCGGGACCTTGCAATTGGCGGACTCGGGGTGGCTCTCGAGGAGCTCAGAGAACTCGGTAACGGCGCCAGGTCTACCGGGATGAGCATTTGTCAGCATTCGGGCCTTTTCGCCGCTTTGCAAAGGAATGGTTCGACCTACCCGTACTGAGAGGACATGCTCTCCACACCTGCACCAATACCAACTTCAATCATGCCGGTCTTGATCGCGTTGGCGATGTCCACAATGGCCTGAAGACCACTGGAGCACTGTCTGTTCAGGCTCTTGACCGCAGTCGACTCGGGGAAGCCGGCAACAAGGGCAGCAGCACGGAACTCGGTGGCACCGCCACCAGGGGCAAGGACGGAACCAACAGCAACATCTTCCACCACCTTGGGGTCGATGCCACTGCGGTCGATGACGCCCTTGAAAACACCGGCCAACAGATCAGCGGCAGCGGTATCCTTGAAACCACCCTTTCCACCCTTGGTCAGGGCAGTACGCAGGGCACATGTGACAACGATATCATCGGGATGCTTCTCGGTGATGGCGGCGACACCCTTCTTGCCTCCCGATGTGAAGTGGGAGGAGACTTGAGAAAGACGCTGTTGAGCTGTGAATTCCCAACGTAGTCAGTAAATCAGTATATCTTAGTCGACTGAGGTGAAAGAGTACCCGACTTACCAGAAGACATGATGACGTCAATAGAAACCAAGGGTATATGAAAAGAGACCAAAGGACAACAAAGTAGAGCTCTTCAAAAAGTATGGGATACGAAAGAGATGCTAAACTGGGGAGTCCCCTTTATAACCCCAGAAAAACCCAACGTGGAGTAATCACCAAGTCTCTCGGTCTTGTTACCCTTTGCAGTGTTGTGTATCCAGAACCTGTGAAAGTACCGAGGTTCAGCCGCATCAATGTTGTTCCGGCTAAGAATCTGGAGTCACGGGATCTCCGGCGAGGAGTGTATCTCTTGATTTTCATGTGAAGAATCATCCATCAGCAGATGAGAGTGCAGATGATCTTCTCGGGTGTCTTGGAGCCTAGGCAATATCTAATTATGCCATTCAAGCTTGCCGTCAATTGATCCGAGTTCCTCAGCTATTTCGATGCTGGTTATACGTGGTCTTGTGATTGCCATCTCATTCATATCCATTACTATACACTACTTTGACAGGACTTGTTATATAGTCTACTATCTAGTTAACTAAGTTCTAGAGACTAGTAGTTGCCGACAAAGTTGAAGTCTTATTGTGATGGTACCTGAAAAGCTTTAATAGTTCTAGAATAAGAGGTACTCTGAACCAAATAAATACTCCGTCATCTTTGTGACATTCAACAGATGCAGATGATGTTACTGCTGCAGATTAGTCTTCTAGTTGAAGCTTCCTCTACTCAACTTTTTTTCAATGATTTATTAAAGTATCATAAATGGCAATCAGAATTGACCACACCATACTATGTAGATCAAGTATCAATCTGAGCGGAGAGTCGGCGGTGGAATGAATCCCCGACATCTTTTTCTCTCCGCATCCAATTCTGATATCAAAAAAAGTCCCGACCACCTCCACAAGGTCTCAATAGACAGTAGCTTACCAAATCTCGTTCACTTCACCTCCATTGACCCATTTCATTTCCCCTAACATAACCACTGCACAATGCACTCCCAGGTCCTGCGCAGCCTGGCAACAGCCACACGCGCATCCCCCTCCCGATCAACCCACATCCAACCCTCCTCATTAAGGCCATCCCGACCAACATGCAGCGTACGATCTTCTTTGTCCCTCCTCTCGTCATCCCGCCTCTCTAACCACCACCTAGCAGAACCCGAACCGTCTGTCACAACCAGCTCTATCCCGACCATTCTCCCACTCAGCCCCCGTCTCATCATCCCCATTCCGCCTCACCTCGAAACCCGACACCGACCACACAATCCCCCCGGAACCACCCCTCGACGGCGAACCGGCCCCCTACTACAGCCCCTATAAACCAAAGCGCCAATGGCCCCCGGATATGTCCAAGCTTTCTCCGAAACACCAGTTTCGGCTCGAGCGCAAGTACCGACGGCGCGCGGCGCTCAAGTTTGCTCGACCTAAGTGGGTCAAGGCGACAAAGTTGATTCAGTGGGGGGTAATCGGATGTAAGTTTTTTGTCTTGGTCCGGGGAAAGGCTAGAAAGGAAAGGATAGCGCTAATGTGACTTGTCTCTTATAGTTGTTTTGATATATGCTTTGTTGTTTATGGAGTGGGATGAGAGGGGAAGTCCGTTCGATGAGGTAGGCGTTTCCCTCATACTGATATACTGCTGAGAGGTTGGTCGCTAACCTGCTTGATCTACAACAACAGATTCGACGGGCGTTCTTCTCCGGCCTTAAGGATACATTCTCGACTCCGCCGCCTCCACGCCCTCTCAGGAGAGCTGATGATACTACTCAGGAGTAGACATCACCCATAGAAGACCGCCTGGCAATCTCGCTTGTGCAAAGTTGCTGATCAATCTAAGCTGCTGTATATAACAATTGTACCATATGCATGAATCAATGTACTATCTGCAAAGACTACCGAAGCATGGCAACTCCCTACCTGACAAGCTTGAAACCTCCGCTATACTGCTCTGACTTGGTCAGTGTCAATCTGAACTACGAGTTGCACGTCCAAAAGAAAACAAAGCTATAAAAGTTGACTGTCGTCTGAAAATATGTTTGAAAAGGAAAAAGGAGATATCTCATCATGTTGGCCCTGTTGCTTCATTAAAGTCGTGTCGCCATGGCCGTAGTTCAGCTGACAGATGCGCCCAAAACGCCAAAGAAATGCCAACGCCGTTCAATATCCAATTGCTCCAGTAAGACAAAAACCAGCAAGCCCAGATGAAGGAGAACGAGTGAAGGGAGTGCTCATGAGAGTGGGAAAAAAAGGCAGCAGAGAATATCAGCAACAGAAAAGCAGGACCTAGAACGCCGGGTCATGATCGCATGAAGGAGTTGACTTCACAGAAAGTCGATGACTTATTAAATCAAGACATCAAAACTCATGAAAGCAGATTCGCCACAAATATGAATTGGCATGCCGCAACATCAAATGAGCTTGTCACAGCCAATTGCCCAGGTTATCCCCCTTCTGGGAGACTCGATTGTTGGAAGGTAGGTCCAGTGCAAGCTCCAACCTGGGAGGTTTTTCGTCAAGGAAACCCTTCTTAGGGCTACCACCTCCGGCCTTGACTGGGGACTTAGCAGGGGATCCGGGTTCTGGCCGAGGCGGACCCTCCCGAACGAATGTGTACGGCCATCCATCCTCAACCGCAGCTGCAGTCCATGTTCGGAGACAATCGTGGACGGAGGAGTAGAATTTCTCCTTGCATGTTCTCAGACTGCCGCCCATTACCTTCTCAAACCCAGAAGCGCGGAGTTCTGAACGCAAATTGTTGCGTTCTTCGACTGATGGCAGACATGCAATGAGGCCGTTCATCAGGTCCAGATGCGCTGCGAGATAGTTGGTGGCATCCCATTCGACCCCACCTACATACGGCGCGGCGGGAACAGGCGGTCTAGGTGCCGGAAAATGACGCTCTCGGAACGTCTGTTGCTCTAGTTCTGATGGCGATTTGTCGGACTTGACGATGGGTATGACATTGAGGTGATGAAGAAAAATCCAAAACACCTCTTTGGTTACATTGCTGACTTCCTTACACCACACTCGATAGGGGCGAGACTGGTAGATATTGGCAATGAACGAGAGCGGTTGGTTTTCTTCCGGGGGACTTGGATCCTGCAAGTAAGAAAGGAGCCGTGAGGCGCATGCTGTTGCCATCTCGTCGGAGGAGGCGGTAGCAAGCTGAGTGAAAAGGAGATTCATGATGATGCTGCGAGTGGTGTATTCGCTCGGTCCTTTCTTTTCCTCATCAAACAACATCTTCAACAATGCTGGGAAGAGTTCAGCCTCAATTTTGGTCAGGTGCTTCAATGCGACAGAAGTTGTGCAGAGAGCCTTCAGGCACAAAAGGGTTTCATGAAGCAAAGTGTCCTCATGTTCCTCCCTGACAAAGAAATCAGAATTTGGTCATAAAGACATCAGATTGGACCGCATGAACGTACCGCCATTCAACTTTCATTATCCTGTAAAGCAACTGGACAATTTCGTCCATACCGCCATCGGCAATGAACGTATCAACCCAGTTGACGGTCTCATTGCGCAATAGGATACGAAGCTTGTGTATCTTACCGATCTCGATCATCTCAGGCTTTTGTATCTCGCGTAGATAGTGGACAAAGTCCGATGGATCGGCAGCAGTGTCGTGACTGGCTGTAGCAGAGAGAGACACGGTGGACGTCGCTGGTGTCAGGATTTTTGCGAGACTCGCCGGTTGCGACAAATCAACAGACTTTGGACGCCGATAGAAGCTTCCGCTTTCAGGCCGCTGCTTTTTCCCAGGTGAGGAGCCGCCTTTAGAAAAGGTAAAGCCGCGACTTCTGGACCTCGATCGTGACCCTTTTCCGTCATGACTCTGTCGCTCATCCTTCGACTCGCTTTTGCGACCTCGGCGACCAGTGCTATCAGTGGCCGAGGAAGGAGCCGCGCTCTGTGGGGTGTTGTTTTCTGCTCTATCCTTTTGAATAAAGTCAGCCTTGATGCTAGTGTCCAACGCCCTCATTTTATCCCTCATATTGTGGGGAATGTTCCGCGCATCCTATGTCACCAGTTAGCATGTGCGTCCCCGACGAGAGTAGTTCTTCTTAGGCTAACTCACAAGGAGCTTCTCGAATTCGGTTTCCAGGTCCTTCGGGTTCAAGCGTCGTTGTATTTCTGCTTCTTTCTCCTTTGCGTTGAAGGCAGAGATTGCCGCCTGTACGCGCGATGGTTTCTTCGGGCTCGCATCTGGCTTCATCCCAGGCTCTGGGTGCGATTCGGACCTTGACATACGAGGTCTCCCTTGGCCTCGCTGGGACTCAGTCTCAGGCTGATCAGCCGGAATTGGTTTGTCAGACGGCACTGTTTGAATACCACCCAGTGCCTCCCTTAACTTTCGATTTCCTGAAAGATTATCAGATTTCGGACGAGGCTTGGCATCAGAGCGACTAGCGAGAGAGGGCTGATGGTGATCATAAAAATTTCGCTGTTGCGCTGGGCCATAGCCTTTGGGCGTGTACAGTGAAACTTCTTCTTGCAATGTTCGGCGCTTGTTTGGGGACTGTGGCACTCCAGTTTGGTTGTGGAAGGAGTCGGACCCGTACGGGTTCCAGACAGGAGATGGCATGCTGTCCACCAGATAAGAGGGGCTTCGATTTTCTTTGTCCCGTACGTCTTTTGATCCTTCGGCCTTCCGTCCCCGCTGTGATCGTTTCAGGATGGCACTGAGACTGTTTGCCGACTTTGCCTTCTTAGGCTTCCAACCCAGCGACTCGTCCTCCTGCGCACTGCTGGCTTTATTTTCCTTGCGTTCCATGTAGTTTCTCAACGATTTCAGTGACACGGTACTCTTCGTCTTCTTGTGTAAGCCCGCTTTTCCTGTCTTTTCAGACGGCTTCTGCTGGAATGAAGTGCCATCTGCCGCATCACGGTTGTGGGCTCTTTCGCCCAGCGGATGTTGGTTTAGAGTAGGGTAGGCCTGGTCGGCTGGGGACCAAGACGCGCTTTCCGCCGGTGTGGACCTGGGGAAAATCTTGGGAGGGATAGCATCGTCCGCAGATTGGTTTCGTCTATGAGCTTTGGAGAGAATCGCTCGGAACCCAAGTTTGGTAGGACTTCGGGTGGCATCATCGAAGATCTCGGGGGGGTGCATGTTGGGAGCCATTTCTATCGCCTTTGACCAGAAACTAGCCAAAGCATAACGACAGCCGTCAGCAATGTTGCAAATAAATTATGAGAAGATGAGCTTCTACCGGGACAGGTGGACGCGAGTAAACTTACGGTGAGAGGATGCTCCGGTCGCAGGTGAGAAGAAGTAATGTAACGATTCAAATAGCAATTTTGAACAAGAAGGCACAAGAGCAAGAACGACAAAATCACAAATTGCAAGCAAGAAGAAAGACACAGCAAGATGGACAAAAGCAAAACATTGGCGAGCAGGTGAGATCTGCTTGAAGTCAGGACTCGACGGGGGCAGACAGCAGGAAGTAACAAAAAGCCGGCGACATCAAAGGAACAGCGAGACCCAGCACGGCACAGAGAATGATCACCAGGTGGACAGATGAGTCGGAAAAGATGACCAACAGGCGCATGCAGCATTCATCCACCAACTTTATCCACCAACGCCGTTGCACAGTGGCTGGAATCGAGGGTGGTGGAGGGAGTAAACAGAGAATGGAAGTGAGGTTGCTGGGGGCAACCGTGAGGGGGAGAAATGCTTATCAATACGGAGTACGAAGTACCTCTCTAGTCTATTGGAATACTCGACAAACCAAGGTAGAATTGAGTCTAAATTAAAAATGATGATGATGTTGATGATCAATTATTGATCAATTATTGATTGTCTTAATCCCAACCACCTAGACTAGGTACACTCGAGGTTACTGGAGACTGTCGTCACTTTGTTATGATCTATCGATAAGTTCATCTGTCTGATGACGGTATATTGAGACTGATGATATCCTAGCGCGTCATCACCACTAAATATGATATTCAAGCGTTCTTTGACCTCATCAGCAATCCAGTCACAAGTCTCAGTGTTCTAGATTCCGATCTCAATTCTTGACTCGTTTGCAGTCTTAAGTCACCATGCGTAAGGAGATAGGTAGGAGATGGTAGGGAGTACCTACGGAGTAGATATCACAATTTAGAAAAACCACATGCGGACGCCAAGGCAAGGCTTCATCGGTGCGATCTTGTGGTTCGCGGGGGTGGCTCAATGGTGGTAGATCTCTTACTACTTCTTCCCCTCATTGTAGTACTATTCTTCTTTATCTATTACACATTTACCATCGATATATCAACTAAGTGCAGTCGGTTCAGTCTTCTGCATATTTGATCGATCTTACTTTGTTGCATCGGGCCTCATGGCTCCTGTGCTTGATCTTAACCTTATTATTCCTAGTATGGAACTGACGGACATTACTAAAAATTCCCAAAAATCTTATGCAAAGGCTAGGCCACCATGCCGTCATCGTTGACCTTACCTTACGCCGTAGTTTTATCTGTCTTTTTGTGTCGAGAAATTCGAAATTCTTTGTTGTATCCTGCCGATCCCTCCGATCATTTACAAGCGTCAACCTCGTGGATGTAGGATATTGATGCGCATTTGTCTACAGCGAACAGCCGCAATCGGGCAGTTTCGGGCCTTCTTCCCCGCAGGTCCTCAGCTTTGATTCCGACGTATGTCGACAATTCTAGATTCGTCTATGAGATAAATCATTTTGGATATCCAAACACGAGCGTCAAGCATACTTGATCTTGCTTCGGCAATTGGTCTGATGCCTTCACGATCTGCACCACGGCCCAGCGATGAATTGCCCCTCACGAACCGACGACACTCTTGAGCATCGGGGCTGGAACCAGAATCCTCCCGCGTTGAATGCAGATATAACTACTCGAAATGATCTCAACGGCATTGCCAACTCCAAGGTACACCGGAGGCATGCGTCAGGGATGGGAGGAGTCTCAGGAGAAGGCATCATGGAGACAGACCCTCAGCCACACAGTCAAGACTCTACCGAATCCAAGATCGTGGAGACGAAGACGCTAGGCGGAGTGATCGCTGCTGCCTCTGGGTACGAAAATCCCCAGAGTCACAGTGAATCACCCCGCCGTCATTCAGATTTCACTTCAATAATCACCTCCCATATTTTCCATGTCAGGCAGAGTCTTGCCAAGTTTGCTCGCTTCGTGGGCCCCGGGTTCTTGATTGCTGTTGCTTACATTGATCCCGGAAATTATGCCACCGATGTGGCTGCTGGTGCAGAGTTCCGATATGCGCTGCTTTTCATTGTCCTGCTGTCCAATCTCTTCGCCATTTTCTTGCAGTCTCTGTGTATCAAGCTTGGAAGTGTGACCGGCCTCAACCTGGCGGAGAATTGTAGGGAACATCTTCCTAAATGGTTGGTATACATTCTGTACTTTTTGTCAGAAGCCGCCATTGTCGCGACTGACATTGCCGAGGTATGGCCTGCCTACTCGACTGTACTTTCTTTCCCTTTCCAAGCCCTGACTGATCTTATGTCTAGGTCGTGGGTTCAGCTATTGCTCTCAACCTCCTTCTTAAAATTCCGCTGGTTGCTGGATGTGCCATCACGCTCGCCGATGTTCTCTTCCTTCTCATTTTCTATAGACCCAACGGATCCATCTGGGGGCTGCGACTTTTTGAATACTTTGTTATGGCATTGGTCCTGGGGGTGGTGGTATGCTTCTGTATACAGCTTTCTCTTATCAAAGAACAATCCGTTCGCGATGTGTTTAGAGGCTATTTACCATCTTCTGCCATAGTACAGTCCAAGGGGTGAGTGGATTCCCGCGCAAGCTATGTTAAGGCCTATGGCACTGACTGAAGCTATTTTCCATCCAGTTTATACCAGAGCTGCGGTATTCTCGGCGCTACGGTCATGCCTCACTCCATATTTCTTGGCAGTGGTGTCGTCCAGCCGCGATTGAAGGAGTTCGATGTCACAAAGGGATATGTGGACCCGGCCGTCTGTCTTGGAAGCACTGACGGGAAAGTCGAGTATAGGCCGTCCATCCACGCCATCCGAGGCTGCATGAAGTACTCGATCATTGAGTTATCCCTGTCGCTTTTCACCTTTGCTCTTTTTGTAAACAGTTCCATCTTGATCGTTGCCGGTGCCTCTTTATACGGGAGTTCCGGCGCTGACGACGCCGACCTTTGGGGAATCCACGACTTACTATCCAGTTCCATAGCCCCGGCTGCCGGCTTGATATTTGCGCTAGCACTGCTCCTGTCGGGCATTTCCGCGGGAATCGTGTGCACTATGGCGGGTCAGATGGTGAGCGAGGGGATGCTGAAATGGACGATCAGGCCCTGGCTTCGCAGACTCATTACTCGATCCATCAGTATCATTCCCAGTATCATCATCGCAGCAGCTGTGGGAAAGGATGGGTTAGACAAAACCCTTACCGCCAGTCAAGTAGTACTGAGCGTAATTCTACCCTTCGTGACGGCACCGTTGATCTATTTCACCTGCCGCAACCGTTATATGACCGTGCCAGCTGATCGCGTTGGCGGAGAGGAGGCGGACATTCTGTCCGAAGGAGTCAAAATGCGAAATAACTTTCTGGTTACTGCGCTAGCCATCCTGATCTGGTTGGTGATCGCGGTGATGAACGTGGCGTTGCTGGTTCTTGTCGGATTGGGCAAGGCCTGATCCAAAATTGACCGTTGCCTTGACTACATGATATTAGACTTAGACTTAGACTTAGACTTCGACGCAGATTTCGGGATACCTTCCCAAGTGTTATAGAATAGAATGATAACCTCCGGAGGAGCGCATCGAGAGCGTCTCGTAGAACAGAGACAAACAAAAAGAAAAAAAAAAAAAAAAAAAAAAAAAAAAAAAAAAAAAAAAAAAAAAAAAAAAC
>JAAKEQ010000089.1:0-51909 GCA_014250555.1 Aspergillus oerlinghausenensis
CCTTATAAAGAGGTTATTATATAGCTTTATAAGGATCCCTAATTTTAGACTATAGTTATCTAGGATATAGAGGTACTTCTTATAATAAAGAAGGTTCTCTTAAAGCTTTTACTAGCTAAGCTTATCCCTTATATACTAGTTTTATAGATAGAACTTTATAGGGTTACCTAGACTCTTAAGAATATTCTTAGTAAACTTATCTTTATAAAGAATTCTTAGTACTATAGCCTTAATCTCTATAGAGAGGTTCTTATAGTATAGACCCTCTGTAATATATTCTTTATAGATAGTCTCTCTCTAGGCTAGAGCCTTAGGGACTGCCTCTATACTATATATAATAATAATATAAGTATACTTTACTTTCTACTCTATAGTTACCTCTATAACTATCTTTATAAATACCTCTTTAGGTACTAATATAGGAACTTATATCTTAGTCTCTTCTATAACTAGTCTCTAGGCCATCTTTTTAGGTATTTAGGCTAATCTATAGCCCTAGGTATCTTTATACCCTATAGTATCTACTATTATTTATAAGGTATCTCTATATATTATAGTAGTTTCTACTATCTTATTAGCTACTCTTATAAGTACTAGCTATCTCTATAGAATTAATAAATCTCTCCTATTAAGGCCTTCTTTATCCTCTTTATAGGCTTCTCTAATATAGTCTACCCTCTAAGAGGGTATATCTATAGGGTTCTTCTTCTCTTTATAATAGACTATCTTAAAGTTAAATAATATAAGGAGTTATAACTATTTAATCTATCTTTATAATAATTCTTTAATTATTATAAAGTACTATAGTATATTATAATTAGTAATAACTTTAACTACTTTATAAGCACCCTCTAAATAGTATTATTATTCTCTAAAGAATTCTACTATTATAAGGAGTTCTTAATTATAAATATTATAATTTCTCTCTATAGATAGTAGCTTCTAAGAGTAGAAGACTACTAGCTACTACTAATTATTAATATATAATTATAAGAGTATTCTATAGAGTACCTTCCCTAATAAATTAGTCTTTAGTTATAAATATAGAGTTTTTAGAAAGTATATTATTATAATATACTTTATAAACTCCTTCTTTAGCTTCTAGAAAGCCTAGAGGGCTAGTTCTAGTAGAAAATTAGGCCCTAACTTTTATAAGACCTCCCTTAGCTTAGGCTTCTATAATAGGTCTATTAGAAGTACTAATATCTATAAATACCTCTCTATAAATCTATAATACTAGTTTATAAAGCCTAAGAATACTAAGACCTTTCTTATAAACTCTAGTACTAGCTAGCTTAGGATTATATCTATTTATAAGGGCTCTATTTCTATACTATTTAAAGTAATAATATATCCTAAGAAGTTAATCTTCTTTATTATAAATATATATTTACTTACCTTTATATAGAGGCCTACCTTATAGAGTCTCTCTAATATTATATAAATATATTTAATATAGTCCTTCTCATCCTTAGAGAAAATCATAATATTATCTAAATAGATAACTAAGAACTAATCTAGGTAGTTATAGAATAGCTAGTTTATAAAGACCTAGAATATTATAGATATATTAATTAATCTAAAGAGGATTACTAAGTACTTAAATAACTTATACTTTATCTAAAAGACTATTTTCTATTTATAGCTATAGGTAATCTATATTTAGTAGTAGGTATTATAAAGATCTAACTAGGTATAGATATACCCTTCTATAAGTTAGTTAATTATCTCTTAGATTAGGGGAAGCAGGTAGTAATTCTTATAAGTAATTATATTTAGTCTATAATAATTTATATAGATTTATAAGCTACTATCCTTCTTTTTTATAAATAAGATAGAAATACTTATAAATAACTTTAATTCCCTAATCTATCTCTTTATAAATATAATTATTAAGTATTTATAAAGTGCTATAAGTTCTATAGATAAATAATTATAGATAAGGCTAAATAAGGAATACTTCTCCCCTTTTAGTTCTATCTCTAGATCTATATCCTCCTAGTATAGAGGTAACTTTATAGCCTTCTCCTCTAAGAAAATATCTATATAATCCTCTAGCTACTTAGGCAGAGAGCTCCCCCCTATATCTTATAGGGTTATTCTATTATCTAGATATAGGTTAACTATTACTACTAATATATCTATCTTCTTTATAAACTCTTCTATAGTAACTATACTAATCTTAATAGATATACCCTTATAGAAGATAACCTTCCCCTACCCCTATAGAGTTATAAGGTTATATCTTATTAGCTATAGTATCCCTAGTATAATATAATTAATATCTAGAGAGGCTACTATAAGTTTATAAAAATAATATTCCTTACTCTTATTATTTATAAGAGTAATCTCTATTTCTATTATACCCTTATTCCTAACTTCTTACTTAGTTAATATCTTTATAAAGACTTAGTAAGGGAGTAGCTTCTAACTAGTCTTCTTTATAAAAGTTATAGAGATAATATTAATTTAGCTCTTATTATCTACTAGTATAGGGAGTACTAGTAGCTCTTTATTATAATCTAGCTAAGCCTAGAGAAGTAGACTTAGATATAAGAGAAGAGGCTTACCTCTCTTCCTCTCTATAGTAACTAATATAACTAGTTAAGTTATTTTTATAAAGTTAGCCTTTAGGCTATAGTATTTCTTTATAAGATACCCTAGCTTTCTATAATTATAATATCTCCTATCCTATAGTTTAAACTTCTTAAAATCCTTCTTCTTAGTATCTATAGACCCTATAGTAGAGGTAGTCCTAGTCTTTTCCTCTCTTTTTAGGAAGGCAGATCTTACTAGACCCCCTAGACCTTAGTAGCCTCTATAGTTTCTTTATAAGAGATCCTTATAAGTATTATACTTAATATTTAGATAAAGCCTTATAATAAGAGAGACTAGTTCTTTCTTAGTCTTAGGGAATTTAGTAAGTTTATAGATCTTCTATTTAAAGAATCTAGGGAAGGACTTAAAGAAGAGGTATAGCTATATCTTACTAAGCTTCTCTATATCCTCCCCTATCTCTATATATTATTTATACTAGTATTATTAGAAGACATATTCTATCTTACTATTATAAGGCTTTATATAGATTATTTATAACTATATATCTTATTAGTAATTCTTAGAATTACCTAACTATAATTTAAGGAATTAATAGAAACCTTCCTAGCCCTGTTTATAGTATATCTCTAATATAGTATTTTACTAAAGATTAGAGAGAATATGGTCTAGGTAGGCTACTATAACCCTTATATAGGTTACCTTACCCTAGCTATTAGCATCTATAGTAGATTCCTAGCTAGTAATAAAGATATAGTATATTATATAATCCTTAGTTAAGTACTACTTAGATTCTAATAATAGTTAGATTTAAATATCTAACTTCTTTATAAGAGGTAATCTAGAATTACTTTATAAATATTTATAAAGAGGGGTAATCTCTAGCTATTTATATAGATCTTAAAGTTTCTTTAGAATCTTAAGCTTATAGGTAGCCTTCTCTATCTTAAAGGCTTTAGTTATAGGCTCTCCTATTTCTCTATTATCTATAAGTAGATTATCCTCTACTTCTATTATAATAACTTTCTCCTCCTCTATAATAGGGTGAATACTTCCCTATACTATTTTCTTACTATTTATTATCTTATAGATAGGGGTTCCTTATAAGGCCTAACTAGCTACTAATTTCTTTAGTACTATTTATTCTAATAGACTAGCTCTAGGTTTTAAGTAATAAAATATAAGAATCTAGGATCTATAATATAGGTTTATAAACTAGTATAAAGGAATAATAGCTATAAGAATATATATATACCTTAATAATATAGATTATTACTAACCTCTAAGGGGTTAGCTCCTATAAAGGGTAAATATGTTCTATGGGTTATATACTCTATTATATGACCACTTTATAGAGTAAGCCCTTAGGCTCATCTTCGTGGAGTCTATATACAAAGAACAAAGGATGTTCCGAATCCTTACAAGGGGGTGCTTCTAGAGGGTATACTAAATAGTTAATTATAGAATCTCAAGGGCCTTACTAATTTAATAAATTCTAAGCCCCCCTATGCTTAGGCCTTTAATAATTCTATGGTAATAGGGACTTAGCTCATCTCTACACCCCTAATTAGGGTTAATTTCTTTTAAAGGCGTACATTGCATGGTTCCATAGTAGTGAAAAATCTAGTGTTGAAAAACATGTGCGTAGGAGACATGTTATGCTACAGAAACTTGTGGGGCTGACTGTATGTTCAGGAGCCTACTACTACTACTACTACTACTACTACTACTACTACTACTACTACTACTACTACTACTACTACTACTACTACTACTTGTGTATTCATACCCATATGGTGGATGGTGGCCCTCTCGGGGGTCTGCTATGCTGAGGACTCAGGAGCCTGGTGGTTAGACGAGATAGGCTTAAGCAGACTATCTGACAGAATAGTCAGCCCACATCCATAGCAGCGTTGCCAACGCGACAAAGAAGCAGCCAACGTTCCATGCCGTTGCCCAGTCTCCGAAAGCGAGCTTGGCCACGACGACCAGAACAAAAAGCAAAGTCACAGCTAAAGGTAAGACGATGTGCTGCGGGCTAAATTCCCAATCTTCTCGGATTCTCACGCCGTGGAACCGTAGCTCGCTTAATTCAGGGCAATGCCATTCGTCAAATCTCTTCAAGATATCACTGCGCTTTCTGGATCAGGCTTCTGGTAATTGTAGAGCACAGGTCAACACTCACAGGTGGCTATACACAAGCCCTTCTCTGTTAAGGAAACCGTTTAAAGCAGCAAGACGAGGGTCCGAAAAGAACATTGTCAATAAGGACCGCGTATTGAGACGCGAGCGTTCCCGTTGCGCGTCATGATACTCCTGCTCAGGGCATTCTGCGCCGTCGATTATGTATGAGGCACAGTCCAGGAAACAATCTACTCTGCCTGTCGATAGATTGTATTGGCAAGGGGGTTCCTGGGGTCGGTAATTTGTAATGATATCTTCCAATCGTCTTCTTTCGCCATCCAAATCCTCTGTTTTATACATTCCCGTATAGATCGGCTTCATTTTGCCTCCTGACTTCAGCCCAGCAATCGAGATCTTGAAAGATCCGTCAGTGTCACTAGCAGATAAACTGCACGCTGTACTGTTACATGACAAACCTTGACAATATCCACCTCTCTAACGCCAAAGAAAGGCAAATATCTTCTCCAGTGCCCTCGATAAGAGTACCATGCCCGGTGGATTTCTCGCCAGACGGCCACTTCATCAGTTGAATTCACAATATTCACTGGGATAATGTGGCAATGGTGCTTTTCCCCCCAGCAGAGAAGGACCGCAGCACTTATGCCATCTCCGAGCATCGGCTCCAAGGCTTCTCCTAGGTCACTTTTGCGAGACTCGTGTGATCCTTTGGTAATGGTGGATGGCTGAGAACCTGCACTCACTCGCTTGGCGCTTTCACGATCAATACGTCCCCTATTTCTGTTACCCGTTGATGTTGTTGATATATTGCGACCACTGGAATAGCTGCCTGCTCCTGATGGGGTCAGAGGATTCGGTTCAATCCCTGTAAATGAAAAACTTTGTATATAACTCGCGTTGGAGACGGGTAATGTAGGTGATTCTGGTGCGAAGAAGACTGATAACAGTCTATTCATCCACAATCTATCAAGGTAATTATGTTGCCAACGTTCAACACGTGTATGTCCGTTGGAGCGATCTCTTGAAGTGTTTTGTTCATCCGCGTCAACACGCCTAGGCCCCAGCAAAGACGGTGGTAGGGGATCGATACTGGTCATTTTGCTCGACTCAGAGAGGGACGTCTGGTATCTAAGGGGAGGAAAGGTTTAAATTTAGGGAACAGTGTCAATATATACGTCTGGCCAGGTGGACCACGCCATGCAAAACTAAACCACACCTGTCTAGTTTACATTTGAGATGGAGGTACACTTTCAAGGATTTTCGGAGCCTAGCGCTCCTTTATTGGATGCCAATTAACCATTTATGCAGCATGCCTCACAAGTAGGTACCTCAGCCTTGCTAGACGTCGGTGTGGGCGGTTAATCATGCTTTATTACTGCAAGGCTGGAGACACTTGTATGCATTAGCGTGACCTTAGTGAGGGCTATCTTATTCCAAGGGTCTGCCAGCCTGGTCATAGGACCTCCGTGGAACTCAGACAAAGATCGACCGATTTGGCCAATTTAAGAGTAAGAGCCTTGCCCCCCTCCCATGAATGTTCACAGTCGTAACAGAACTGCTCTTCAGAGAGGCATCTCACAGATCTAAAGAAACTTCAATCTCCATCTGGAAGTCAGATATAGACGTATGAAAACAGTTATGTGTGATTTGTAGTGATTACATATAGCATGGCCGAATTAGAATACCGCGGAGTAGGGGGATCAGAATAACACAACCTTTTAGAATCTTAGATGGTTGATCCCATTCAAGTATAAGCAATCCGGAAGGACGGTGCTTAAACCTATAACAGCTAGACCATTATTTGTTTTCATTGCGGGCTACTGAGTTCCTCACCCGCTATACCGCCCCCTAGAGAGCTCATCGTCAGGGCCTCAGCTACATCACTGACACTCATGCTCAAAACATCACAAGATTCCTTTGGAGGCAAAGTTAGTCTTCAAGAATTGACTGAGTTTGCTGTAAGGCTTAAGTCTGGCTGAGCACAGGGGAGACCTGTTTACTACCCCCTGTGGTACTAAATTGAGATTTTGTGTTTCACCAGATTATGATGAGAATAACTAGGCTAGAGATGCTGCTTTTCGAATAGTACGTGGGTAATTATTCTATAGGGACAATTTCAGAGACTCAGCTTTATGCTCGGTGTTATTAATAGTAATTGATGTTCCGGGATAGTAGTAAATTATATCAGAGATTCCCAATTTCCCAAATCCCTTGGTACGGATTTTCATGGTCCTGAAACTGGAAAAAAGGATCACGCGTAACGTCCATGAGGGAAACATCGCCTGGAAACCCCAAACCCGACCACGCCAATGCTTCCCGTGGTAATGGTCCTTGACTTGGGCCATTGTCAGCTGCAATCGAGTTCGTACTGCTCCAAGGCTCGGACTGCGGGTTTTCAGAAGCCGCCCGATGGTGCACTGTACTCGAGCACGGCGGCAACGCTTGCCCCCCGTCGGAAGTATCTACCGTCCTGGCGGAATGATGGAAGATCTCGGTCTCGACTGTCGTCTGGTCTGGATGCTTCTGCCTGGAAGGCTGTAAGAAGGACGCATCGAAGAGACCGCCACCTGGAGAGGCGAATGGAGTCTTGGTAGAATTATAGCAGAGAATGTCCCACATCAGTGATGTATCTATTGATAGTGTCCTGCGTGGTTGACGATGATCACCCGAATGTGGACTGACGGCAAATGCCGATTGTATGAGGCCCTGGATTTTTTGATGCTACGTTTATGTTAGAAGATCGGCCCAGGGGAGTCATGAGGACTCACAATTGCGTGGACTCGGGGCCATTTGGTGGCCAAGTCACTCAAGAATCTCGTGCACGTTTCCAGCTTCCGTTGAGCAGAGTCCTTCACGGTGGCATCCGCGGCACGACAGTAGTAAATAAGGATCGTGGCGGCGATCGCCACGACATGGCCAAGGAAAGGGTCAGACAGTTGGTATTCCTTCTCGGTGATCATGTCAATGAGGCGAGCCGTCCACGTTGTGTGGATGAGTGCCAGCTCGGAAGATGTCTTCCAGAAGGTGTTTGGTACTGCAAGCTGAGCAGACTGCTGAGGTCGCCACGAGTAGAGGAAAGGGTGATTTAAGACGCTGTGCACTGCATGGTAGGTGAACTGGAGGTACAGCCAGGGACTCCAGTACTCACGGGCACGATTTAATTCTTCTGGCGAACGCTCCTGAAACCGTACAGAATCGTATCGATGGGAGGTGGGAAACTTTGTTTCAATGTCCATCAGGTGAGCTCCGATGATACAGTAACCAGAGTCCACAGACCAAGGTGGCATGGGGTCTCCGCTGGCACAGTGCGAAACGTAATGCTGCACTTCGCTCCAAAGAGTGGATAACTGCACCATGTACACCCAGATTCCTCCTAAGGCATCGTTTTCCTGAGGATTCTGAGGTGGCTTCATCCCCATCACCCGTGGAGAGTCGATGTTGACAGCCATGTACTTCGGGTTGTGAATGTCCCGCAGCATATTCAACTGCATGCTGTGGGGAGCGTATTGCTGATTAAGAAGATGGATGCTCCAGAACACCCTTCGCCGCTCCTCCAATGCAGGCGTGGATTCGCCTTCGTGCTGCTCAATGTCAAGACCTGCACATTTGGCGAGGTTTGTGGCAAGACCAATGTGTAGCCAAGCGAGATGGGTGTCATTAGCTAAGGGCACATTAATGACGTGTGACTTTGTCAGTCCAGGATGGATCTCACCAATGTATTCAGCTAGTGCAATCAAACAGAGACATTGTAGGGTTGAGAGGTCCACGGTCCCCTGGACTATTCGGAACATGACATAGCTACGAGCGGCCTCGGCGTATTGCCGACACATCCGGTCTGTTCGTCCGTCCAGAAACCGATTGTTCGAGTAGCGCAACGCGAGACTGAGTATGCCAAATAACACCTCGCTGCGACATTGTTCTGGAATGGAAAGACTGTCTGGAAGGAAGAGCCATAGAGGTTGCTTGTGGCAGTATTGGAAATACAGAGCAATACCCTCCGCAACGACCTCTTTTGGCGGCATCGCAAAGGGCAACGTATCTGCATTGTCGAGGCCTGTCTCATCGATAGGATTCCCTGGCGTCAGGGACATTTCCCGCGTCCTGCTTGATCCCGATGTATTCCCGCGACTATGGGGGCCGCGAGAATACGCCTTGGGGGTTTCGGCATGGCGACTGGGTCTGCATCGATCAGCACTCACTCTTATTACAGGGAGGAATGACAGCTATCCGCACATTGATCCTTCCAATATTGATTCCATCTTCTCTTCAAGCTGCTGCAATCGGTTCTCCTGCTTCGAATTAGTCTGCTCACTCTCCGCTCTGCAGGCCAGCCAGCCAGCCATACCAAGACCCGGTCACTGCCTGGGGATCTCTGTGACGAGTCATAACTCCTGCTATACTGGCATGTTTGTTGAAGTCGCGTGCAGCTCGAACATGCCGGTCTCTCTCCCGGACATCTTGTCTTCTTCCGCCTACCGACAGTCGGCAAATCAAAGCTTCTTCTTACATATACCACTTGCTTCTGACTCGTACTCACCTACAGTTCTCACAGGCTTGATGTGATCTCTTGCTAACACGATTATTCATCAGGAGCACCTGCAGAAGGGCAAAGAAACGGAGGATATAAAGACGCTGATAAGGTATGTTATGGCGTAAAGGTGCTTTAAAGTCGAGGGGGCGCGGGGTATTGGCTTCTGCATGATAACACGCGGAGACTAGCCGATCGCCAGTTGGCACCGTTGTGACCCACCCAGGGAAACTATATCCAGAAGTAGAAAAGGCAAACTCACGGTACCTAACTTGGTGGTGCTGTAAAACCATACATATAACCACGGCGTGTTTTGAGATCGGGATGACTGAGTCCTTAGGTATCTGCCTACCCGTACTAAGTAGGTTCAGCCTTGGCACCATGGTAGTTAGCACTAATAAAATCAGTCGTCCTCCCACTCAGAGTTCCCCGACTTTTTCTGTCCCACACCATGGATTCCTCTTGATCATCATCCACTATCTCTTTCTTCTGCTGCTCTTCGGATATTTTATGGTCTTTCACTTCTAAAATATAACTTCTATCCCATCTTCTTCTTCCGTGCCATCTCTAGACCCAGCTTCAATAAACAAACTAGTGGACGAAATTGACGACGACTCATTCTATCATCACCCATCCTGGCCCCAGCGATGGTCATACCCGGAATATACCGGTTACTATTTAAACAGTTGGGTAAAAGCGCCATGGTTTGGACAGGAAAGACGTTGGACCACACGCTTTCTAATTCCTCAGTGCGTTCGAAGTTCCCTTGGGGCTATATGATTTATCGAACAGTCTACACTGCTTTGTCGGACGAACTGTGGCCTATCGCCATAGATAAACTTATTCAAATCATAATGATTCAATTGAGTCAGATCTCTATGCAGAAATTCGTCATAAAGAACCAGAGGACCCAGAGCCTGATTCAACCACAGAACAACTAGTGAAGGAATCGCGTAAGGATGTTATCTTCGACAAGAAGTTCTGGGATGGGGCCAGTATCGAACAGGTTCGCCAACAGTTTGCCGAGTATCTCCGTGCTAGTAAAGGTCGCGGCTATGGTCGATATGAAGGATGCCTTATCATTGATGAACGATCACTCAAGTTGATTGTTGCTAGTCCTATTACCCGTCAAAGGTACAGTCGACCTTATGGCTTCGTTGGTATGATTGATGGGTGGTTTCCTGAGACGCGGTATGATCCGCAATACACTGGCTTTATGCGGGTTGAAATTCCTTGCTTGTGGTCTCTCTATACAGAGTTAACTAGTAAGTATATGTGGGAACTGCGTCCCTCTGTTCCTGAGGGCTTAATCCCTGTTTATGATGGTGGAACTGGGACAGCGCATGATGAAGAGGGAAATATCCATCTGATTGCGATAAATCGGGGTGTTCAGCTGTTTTGACGGTTTTATTTGTCCGCATAAGCTTTAGAACTGCTGTAGCGCACTTCAAAGCAACAGAACCCCTGTGTATTAGTCTTCCACAAGTGCTATATAAGTAGAGCGCGCTATGAATGAAGCACATACGGCCATAGGGTGTGGAAAACAGGGCTTCCGGTCCGCTCAACCATGTGTTTATTTAGCTGGCTTCAGCCAACACTTTCCTTGATGTGCGCGTCAAAGTACACATAGTCATGCGGTCTGTTCTGAACGGGATACTCGCCGCAGCGCAGGTCGTCGCCATCTGTTTTATTGCTTCGAAGGCCGTTTCAGTCTGAGCCAGTACGCTTCACCCGGTGATGATAGTCACTACTGAGTCTATGGTTCCCGCATTCGTCCCAGGGGCTGTCTTATTCATCTCCAACCACGATCGAGATGTTGCAATAGGCGACCTGCCTATGTGTTGGTTACCAGGTAGCGAGTTCTCAATGATTCCTAGGGTGCTTCAGGTGTTGTATTAAGAGCAAAGCAATGCACATTCGACGTATGTGCTGTGCAAGTCATTTCCTTTTTCCAGTGCGCTAATTTCAAACATACTTTATAGCCAGCTCATCCTGACAAAAGGGGATAATAACCTGATCGATGATACGTTACTGTATCCTGACGGCCAGGATTACTTGGCCCGCAGCCAGGTTCTTGGGTTTGTTAGGGGTTACATACCCTTCTTGAGGTGGGTCGTCATCGCCACAGGCCTTCGGGAGCTCGCTGTCATGTTATTTCGAAGTACTGGCTTGATCCATTGACAAAGACTTGCGGGTGAATATATACAACATTCCAGCCTCACCACTGGACTCACCGTACTGGGTTTAACAGAACGTGGTAGACCTTAGGATAGATCCATATTGGAGATACGCAGGAAAAGAACACGAAAACCCATGCCATGCCTGCTACCGTTCTCGCTAGCGGTGAAAAGATTCCTCTCAAGACCTCGAGATTTTCATTTTGGATATTGCAGTCTCCCCCGCGGCAGCAAGGAAACACAGCTCAAAGAGTAAGACGTCTCGCAATAGTGCCGCATCTCCCAATGACCATCCAGCCAATGCGTGTGACACACCAGATATTGTGAATATGAGCCACGCAGTTATCATCGTCAACTCCGAGCGTGGGTTACCCTGACCGGGTTGAACACGACTGTATCTGACTTAATTTAAAGAACACCAGTCGGAACCTTTCGACTGGCCTGAGCGTATAGCGTCGCCCTCTCCCCAGCGCCTTCTGCTTTTCGTCAAGTGATGTCCTGGCTGGTTACTTGTCCAAGACGACTACCTAGAGGTTCAAATCTCTGTCCATTCTGGAGCGGTATGTTTAGGGATACGCCCGTCAGTGTTCAATAAGCTCATATAGGCCTCCCTCCCCTAACAATTATATCACATATCCTCAAAGGCATTAAAAGGACCAATTTGTTTATTTTTCCCACAGAAATACTCGCCCACTCGACTTCAATACGGCTTTTTAAATCATCCAAACTGTTATAGGTTCCCCTCCGGATACTTTTGCTCATACAGGAGAAGACGTCCTCAGCCAGGTTGTAATCGGACGCGGGCGGCGGGCACAGAATCAAGGGAAATCCAGTCCTCTACAGATGCTTAGTGAGCCTCTTCTAGCAAAGGTTTTTTGACAGATTCTCATCTTCAAGGAGGACCTGCGAACTGGGAGCAGAACCTTTCGCCTCCAAAGGCCGGCAGAATGCAAGCACATCTGGTTTTATAAAGTCAAGCAGATCCTCTTTCCGTTGAAAGAAGATGAGTAGCTTTTCATTGTTGTATGTAACAGGTTCCTAGCATAATATTATATGTTCACAGGTTTGCTCTCTCTTTCTATGGCATTCACTACAATAATGTTGGTCTCTTTGGACAGCAGCCTTGACCTCCCGGTTGGCATATAATGAGAATCGTATATCGGAGACAAAAATAACAGAGCGCCAGTCTAATTTGAAGTTAGTGAGATGCGTAGCAAATGCTAAACGTGAGTGTTGAGCCTCCTTTATGAGCCACACCTTGTGGCACTCTTGCAATACCCTTCCTTCACTAACTGGTTCCGTATTGCTTGAGGATGTACTTGACTCGCAGTGGAGCCAACGGCAAGTTCCCTTCCTGAGCACAGATTCGCGCCCTTAATGACGGAGATAATCTGGTCAATTGTCTTTTGGTCGACTTTTCTTGGTCTACCCCGTTTCGAACGTCGTCTTATTCCAGGAGCACTCGTCATATTGTGGCTCTATCTAGGATGCAGGTAGAATGAGAGTAAAACCTTACCTTACTGCAAAGAGGTAAGATCCTTTTCTTCTTATATATTCTATGCTATTGCAGCTAATTAGAAAGGCATGCTTGCGGCTTGATAGCACTCCTTTGCGTCAGATCTAGGCCATAATGCACCATCTTAGAGGACTGAAGAAAATTGCATGTATTACTGAATGTCTCCTTGATATATCCTGTTCTTAGTAGCTGCATTCCTGTCCACATTATTCTAGCATGACGATATGGAGATCAAGGGAAATGAGATTTCTGGCATGCATCAGTGGATACGTTCCCCTTCGAATGTGCTGACGGGTACGGCAAGCCTTTGGAACAAAACCAAAAAACGAGCGTAGGAGTCATAAGTATGTAGAGGGCTCTGAGCTCCGCCTAACTAGAATTACATTTCCATACCATATGATATTTTTACCATATAGGGATTCAAATGGTCATATAGTAGGGGTCAAATCGCCATGTAGTAGGGATTTGAATTGTCAAATAGTAGGGATATTGAATGATTCAAATCATCATATAGTAGGGATCCAAATAGCCATATAGTAGGGATATCAAATACTGCTATACTTAGGTGTATAATATTTTAAAAAATGTGCAGTGTTAGTGGGTGGGTTCGCCTATGATCTTCTATATATATATATATATTCTGCCTATATCGCGCACGACAGTGTATAAGGATTTAAGGCCTCTTACTCCACTAAATTTCCAGAGGCTTAACACAATTTTGGTGGTATAGTAGCTATTTAGATAGCTTTGAATTGAACACTTTGGAATCAAATGGGCAAGTGACCGCTCAGTTACAATGGCCGCTCACTTACCAATTACATTAACTATTCGATCAGTACTCCGTAGGTTGTTCATCATCAGTTACCTGAAGCCCTGCCTCCGCGTGTTAACCAGACAATGCTACAGATATACATAACTGCACCCAAGCCATCCCCTGGAGTGCATTCTCATCTTCACTTTATTCATTTTTTGTTTAACCTCAGCTACATCCCCAGTGATAGACATGTCTGAAATTCTTACTGTTTCTGGTGCCACCGGCAACCAGGGCGGCTCAGTTATCAAGATCGATTGTGTTTCGCTACTTGGAAGTCCTTGTTGGGTTAACAAATCTTCGCGGAGGATAACTTAGTAGACGACTGAAATGTCCAATATTTAGCCTAGTATGGATTACATCATGAATTGTTGCACTCCCAATTAGTGGAACAGGTCACATTAGACAGATCGAAGCTACCATTCCAGATCAGCAGATCCTGCCACCGAGCACGCTAACCCTAAGCAAAAAGCGACATCTTCTGCGGTCGCCTGGCCTGCTAAATGCTGCCGCGCTGGCCAGATCTCCCTGTTTGTCTTTCTCTCCTCGTCTCGGTGACTTCTGAGCAAGGTTCGCACAGTATTCTGGAAGAACAGTGGCGCACTCTCCAGGTCAGGGTGGAGCTGACCATTTACAAACACACCAGCATTCAGGTTCTTCTGTGCAGCGTTACAAAGGTGTTTGTCCTCGTCTAGGACTCTCTTGAAGAAGGAGTCAATGTATTCAAAGTCCTCATCCGAAGCGTCTATGTGTCGGTAGACCTCGTACTCCATGGAGCAAGATGTTGCAGATGTCGGGACGCATCGCATCATGTAGAAGAAATGAGGCCTAGGGTGAGTTGATGTCAACGAATGAGGTTGTTGAGAATTCAAAAGTTAAAGAAAGAAGCAACTCACGAGACTGTCATGCAGGCATTGGGAAAGTAGTAAGTGCTGGCATTCTGTATATCCTCATCCACCTTATCCGGCTTCGGTCGGGAGAAATGCTGAATATGCCCCGGTGTGGAAACGGTATAGTAATATGAAAGATCGGCCAGCTTCGCCACGTCAGGATGCGCAACAGTGCAATGATAGCATTCATTATAGTTATCCGCCAGTGTTTTCCAGTTATAGTCGCCGGTCATCTGCCATGTATGGTCAAACTTGTACTGGGTGAAGTCGAACCTCTGGAATCGTTCTTGCCGGTCGACACCGTCGAAATCTTCTTCCCAGGGGACTGGATTCGGTGAAGAGTCAAGATTGACCCAGATGAAGCCCAGTGCATCAGTATGGACATGCACGGGGAACAAGCTCTGATTCTCTTTCTGGAATCCCGGGACGACATCAAACTTGGGAGCTTTGGCTAGCTTTCCATTGAGGCTGTACGACCACCCATGATATTTGCACGACAGGATCTTGACGTTGCCCTCGTCTTCGGAGATGAGGGGATATGCACGATGGCGGCAGATATTGTGAAAGCCGTTCAAGTTACCTTCTCGGTCAAGGCATAACACAAAGGAGAATCCAGCTTCCTCAAACCGAAGGAAGTCACCGGGTTTTGTGAAGCGCAACTTGTGGGTAACCAAGATCCATTTCTTGGAATAAATAGCTCTTCGCTCCAACTGATATATCTCTGGGGAGTAGTACCACGAAGCTGGGAGGGCTTTGGGTGGCTCATCTGGGAGCTTTTTGTCTCTTGCAACGGAGGGTATATACCCAAGCCAAGACGCAACTGTAGCAGCCATGGTGATAGTCTGACGTTTTGCAGGCAATTCAATCCAAATGATCTGTCATACTCAGTCATGACATACTATATATGTCTTCAACATGTCGTGCCCTGAATCAAGTCAAGGTCCCCGGTCACGCGACCACATAATGGAAACGGAATGGCAGCTCTGACTCGGCATTGAACCAACGGAGAGTGCGCCGTGTTTGCAAATTCAGACTATCCGTCAACAGGACATTGCATTCGATGGGACTACAGACTGATAGTGGTCATGGGTTCAGCCGGTCCGTCGGCGTTGACTCCGGTCACGGGATCGGGGCCTAGGAGTTAGGCTTCCCTGCATATCTTCTAGGAGAAGAGGTTAAGAATTAGTGTGGATAAACGGTATGATGCATTGAGACCATCCTGCAGTACTCGTTGGCCTTCAAAGGGCGCTTCCTGAGATAACAGGGACATCTCGGTTGCAGATCGTTTACATTCCTGGAGTACACTTCTCTACGACAATACACAATAGGCTCCAGCCTACTTTTGAGCTTCAACGTGATTAGATCTTGATCTCCCAAAAGGCCTGTGCGTGTTCGTCAGCTGCCGACCCTCCTCTTGGCTGGTGCAAAGTCCAAAGATGTTTGAAGGTATGGGGTCGTGCAGTGCTGGATCTATATGTACAGCTAGCGGTATTCTATTTTGGACAGTAACCCTGCGGAGAGCTCTGCTTGGGGCTTGCTACGGCTCGGGCCTTCAGCAATTGAGCTTGCTAATTACTGTACAATACGGAGCCCTCCGATCAGGTGTACCTAAAAGATAGTGTGTCACTTAAGCAGTTAAATTACTTGAAACCCACACGGCAGACTTTCCTTCAACAAAGACCCGGTTCACAGCCCACTACACCATGGGATCTATCAACGCGTCCGAGAATCCCTCAAAATTTATTCTGACAGCAGAGGCTCTGAACAATGCACTGCCTGATTTCCACATGGCCACAAAAGCCATTCATGCCGATGACTTCGTCAGTCCTCACCGTGCCATTGCCCCTGGCATGCATACCGCGGTGAACTTCCGCTATGCACGCGATCCAGATGAGCTGGTGCCCGAGGAGAATAAGGATGTAAGAGCTTTGTCTATTTTCATCTGTTTTTCCACCCTAACGAGAACGGCAGCCAAACGCGCCTTTTGATTCTCACATATATTCCCGCTACACAGCACCCAATTCCAATCGCCTGGAGGTCTTGCTGCGTAGCCTCATGGGTGGTGAAGTAATCACGTACTCGACGGGACTCTCAGCTTTTCACGCCATGCTCATCCTCCTCAACCCAAAGCGAATCTTCATTGGAGACGGATACCATGGATGCCATAGTGTTGTGGACATTATCAACAGACTGACAGGCATCCAAAAATTGGATCTGACGCAGATCGATCAAGCCGGCCCGGGGGATATCATCCACGTCGAAACGCCACTCAACCCTACCGGCGAGGCGCGCAATCTCGCCTACTACCGTGCCAAAGCGAGCGAGAAGGGGGCCTACCTGACAGTGGACTCGACTTTTGCTCCGCCCCCGCTGCAGAACCCCCTGGATTTCGGAGCCGACATTGTGATGCACAGTGGAACGAAGTACGTGGGCGGCCATTCCGATATGCTTTGCGGGATCTTGGTTATTCACCCCAACCGAGTTAAGGAGGGATGGTGGAAAATGCTCCGTACGGATCGCCAATACATCGGTAGTGTCATGGGGAGCTTTGAGGGCTGGTTGGGGATCCGGTCCGCTCGCACCATGCAGCTCCGCGTGACTAGACAAGCTCAAACGGCAGAAAGGCTGGCTAGGTGGTTACAGGACCAGCTGAAGGACGAAACGTCTCCTATTGCAAAGGTTCTGAGCCATGTCCAGCACGCCTCGCTCCAGGAGGATGACTTGAAGAACGGCTGGCTGCAGAAGCAGATGCCGGGGGGCTTTGGGCCTGTTTTTGCTGTTTGGACGAAGAACCCCGAGCATGCGCGTCGACTGCCCAGCAGGATGTTTATCTTCCAGCACGCAACTAGTCTTGGAGGGGTTGAAAGTCTGATGGAGTGGCGGGCCATGAGTGACGCACGCTGCGACCACAGATTGTTACGGATCAGTTGCGGGATTGAAGAGTTTGATGATTTAAAGGCTGATATTCTGCAAGGACTGGAGTCGCTATTACGGGACTTTCCCTAAGATAGATTATCTCTATTCATCTGAATCGATTTGGTTGCTGTTATACGAACTATGTAGCTGAGAGACAAGCCAGACAAGTAGAGAGCCACTCGGTTCGTAAGATCTCCGTACCATTTACTTCAGACTTCCAGGATTAAAGAGCAGTTAACTCAACAGCATAACCGTTTGGCTCGCATTGGAAGTCATTTTGATATCCGATCAAGTGATCGGGGAGAGAGCAGGGAGCGGAGAACTGCCCGATCACCTGATCGTAACTATGACGGGGAACGGATTCAACGCCCACTGCAAGTAACCAAGATCCGTACCCATTCACTTCCGCTGTACATCTAACTCGTTTATTCTTATCTTCGGTTTTCTCATCTAATAATCGAAGAGGAGTTAATCCATCTCTGCAGTAACTGAGTCACGTGGACGGGCCGATAATGCAGGCATCTGTGGTAAAGAGGGGATCATGTAGCCCATAAAGTCACGGCAATTCATGGTGCACAGGTGTCATTACTTATCTTCGTAGCAGAGACACAGAAAATGGAACATTTTGACGTTGCAGTTGTCGGACTCGGCGTCCTTGGAAGCGGAGCGGCGTACTATGCTGCCAAAAAGGGCGCCAAAGTGATTGCATTCGAGCAGTTCGAGCTGGGCCATGTGCGCGGCGCTTCCCATGATACTTCGCGTATTGTACGCACCTCGAATTTTGCACCCGAGTATGTGGCCCTGGCCAAATCGGCCTACAAGGACTGGGCCGAGCTTGAAAAGATTACCGGCCACGAGATGTTGACGACCACCGGCGGTGTGGTCTTCTTCGCTCCGGATTCACCAATATCAGCGAGCGACTTTGCAAGAAGTCTGGATACTCACAACGTTCCATATGAGCTGCTCGACGCCCAGGAGGTAAAGAGGCGATGGCCTCAGTTCAATATTCCCCAGAGCGTGTCTACAGTGTACACTGCCGACTCCGCTATCGCCCACGCTGCAAAGACCGTCAGCACCCTGCAGTCTCTGGCGCGTTCCCACGGCGCCATTCTAAAGGAAAACACGCCAGTGGAACGCCTTATCCCCCAGGCCTCCGGGGGTGTGATAATCGAGACCCCCAAGGGACGATTCCACGCAGGCAAGGTGATCCTTGCAACAGACGCATGGATCAATAAACTCCTCGCTCCGCTTTGCGTACACATCCCCGTTTCCGTGATGCAGGAACAAGTAACCTACTTCAAGCCCACCGACGCAGGTACATTCGAGCCAAACCGATTCCCCGTCTGGATCTGGCACGGGGCCAGCTGCTTCTACGGATTCCCGTGCTACGGCGAGCCGACGATCAAGGCTGGCCGGGATTATTCCAACAACCTCATGACGCCGGAGCAACGCACGTTCGTGCACTCACCGCAACTGCTTGAGCAGCTGACCTCCTTTATGAATGGCTTCATCCCCGACAAGGATCGCCAACCGCTGCGCACGATTACTTGTCAGTATACGATCACGCCTGATCGACGTTTCATCATCAGCCCGTTGGAAAATTACCCCGATATCATTGTTGGCTTGGGTGCTGCCCATGCATTCAAGTTCGCCCCTGCTTTTGGTCGTGTGCTAGCGGAGCTGGCAGTCGATGGCCGGACGGATGAGGATATTTCGCAGTGGGGGATTCCGAAAGGGGCTACTCGAAACGAGAAGCTTTGATGGAATACCTGAGTAATTACTAATTATCATGCTATCGCTTGGTTGAGGGAGGAATCAGCTATGCTGGAGCTCGATATTGCATTCCATTATTTTAGACAAATGGTTCTGAAGGCCTATTGTTTACATTGTTAAATCCCGCCTAGCTTGTTAGCCTGGGGCTCAAAGATCAGCTGTATGGTTCGCTCAGGAAAGAATTAGGCTTATATAACTTATGAACTGATCATTTTTGGCACTAAGCCTCAGGAAATGTTATGCGTCAATAATGAATTTACTTCCGAGCGCCCTGTACGTTACTAAATGGACAACTGGGTTGATCGTGACCAATCACTAGCAATCTTTACGGTTTCATCCTTGGGCATGTATACGCAACAGTAGTAACCCCGAGCATTCTCTTCGGCAAGTAAAGAGACATATCCTATCCTAATGGGGACCAGCAGGTCATGTGTCCGTGTGGAGGGCCAGTTTTTATTCTGTTTGTAATCAGAGAAACCTACAACAGGGCCATACTTTTTATATCCCGCATAGTCTTCTGATCAAGGAATGCTCATAGTCCAACCAGAGCATGAAGCTGATAGTGTCAATGTTGGTGCTCGTGAGTATAGCAGCTGAAGCATGAGCTGACAGATTCTGGACATGGGTTGAAGCAGGTACTCGATAGGAGCCAAGTAAGGCATTGCCCTAAAGAGGTTGCTGTACGATCCTATGTAGGGCTAGATGGGAAATAGTGTTGGTTCTTGCTCGCTCTTTGTTGGTGTAGATCTACTGTCTTACAGCATCCCCGATATAACTAAACTAACTCAAGGCTGAATCGCACCATGATCCAACACGTTCCTCCTGCGGGATGCCCAGACGTGCGTATACTTTAATCGTTGCGAAGGGGGATAGACATATATGGATTAACAGCCCCATACCCCAGCTCAAGGAACGCAGGATGTCTTAAACTACGGAGTGATACACTAATCACAGCAGGCGAGCATGTTGGAATGAGCTTCTGTGGGAAAAGCGGCTCGGGAAGTTGAAAGACGCATAATTGATCCATAGAACAATACTGTTATGATAACGCCCTACTATATGGTTTTTCTGTACAAGGTCCGTTCGAGATAAGCGCTTCCCGGGATCACTCAGTGATCCCTTCAGGATCGATTGGTAGTCGATGATTCTCTCAATTCTGCCCATCACATCTGCCTTACACTAATGCGGCTATGTTGGTGTCGTAACAACTAGCAGGTCGCGCAGCTTAGGCAGATCCCAGGGTTTGACACTAGGCTGAATGCTTCCTGCAAACAGCATGGGCAATCTAATATACTATAGGGTGGCACTGCATGAGAGGTATTACAGGTCAGCCTCAAGGGCCGGATCCCTTTAACCTAAAGAAGTTAATCAAATCCAAATAAAGGGGAACCACATTTGGTCATATCCTACATTGTGACCCAGCAGGGTATTACGACGTGGCAAACACTTCTATAGTAGCATAAGACAGCCAGCTCTGGAACATCCAGTATGGAACAGTCTAGCTTCCTCCTAACATACAAATTATTGGTCTGTCCGGTACTAATAATGTAATAATTCATCCTGTTGCTCCACTGCCTAAATTCTAGCTATGGGCTTTATCAATGCGCTAATTGTATCTACATTAGTATTAATGTCTTGATGACGCTTGGGAATAGATCCTGTTGAATTGTAAGATAGGAAGGATACATATGCCAGTAACTATACAGGGTCCAGTTATGACATGCTTATTTACATTACATAAGGGACAGCAAACAACCTGGAACAACAGCTTATTTAGTATTTACTTCCATAGTTGTGAAATCGGAAGCCTTAAGTCAATAATTAAGGTTATCTTTGTTCACCACAGCACCTCACCAATGGTAACACTGACATAGCCCTAGCCGTCCAGACTCCCAAGCCGGAAAGATTTATCTATCTGAAGTGCCCTTCCTTTGCAGTGTACCCGTGATGTTTGAAAGTTGACTGTTCTGGAAGAGTAGTAGTAGTAGTAGTAGTAGTAGTGTCACAGGCTAGAATATCCTAGTCCAGGGCATATACTCTAACCCCTTATAAGGCCATAAAAGAATAAAGTAGAATTACTAAAGGAAGGAAGGAAACTAGGTATAGGTTAAAGTCATATCTAGATTAGACATGAGATCTAGGTCATATGATGTTTATACTAATTAATATAGTAATCATACTATGTAATTATAGCTACATACACAATGCAGTGCATGTCATAGGGGTAGCCTATGACAATTATTCTTATATTATCTTAAACTATCCTTAATCCTACCTAGATTATTATATCATTACATCCACATATACCTAGTTAGTATATCATCAGGCTACCTAGACAGTAGGCCTTAGGCAAGTATTGGATATAGTTGGAGACTATATCACTCAGCTCTCAAAGTTAGTGACTAGCAGGAACAGCAGAGACGGATCCCAGGGTATGACAGAAGGTAAGGTGACGGCTCTCTTGCAATCTTTCTTCCTGAAATGCCTAATCCACAGGATGAACCGACCCAGCCATAATAAGAAATATCATGGGCACCCATCGTGAAGAAAGAAGTCCTGAAAGCAGTCAAGGGAACTAAGGAAAACAAGGCCCCAGGAGAATATGGTCTCCTAATACTAGTGTGGAAGCACCTATGGTTGTACCTAGGAGAGATAATAGCCTGTCTGTTCACTGTATCCCTGGAGAAGGGCTACTACCCTAAATAACTGAAACAGGCCATTATCATTGTCCTATGCAAACCAGGAAAGCTAGACGATCTAGTTCCTGGCGCTTACAGACCATCTTGCTGTTGAACACCCTGGGAAAGATATTTAAAGTGATTATTATAAGACACTTATCTTACTTAGCAGAGCACTATGGTCTGTTCCCAGACACAGAGTTTAGAGGCTGACCATGCTGTAATATAGAATAAGCACTACTGGTGCTGGCAAATGTGATTGACTGGGCATGGCTGAAGTCCAAGGTCATTACACTGGTAGCCTTTGATCTAAAGGGAGCTTTTAATGATGTTAATAAGATGAGCCTGGAAGCCCATCTAAAAGCAAAGGATTCCCTATAATAGCCTGATGATGGATTAATAGCTTTCTAAAAGACTGCACAGCCAGTATTAGAACTAATAACTTTGAGATATTGATTGCATTCTTATCAATGCTGGGTTAGCCCAAGGATCCCCACTGTCACTGATCCTCTTCTTATTTTTCAACTCTGACCCCATGGACTAGCCGGTATGGAGCTGTGTTGGCTTCTATTAACAACTACTTCCGATGGTGGGCAGGCCGGTCAACAGAAGAAAACCTAAGAAAAATCTAGGAAGAAGACGTCCCCTTAGATTAAAGCATGGTCCAGCCAAACAGGATCCTCCTTCAGGGGGAAAAAATAGAGCTCATCCTTACTATGAGATAGAAGGGTGAGAAAGGAAAACATTCAGATCACCATGCAAGGCAAAACCATCAAGCCCGCAGGCACGGTAAACTTGCTCCGGGGTGGTGTTCGACAGCAAACTAAGGTGGAAGGAACACGTCCAGCATACAGTGAAGTGTCATCTCAACAACTCCAAAACTCTTCAAATTTACGATAGATGATCTGATCACTACCTATTAGCTAAATGGCGATATTAGACTTCCGGGTATTTGGAATTACATCTTAATGATAATCCGATTCTATGGGCCTGGCGGCTGGGAACGTCCGGGCCAAGGATTGGGGCGTCCTGGGGGCGGCAGAACCTTGATTTGCATCTACTTGGCGTTGGCCCCGGGTGCTTGGCGAGCGCCCGGGCCCCGGGGCTCACAGCCCCACCCGCCGAACAGCTCCACTGAAGAATGAGATTAGGTATTTCCAGCTTGCCCTAATCTACTCATGTTTTGCAGTCTCCCTGTTTCAGTGTCTCAGTAAATCCTCATACGAGGAGCGATAAAAACAAGAAAAAGAAAAAGGAAAAGGGAAAATGCCTCATACAATCTACTTTCATACCTGTAGACGGTTAAGGCAGGTGGCCTGCCAGGCTGCCATTATGCAGGATGCGACGATAACGGAACAGGTACGGGCGGGGCCAAAACAACCGCTGATGTAATTAATGTTATCGAGGCAGCCTGGTGGGGCCCTGGGCCCCATTCCTGACCACAAGCGGTCTATCCCCCATCCACTCAATGAGTCTAAGACAACTTGAAACTACAGACCATACCTACCACTTACAACTCTCCATATCTATTGTTGGACATACATTGCACATTCATCGTCGAACAATCACATACCGGGTTGTTAACAATGGATTCGGACTCTGACTCTTACGAGAAACCAGGCGGAAAACTCGTTGAGCCCGCCGTCCTCTTCTTATCAGGTCAATCTGTCCTCACTGAGGCTGCAACTCCAACCCTGCTTTACCAACTGAACAGCGACATCACGTCCATTACAAATAAGGACTCGTCCGTGACACTCAAAAGAGTCGAGCACGATGTATCCGAGATCGATGGCGTCACTGCTGGCACGCGGCGAAACCGGCATCTTTTCTACCTCGCACACCCTGTGAATGCGCAATACCGGACCGATATACCTGCTAGGTACTACATCACTTCTGCGGCCCCCGAGATGGTAGGCAATATTCGCCTCGAGACTTCCGAGGCACGGCTTCACAAGACATCCTTCAAAGCGATGTTAAGCCCCCACAAAACCGCTTCGGATAAGCCATTGTTCGACGAGGGCACACAACAAGTCCTATTGTTTGATATCCACCCAAATTGGAAGGTCAGTCGCAATTGCTATAAATGGAGCGACTCCAATGGCAGACAGGTCGCTATTGAAGAAAAAGAGAGTGACAGATATAAATTATCCATTACGAGGAGTATGCCGCAGGAGTTAAGGGATGCACTGGTTGCTACATGGCTATTGAGACTGTGGCACGACACGGCTGAGAGTAAACAAGCGAAAAGGCAATGTGAGTTATATCGAATTTTCGCGGCAGTTACTAGGCCCCTGTCTTTTGGCTTGGCTAACTTTTCTTTCCAGTCTTTGAAAGCATGACATCACCAGAAGCGTATGGGGAAAGCATGAAGCCATATGTTCCGAGGCAGTGCATAATCATGTGACATTATTTAGGTAGTAATCGTGACTGCGACTACATATTTAGCTCCTTTAGAAGCTTGGAACTCCTATAGCTGCTCATCTGTCTACGACGGGGACGTCAGCTTATGTAGGGTCTTGCCGCTAGCTTATGCATTCGATGTACTGTTACATTAGTATTTGTGCACAGAAATGGTATTTCTTGATTCTTCCCGTACTATTTGCCTAGTACCTCTCACTATCATAATTACAATAATATAGTTGTAAAACAGTCGCTGTTGAATGGCACTATCCTGGCTCACGCGGCCATGGTTACCATTCAAGAACCGCCTCACCCGCTATGGCCAAGAAAACTCTTACACATGCCAGATACATAAAGTAGAGCGCTTTCTGCCTGATAATAAGAGCCCCTTTTTCCGATCTAGACCCTTATGCAGGTCATAATGCGATCTGGGGCAATCCATTGCTTGGCCCAATATGCACCTGCTTCAACCTACGGCCACGACATCCACGGAGGCATAGATACGCCAGGGCCAAGGGCTAGACGAGTGTTGTTGCGGGATGCGGATAGAAGTGCCTTGGACAATGTTCCACTGGTAAATTGCCCTTTCGGATGATTTTTTCAAGACTTTCTATTTGATTAACTGTTAGTGCCAACAAAGGTTCCCGTGTGCACATGCACACGGGAACAGCGACCTACATGTCGCCCTGATGTTGGACAAGACCAATCAATGATCCGACTCTATACTTGTGTACTTGGCCCACTGAACACATGAATATCGTGCAGCTGGAGTGGCGCAGTTACTATAAACTACGTCATGGAAAGCCAGTAGATACTCTGTCTCATAATGTCTATGAGCCAGAGTCGATAAAACTGTCCCGTATCCTGGATTTCTCTTCTCAACTTTTTCCATAAGTCACATCTAGATCTGCAGTGCTAACATTCCTAATCCCACACCGGCGGCCGGTTGATGCTGTCCGCCGGAATTAGGGCTTTTCCTGTTTTGACTGGGTTATCCTTACTCCAGTATCAAAAGACAATGCCGGGTTCCTGACTGTATATCTCTTACAGACAGTAAACATAAGGTACTCTTGTGTATCTAACAGGTTTAATACGACCCATTTATATTCTTCCAGTATCATATGAACCAGATTTGATAAATGGCTTGAAATGTAATAAGTATGAAAGTCATAATTGCCCTTACCGCAAAATGCATGATAAGGGTACCTATGATCCTGGGCGCCTGAAACAAGACTATCAGCCTGATCTTCCTCAAGTATTGTTAAGCACTCAGATTTCCAAGCCGTGAACCAAATCTCATCAAGCCTCCGTGTCCCTCCACTGGGCCTACTTTTCCTTGAATCACGATATGTGTATTTGCTCCTCTGTCACGTCTGCTTTGGAAAGTGCTTGTCGCACTCAAATAAAGAAGAGGAAAAGTTGGAAAAATAGGGGGGGAACAGGACTTAGGAACATTCTAACCCAGGCGGGGATATCGTGGTGTTGTAGCAGAAAAGAATTCAAAAAAATGGACTCGCGGGGAATCGAACCCCGGACCACCCCCATGCTAAGGGGGTATTATACCACTAAACCACAAGCCCAGTTATTGAAATTAGACAGGCGTTCTTTGTTATATAAGTTAGCTAATTCTAAGTCATCTATTTCATAATTACACCAGATGTTCGTCCATATAGGCTCTGTATAAAAAAGAAAGAGATAATAGGAAAAGTTTGCAACATATTTAAATGGAGTTATCCTGCCAACAGGTCATATAAGAAATGTATTACCGGACCAAGCAAAGCTGACAGTGCTCTGCCCACAGACAACCATCAAAATATATTGTCTCTCCTAGTTTTGGATAGTGCTTGAGAATTTCAGTGCTGTAGCACCATCAAGCCCAGCAGAATCTGCACCATAATCAAGAAGAAGACAAGTCATAGCCACCAATTCATCTCCAACAACTTGCGGATATGGAACCACTAGGTGACTGGGGTCTCGAGGGCTTGGGTACCGCCCAGTGCTCTGTCCCAACCAGATGGCTTCACTTGGCTTCGCAGCCCGCGAGAGGGGCCCTATGCCATTGCAATCTGCCATCTTCGGATCGGCGCCAGCTTGAAGGAGAATCTTGGCCATGGAGTAATGATCATTGATCACTGCGCTATCTAGCGAGGTTGTGCCATCCCAGCAGAAATTCACATCAGCACCTTCCGCCAACAGCAAGTGAATTAGCTCGTCGTTGCCATGGTGGGCAGCGACCCAGAGTGCGTTCCCGAGCTCCTGAAGCCGCTGAGCAGCGTCGAGATGTTGTCGACATTCAGAATCCCTCAGCAGGAGCTTAATAACGTCTGGATAGCCACGACGCCCCGCGGCAACCAGAGCTGGGTCCATTCTACGGGTCTTCCAGGGTTCACCCCTCTCTGCAGAAAAAATTGTAATATCGGGATATGACCGTGCCATATGGCCCGATTCAGCGGCAACTCGTAATCTTCCTCCTTTACCCTCTCGCTCATGCCACCTAGGTCCAAAAGGAGCTCGACAATGTGTAAGTGACCGTACCATATGGCAGTTATGAGCGGATAGTGAGTAAGCGTGTGTGTTTGCTCTGGACATCATCTCGAGGGTGCATAAAGATCAACCCCTGCGTCCAGTAGGCTGATGAGGGTAGATGCATACCCTCCCTGGGCTGCCCAAAACTACGCAAGGGGAGTTAGAGACGCTCCACAACCTATATCCATTCAAGAAGCCTTGCAACGTTACGTGAGTCAATAAAGGACCTCGGCAATGAGGGAAATTGCAGGGTAGTACCACAGAAAATTAGGCAGTCTTACTGCAACTGCAGTCAGGGGCTAGCAAATAGCGCGGCCATTACTGGTTATAAATAGTCTACATAAGGTTTGTGGCGCTATAGCATACCCCTGTCAAGCCTTTGGGATTTGAGACAACAAGCCCATGGGGCCACCTGCTGACTCGCTGAGATGCACTTGATTGAGCGCAATCATCCATAACTACCCACACGGTCGCCCAGAGATAGGTTTGGTAAAAGCTAAGATTGGGTGTATTTCCCAAACCACTGTGGATTGCTACGCCAGTGCATAGATGGCGGTTCCAATTATGCACAGATCATTCTCCCTAGCAGGATGACGAGCGTATGATGTGCTTTCAGGCGCTAAATTCGACTCTGTATTGATGGCTATACTTTTCGGCAACTAATCCCATGCAGGTGGCCTAAAACTGATTCCTGCAAGTTACGATCGGACCGAACGAGACCAGACAGAAGCCAGTCAGTTAGCGGATGGCGATCATTGCTAATGCGGACTTACCATGGGCGACTTCGCTGCAAGGCTAATTTCCCGGGGCGCCTATGTACGGCAGTGATAGAGAACATCGTCCATTCTCCGGGCCATCCTGTCCACTCATATCTAGTCCTCAAGTTCAGGCTCCTATGTATAGTATACAGTATACTACCCCGATGACCCAGACTGGACCCGCGTATGCACTGACCAAGTGTGGGTTATTGCACAACCTAGCCTGATGGAGATGGGCAAGATGTATTCCACTCCCGCCCGAGAGAATCTGTTTCTATTATGAATGACTGCATATCCACCTACCTTACGGCCAATTTCATACATTACATTAAACTGTCAGTTTCTGAAATCTTTTGCTGCCTTCCAGGGATTTCGTCCCTTCTAATGTACCTCTATATCTTCATCTTCGCAGATCAGCGTGCAAGCCTAGTTATGGCGATTGACGCAGTAAGCAGATATTGATCAAGGAAGCAACGACTAAATAATTCTACAAAATTGTTATCTATGACTATCTGAGACCCCACAGACTAGGGCCAGCCTGCACCGGTTGAGGAGATAAACTTCGAAGAAGAGACAAGAAAATGATAGAGAAAATTAGGGCTTCGGATCTATATCGCAAAGACCGACGCTTTCCAGAGATTGTAGGGAAGTGCTAATATCTCCGGGATAGTTGTACCCGAACACGACCATTACAATCCACATCAAGGCTGCATCAAACACATACAAAGTCCACTCGTGTTTCAATAGATAACCATCGTTTCCCATAACGAATTCAGCCACGCGGAACACTGACCGAATCATGATGAGGAGACCCACAACGTGCAGGGTACGCAAGTGAGACTTCCAGGGGATATCAACAGAGGTGGACAGGCCTCTTGGGTGTTGCCGCATCCGAGTCTGGAAGACGATCGCTGTGATAAGGAAAAAGCCGAACATGATAACCTGAATGAGAAGACCACCGACGACAATCTTGTTCCCTAGATCGGCCAGAGAGCTTTGCACCATCATCCCAGAAGCTCCTCCTTGCACCACGAAAGACAACACATCGCCGGTAACAAACACCTTTGTGAGCCAGTTGATGCGGATAAGCGAGTATTGCTCTCCTCTGACGGCGCGGATGATACGACCCAGGACCATGTAGATTGTTGCGGCAAAAAGCGCAGGTCCCAGTAAGATGAATACGCTTTGGATGCAGTACGGCATCATTCGGCCGGTCTTGTCGTGGGCGGATGCTCGCGCGCAGTAACCGACGAATTCAACTGAGAGGGTTAGATTAGGATCAAGCGACTGGGATAACATAAGCATAACTGATAATACTTACAGAAACCTCCGAGGGCGAAACAAATGCAGAAGTAGGTCTTCATTCTCCATATCTTCCAGACGTGGTAGAGAGTAGCGGCCAAGAAGAGAAGGGCGAATATTACTGCAGCGGCCTTAGAGGGAACGTAGTGCCAAAGATAGTAGCCTTTGTATGATTGCAGTTCAGTCATTGTATCTCTCTGAACTGGGTTCTTGATAGGTTGAGTACTGCTCCTTCGGAGGGTATACGCCAGTGAATTGTATAGGGGATCGAAGACAATGCTGTCAAGAAGGGTGTAACTTCATAAGTATGGCTGGCAAAGACCTTATAGTAGGTTTTATATGAAGAGTAAGTCTTTAAGCCGTGAGAGATGATTTCATCCATCTTGTACTAGCTCCGTGATATGCCCGCTTATACGCGTATTCTGTCCCAAGATAGGCAGCAGTGGGACTCTGGCGACCTCAATTAGAATATGAGTACTGAGTCTCTCTTGACGCTGCATGTGGAGATCGTCGTCTTGTATTT
Source organism: Aspergillus oerlinghausenensis (assembly GCA_014250555.1). Taxonomy (NCBI): domain Eukaryota; kingdom Fungi; phylum Ascomycota; class Eurotiomycetes; order Eurotiales; family Aspergillaceae; genus Aspergillus; species Aspergillus oerlinghausenensis. The sequence continues at coordinate 29,497 of JAAKEQ010000089.1, forward strand.
ACCGTCTGCGGAACTAGCTTATTGTTCTCAGGCAATCTTTCAATCATCTATGGAGTTGAAGTAACTCGATTAGCAGCAAATCAAATTACGTACCCGACACCGAGCGGCCACCAGAACATGACTTGGGCCTCAATCGAAGGATATATTTCACACTGATGCAATTGAATCCAAGCACTATCCATACATAATAACATATTTGTGCGCTAGGGCAGCTGGTTCTCATATGCTTATCTGATGGCAGTTATTGCACTGTTGTGCGTGCTCATTATCTTATTATTGAACTATAAATAGCCTCTGTGCCTGTAAAAGGTTCCAAATGATACATACCTATGCTTAACGCTCTCCTTTTTCTTTTGCTATACTTACTGAGGGCCAGAATCAGACACATCACGGTAATCACCAGCTAGACTTCGTCCTCCCTTGTGTGAGCAAAGTTTGTGCCAAAATACTTGCATTCAATGAAAGCAGATGAAGACAGATGAAGACAGTTCGAGAATGCATGCTTAAGTTCATCTCAAACCCAGATATCCAAACTTGGTACTGCGCAGCGACTATCTTGACTCTGCCCTCGGGATTGGTCAAAAATCTGTCCCTATGAAGACCGTGAAATCTGAAATAGGTAATTCGCGCCTAGAGTTGGACGGTTAATCGCCCGAATTTTCATTCTCGATTTTTGCTGCCTGAAAAGTTGGCGCCAGATATAATAACCTCATTCCCACAAAGTGTTGCTCTTAGTTGCTGCCTATCAGCACAGTCACACAATTGGGGAGTCCACTGTGGTCCTCAATCAGTGACACGCTCCATTTCTGAGACTGACCAACCGATGCTATTACACGCCGTAGGACTACGTTGAGATTCCTTGACGCGGCAGCGAAGCCGAAACAGATTGAGGCATCCTGTTGTTCAGGTGGCTTTTAGCAAGAGCTTCTGAAGACACCCTAGTCTAAATGAGCAGCTTATTATTTTGTCTCTCCTTTGTTGATTATCTTTCATAATCCCACATTTGAGGATTGAAATTCACTCGCTTTTCTGCCAGCTGTGGAATGATTAGCGACTCACCACTTTCTCCCATCCAGTGTTCAAGATAAGATCTTCCTCCACCCCTTGAATACCAAACATGCGGGTGCTATGGACTGCAATAGCGGCCATCCTGGCTCAAATTGCATGAACGCAACAACTTGCAGGGGCTCAGAGGTATGTTGATTATCCACGGATCAGCGATACATGTGAAAGCCGTTAGCCACCAATGTCACTCATCCGCCTGTTCTACCCATTGTGTCTTCAAAGTAAGCCAATCCTCAATTAAGTAATTTGCTATCTCATTTACAATCTGGAGCAGAAATTCCATGCTGGAATGCTGACTCTTTGTTGTCAGCCCTCTTGGAGATTTCCTAGACCCCCCAACCGGCACCGCTTTCGCCAAAGCAGGAACTGGAGACACAGGTGTCATGCCTGCTGGGACTAATGTTATGGATGAAAGCAAGCATCCCAACTGTACCCCATGGTCTATGGTAAGTCTCGACATAATCTCCTCTCGTGCTACTTACTAAGAATGTATGAATTCTAGCTTCTGAACCCCACAAGGACTCGTGACCCTGGCTACATATACACCGCTCCGCCGCTGATACCAACTGCCCCAGGCACGATTCCCGGATGCTACCTGTACCAAAACCCCGGCAAGTATACCGAGCTCTGCCGTCATTTTGCCAACCAATACAGGATCTCAACAGACCAACTATTCGCCTGCAACCCGAGCCTCGATAGAAACATCAGCACTTGTACTCTGTCAGCGAATAACGGTTACTCCGTTCTGCAGTTCGAAAATAGTACAGGTGAGCTTTAAACAAAGGAGCTTGGACCATGAGACACCATGTCTAATAGACATAGCACCCTCGGACGATATCACGACCTACTGTTATCCGGGAATGAATGCTACAGAGGCCGGAACAGCCTGGGACTGAAACTGTTTCAGCTATGTGATTTAGATGACGCTTATAATGGTAGGCCGTCCGCGCACTACCCAATCTTGTTGACCTGCCAAAGTGTATGGTTAGTACATTAGATTTCGTTGCTCATACCTTCTGGACAGAATACGGATATGATGATTTTGCCTCAGACTACGAGATTACCATATCTGAGCTCCTTGCATAACTCTTGGCTTATAGGGAATTGCGGTACAGCGCTTTATGCCAATCTAGAGGAGAGCGCAACCTGCGCTGTTTGCATCGGGACGAGCACCGCTAGCCATGAACCAACCACCCTGCCCGAAACCACAGCCCACACTACAGCCTATAGAGCCAAATATGATTGAGTTTGAAGATATGTTTGGCTTCAGCTGCTATGTTTGGGACGTTCTTTCAGAGGTATCGATACTGATCAAAGCCGATACACTAGCGTGCTTGAACAATCCTAGTGCCACAATACTCCAATAGCATAGTCTCATTCCAGAGCCATACTGTCAAGAGGTAGACTGGACATCGGTACTCTCAGAGCGACCTCACCTCGCAGACACCACCTTCGAATTCTTTGTATCATCCCTCTTTCCCACTTTCGTAACGCCAACCTGAATTGAAGAATACCAGGTCTATACCGTTTTTATCCTCCGTCTATCGTACCGCCGTCATGTCTGGATTGGGCCCGGGCCATCAATTGACCATCTCCACGCTTCGTCACTGAGACATTGTCCTCTGACTCATGCGGTTCAGCACTCGAATATGTTCCTCCTTCAGCGACTTGAACTCGGCATCTAATTGATTATGCCACGGATAGAGAACGAAGACCTGGAACGCGAGCGCCGAGGAGGCGACTGCGAAGTTGACAAGGGAGATTCCGCGTGTGATGATCATGTTTTGCTAACTGGTGATCAGACTTGAGTCAAATAGGTGGGAGAATATCTGGGATATGTGACATACTTACAGCAGGACGAGGTCGCATAAACCGATAAGCTTCATAATGGTAGGTATGGGTCGATGAATAGGAAGAGGAAGGCAGTGTCTTTATAATCCGGGTCAATGGGAAATCTGGGTCTGCCCCTTTCACGTGTGGCTGCCCTGCCCCCACTGTTTGTGGGTAAGCTTGGTGGCTTTGAGGATGCCGGTCACAGCCCCACGGTTAGTACTTATCCGAGGCGAGAAAACAGGCCGACTTTTTTCGCCGCTATACTTGAGAGTTACTCGTGGTAAATAGGCTGCTAACTATTTTGTCCTTCGGTTCATGGACTTCTTTTTAAAGAACATAACATCGACCACGCTCCTCACCTGTTTACACGATGTAAATATGCGCATTGTATTTACTGTCCGCTCTGTTAGATCCAGAATAGCTACCTGTCCTGTCACGGCCAGGGATGTTGCGGAAGCCTTTAATATGGTGGGGCCCCGGAGATTGTTCGTATCTGTCGGATCCGACAGCTGAAGGTCTATGATTGGTCAAGCGGCAGCGTCTTCAGGAAGGTTCCTCGGCATCTGCCATGTCGGAGAACGAAAATGTTTAATTCTTGGATTCTCCAGCTCGTAGGGAGATAGTCTTTAATTTAAGGCCTTGTTAACCATCAAAACTTGCGGTGTCTGGATTTAGGTAAGGATGCCATTCTATCGTGTTGTCCGCGCCCTAAAGAAATAGTTTATATATATCCCTGACAAAGCAATAATGAACCCCAAACCTCATTGACATATATTTCCGAAACTCCTCCGAGTCTATGCAAAGATTCCAACCCTGAAGGTATCCTCTTTACTTTGATATTATAGGGGCTAGGAGACCTTCTGATCAGTTATGCCTCTAAACAAGTTGACGGAGCATTGATTACTAGAACTTGACGAAACCATTAATCGCTACAACAAGGCCCTTCGAGGGCAGCTAGCTTATCCAAAAAGTCAACCATCGAGCACTAACTAGTTATCTTTCGGATATCCTTTCTCTAGAACACTTACGCTCATATCGTGGGAAATGGAGAGCAGCATAGATGAGGGCCGATTGAGTCTTGACTTCCTAGATGAGGCAATTGTTCTGAAAGTCTTCGTTACATAAGGATTCGCAAAGCTGAAGACCCCGAACGATGTTGAGCAAGGATTTGGGCAATTTCATCTTTCAACGGCTTCGTATTTCGGACTCGAACTTACTTGCTTAAGCTATGCGTCGCTGATAGATTGATTGCGCTAGGACGCAGCTGAAGAAAGCAAACCCCAGGTTCAATCCAAGCGTCTCCAGCGACGATCATTTTCTCTCCAGGTAGGTAAGTTTGGACATTGTTAACATCTCAACTGCACCATAAACATATAGATAGAATGCCACAATTGCCTTTCTGTTTGATTAGGAATGGGAGACGCAAGACGTCAATGTCGTCACATTGCTTCATATTCATGAATGTAACTTACGGAAAAAAGTCTAAGCATTCATTTATCTTTGCGCTAATGCATGGGAAAAGTATGCCAAGTGAACAACCACGATCATCCCTGCATGCCTCAATGAAGCATCCATGTAAATCAAGCCTGGATCAAATACTGGTTCTAAGGTCTGGGACATGAGGTGGTGCAGCCTTACATCTACCAGCCGTATTCAAAACTTGACCGCATATATCGCCATTTTGCAGCACGGATTTGTCCGTAGTTTACAACCAATAGTTAGTTGATGAGCTCTGTCTCTTCGGAACAGCATGTGACCTCGGGAGAGACGCACTTCGGATCACACACCTCTTGTACACCTGCATTGAAGCTGAGGTGAAATGGCCGCATTGTGGGCTGTGTGGATAGAAATTGTAATGTAGAGTTTGAGTTTGGGACAACAGATTACCAACCTAGGCTATTCTACATGCAGCCAGCCCTTTGCAAGCGAGTCGACGAATCAACATTCAGGAGACACATTCATCTCGTCAGGAAATAACCAAATGTCATTCGCTCATTGATACCATGATCTGGCTTCAGCGTCATCTACATGTAGACTGCTGAGGAACAGCCATATGTCACATGTGCAGGCAGCCAAATCCCGTCGCCGTGTGGTTCAGTCTCTACAAACGCGACCAGAAGATTCAGCCAAAGCTGATTGCGGAAATGTCGAGCATTCTACCATTTCGGACAACTTCCGAGCTATTTACTACTTATTTTGATAACTAATCTGGGGACAATCAACCAACAGGCACCACTTGATATGGTGGCTGGCCATAGAATCAAAACTAGCAGCCCAACAAAGAACTGGGGGGTATTTCGTCGCAATGGGGTAAGAGAAAGGAACGCAGGGGCAGGTGTTCTAGAATAATAGGAAATTATTGACAAGCAAGGGAGATTGGTCGGCTTGATCGTCCGTTAAGAAATCGAGTATGACCTGTCAAGTTTAACTTTCCTTAGCATGTAAGCCTTAACTTCTGACAGTTTTGCAAGAAAAGGACTTGCTTGGACATTCAGCTTTGGGAAACTGCGAGATTTGTCGACCAACTGAACAGACAAAGAAAATTTCATGTAAGCTTAGCAAACATTGACTGAGCAATCTGGCGTTGTATCTGGATAGATCAGTGGACGGAATGGGATGGGAACTATGATGTATCACATTCGACAAACGATTGATCCACCCACGGCATTTGAACCTTGCTTCAACCTTATCGGAGAAGGCTCAGGCCTCCTTGATTTGTTCAGACAAGGCTGTGAGGTCCAGCAAGGGCAAGCCGGTAGAAAGAAGTAAATTGCCCAGATTGACAGGGATTTCGATCCACATTCGGGCAAACACACCAACACTTGCATCATTTAGTACCTGTCAACCATGACACGCATCGATAAAGAACCGCTTACTATTTATGCTTTGCGCTCAGTTGTTCGATTCTCGTAGTGATCAGCATCAGATCATTCCCCCAAGTTATTGCCAGAGTTCCTAACCCCTCCAGATTGCGAAAAACGGCGCAATTCTGGTGCCAGATCGGCCACCCGCAAACTCGGCGGACAGGTCTATGGGACAAAGATGATGCTAGCGTGTCAATAATGTGATGTGTGAGCGACCGAATATTGAAACTTTCGGGCCCTGCAAAGCTTGATAGAGAAAGAGGAAGAATGTGACCGATCTGGCAGTGATGACTGCCGAGAATCCATCTGTCCAGGGAAACATTTAATATGCAGCACCGTTGCCATCGTCGAGATGGCTCTGGTGATTTCAAATAATTGCAGCCACCTTGCTCGTTCTTCAACGGTTGATTCACTCTGACCCTCGTTTCTTAACGTTTTAGCAGGACCTTCGGACAGACTGCCCGCCATGTCACTCGATCAGGTGTCCGGCAATGGCACTCCAGGCGACTTTCAACATCCAAACCAGAATCTGCGTCGGTCTATTATCATTGCGCTGTACTTTGCCTTCATCTTGTCCACGGCTGCTGTTGTCTTGCGCCTAGTGGCGAGAAAGATCAATGGGACGAGATTGTACCTCGATGATTATCTGATTCTCGTGGCCTTGGTATGATCGTTTATCCTAGAAATTGTCACCACATGCTGATTATCGCCAAGTTGTTCAAATATGGATGCTCAATAGGAGTGACCATTCGTGAGTTGTCCGCGCTCTTCTGCGAGCTCGACTACTGACAATTGCAGTCCTGTTCAATGGCTTAGGCTCGCATATAGACATGATTCCTGAGAAGAACCTGGAAGTTTACTATCAGGTAAGTACGCGAGTCGAATTTGAACAAGGACAAGTGCTGACCTGACCGGGCAGATCGGATGGTCCAACTCCTTCGTGTACACCGGATGTATCCTCTTCATCAAGCTCTCGATTCTCGCCTTATACAAACGGCTCTTCTCCGTTCCTCGCATGATAATCTTCGCCAATGCTATCGCGGCTTTTGTCATCCTCTGGGCTCTAGGTATATTTCTGGTCGGTGCCTTGATGTGCTTGCCGGTCGAGAAGTTCTGGAAGCCGTCGATGGAGGGATCGTGCATCGACTCGAACAGTTTCTATTACGGACAGCAGATTCCAAATATTTTGACGGACCTGATCATTCTCATCATGCCATTGAAGGTTGTTTGGGCTCTACCAATCTCAAAGACGCAGAGACTTTTGCTTTCCGGAGTCTTCATGGTTGGCGGACTGTAAGTGGCGTGTCCAGCCTTATTGTGCCGCGGTCACTTACCGTACACCAGGACATTGATTTTCGATATTGTACGATTGGTTGCTATGATCGAGTTCACGAAAGCTGGGCCCGATATCACCTGTGAGTAGTAATCTGCCCGCTGTCTTGCTCTTACATCTAACCATTCATTCCGCAGACAACCAAATTCCTGTTGTTGTCTGGACGTGCATTGAAGCGGCGGTAGGCATCACAGCGGCGTGTCTTCCCAACCTGAAGCCTCTATTCAAAGTTGCCCACCGTCAATTCTGGTCTCGGATCGGATCGCAGTCCAAGGAGGAGAAATCCAGAAGATCCCACGGGCTGTCCAATGCCACCACGCTTTACGCTTATGCTACGCAGACTCCGTACAGTCATCACACTGAATGCACTAAAGCATAGTCTTTAGTGTTCCTGTCTTTGTCCCTCTCGTCTTCCATTACGGTTTATTTCATTGCCGAGAAAAGCCATACTCGCCTTTCGTTCACTCCCCTTCTCTTCATTGATAAATACTTTCCCAATCATCATGTACAAACTATACCAAGTGGCTGTTTGATAAATACAGTTGAATTTCAAATATTATACATGTAAAAACAAAGGAATGCTCATTAATTCGCAGGGTGGGAGGCCCACGGCAGGATACCCGGCATGCCAATATCAACTCCGAACAAGCACTTTAAACAGTACCCGAGAATCCCCCGCTCTACTTTTTGCTTGAATGAGTTGTGCTAATATAACCCTATCACCTTCGTCATATTATGACCTACTCATGAAAACATGCATATCAATCCTATCCATGTTCCAAGGCCTACGTCATCCCGATGTCACCTCCGGCCCTTCCTATATCTTCCTATATATGCCAGAGGACAACAGCAATTTTGACCTTCCTCCATCTCTATCAATATTGCAAGTAAAGCAAACCCAAAATCGAATCACCATGACCGGAAAAAAGATCCTCATCATCCTCACCGACGCCAAATCCTTCCCCCTGAAGAAAACCTCCGGCCCCGACGCCGGCAAAACAGTCGAACAGCCATCCGGCTTCTTCCTCATGGAGCTCGCCAAACCTCTCGAGAAAATCCTCGCCGCCGGCTACGAAGTAACCTTCGCCTCACCTAAGGGCCTCGAACCCGCTCCGGACCCGCTCAGCGAATCCCTAGCCGCCTTCGCAGGCAACTTCTACGAACGCCGGCGCGAGAACGACCTCATCGACCGCATGAAGCGCGAGAACGGGTTCAGTCGCCCCAGACCGCTCGGCACCATTAGCGACGCGGAGCTGGATTCCTTCGCGGGGGTGTTCATCCCCGGGGGCCATGCGCCGCTGTCGGATTTAGGTGGCGATAAGGAGGTGGGTCGGGTGCTGCGGCATTTCCACGCAAAGAAAAAGCCCACCGCGTCGATTTGCCATGGTCCGATTGCGTTTCTGAGTACGAAGCAGGCGGGGGATGGGTCGTTTATCTACAAGGGGTATAAGATCACGTGCTGGAGTGATGCGGAGGAGAAGGTCATGGAGACTATGTTGGGTGGGGAGGTCAAGAAGGTGGAGTCATCTCTGCGCAATGAAGGTGCCGAGATGGTCGAAGGGCCCGGGGAGAAGGTTGGGAGTATCACTGTTGACCGTGAGTTGGTGACGGGGGGCAATCCTCTGGCGGCGAATGCGTTAGGAGATCAGTTTTTGAAGATGCTTAGTGTTCATTGAGTGTGTGCACGGGTACGTCCCGGTTGGGAGCCGAGTGTTTCAATTCAATGTCGAAACTGTGATAGCCCCTAGCTCTGAATATCTTGGAAGCAGACATGCATTGGAACGTAGCCATCCCTGTTTTCCATTTTGGTCACTCCTTATCTTATCCATATGTTATCTTATCACCTGCTTAACGATAAGCCGTTTTCGGACACCAAACATGTTTCCTCTTTTGGCGTTACAGCAGTGTCTTTTCATCGTAGATGGTACTACATGACCTAGACGTCATATAATTATTGAATTAGCTGCTAGTTTAAGGTAAAATAAATGACTTACAATTTGAAGGTATGCTGTCTCTGGTTTCAATCATAAAAGCTGTATATTTCTGTTCTAGGCTGACGGACGGGAACGAATGCGGAGGAATGCTGCTATTCACTTGGCAGGTCATGCAGATATCGCACTCAACCACTTCAATATCGAACTCCTATAAACATGAATTTTCCTGTTGTTGAGAGAGAAGAGAAAACATGCAAGCTGCGATTCGATTTCTTGAAGACGGAGTTTGGTATCGAAGAAAGTCACAATGCATTTCTCGATAGGCAGCTTGTTTCTATACCTGATCGCCTCGGCATCATGCACAGCAGCGTCTCCTCTATATATTCAGCGTTCTCGAAGAACACCCCTCACCACAAGCACTTCGAAACCGTCAGCATTCACAAATCCAGCTACCGACAAGGTCACAACACCACATGTCCTTGAACTTACCAAGATCAACAACAAGGGCAACGCCCGCAGCGCAGTCGAGCTCAACAGCCAAGTTAGAACTGGGTCTGCAAATCTAGTCTCCCTCGCTGAAGGAGTCGGGTTCGCAACATCAATCACAATCGGCAACCAGACATTCGAGGTGGTCATTGACACAGGGTCCAGCGACTTATGGGTCGTGCGAGACGGGTTCATATGCATAAACCCTGAGAGCAGGAGGGAGGTTGCACAGTCAGAGTGCGAATTCGGGCCCCCATACGCACCTAATACCACATTCCACGAAATCGTCGGCGAGTTCCTGGATATCCAGTACGCAGACGGGGAGATCCTCTCCGGTGTCATCGGTACCGAGAACGTAACATTAGCCGGCATCACGGTCAACCAGACGATCGGGGTAATGGATTACGCGGGCTGGTATGGCGACGGTGTCACGTCGGGCTTGATGGGTCTCGCGTATTCATCTCTGTGGGTTCATCGGCCCTATTCTTATAATTGTCCACTGATGGTGTGTACAGCGCGAACGCCTACACGACGGATTACAAGCAACCTAGCCTCTACAACCCAATTTTCGCAACCATGTACGAGCAGGGCCTCGTCGATCCCGTCTTCAGCATGGTCATGAATCGCAATGCTTCCAATGGCACAGCAGCCGGGTACCTGACTCTGGGTGGATTGCCGCCTATCGCCATCAAAGGGAATTTCAGTACCACGCCTATTCTGATCACGAATATCAAGGGTTATCCGAAGGATTATGATTTTTACACTGTCAATATTGATGGAGTGGCGCTAGGCAACAGGAGCTTGCCAGAGGCTGGCGGCGGGATTCAGTATCTTGTAAGGATGTACCGGGTAGTTCCTGGATTCGGACCAGGCTAATAATCACAGATCGACTCGGGCACGACGCTCAACTACTATCCAAACTTCGTCGCGGACGCTATCAACGCGGCTTTCATTCCCCCAGCGGTGTACAATGATTATGATGGGGCATATGTGGTGGATTGTAACGCGACAGCGCCAGTTCATGGTGTCACGATTGGGGGTTCGACATTCTATATCAATTCAACGGATATGATATTGCCAGGCGGAACGGATAATTCGGGAAACAAAACCTGCATTAGCGGGATCAATGCTGGGGGAGATGTCGGTCAGGGTATATTTGTCCTGGGAGGAACGTTTTTGAGGAATGTGGTGGCAGTGTTCGATGTCGGGGCTGCAGAAATGCGGTTTGCGGCGAGCGCATAAATCTTGGAAGAAGTGCAAATAGAATTATAGATATAGACTGTTTATAATCTGTTTAGTGTGATATATTGTTCAACAACGCCTCATATAATTGCTGATGAGGTTTCCTCATACCTATCGCTTCAATCGGTCTGGCACGAACAGAGATATATAGACCTTATCCCACATGTTGCACAGTAGCCGAGCCAATCTTAATCTCCTCACCCGTAGACTGCCTCTGCTTGATCTGTCGCTGTAGTTCCTCATCCTCATGCTGGATATACTTCAATGGCCGACCTGTTGAGATTGCATCCGGGTCTCCCGTTACGACTAGGGGCGGGTTGGAACGGTAGTATGCGTCGAGGTCCTCCAGAGTTCGGTTTGCTAGCGATTGTCAGCTTCTTTCGAATAGGTTACTATAAATTCCACTCACCGGTCTCCGGGTACAGATGGTATATAATCGGAAGAGAAGCCGCGTTGGTGATTGTCCACACGATCCAGAATCTCCAGCCAATGTTCTGTATCCCAATAGGTGTGATTTCGACAATGACAAAATTTGTAATCCTGTGTGCATCGTGAATATATAAACATATTGACCAGAAAGAGGATAGTAACATACCAGTTCGTCGCAGACGAGACAGCCGCACCCTTCGTCCGCATAGGAAGAGAATTGATCTCTGTCGGATACAGCCAAGGAACACCCAGCATGCCGATTCCAAACGCAATGTAATACAGAAAGAAAAATGCCACTGAAGCGGTACCATACTTTGGGTCGTTCTCCGCAAATCGAAGGAGGATAGTGATGATCAGGAAACAAGCAAACTGGCCAAAGGTCGACATCAGCATTAGGCCCCTTCGACCGAACCGCTCCACCATGATGACTGCTACACAGGCGAACACGAAGTAGGATGTCGCGTTGCAGGCACTGAGGAGTCGTGACATGCTGTTTGACAGGCCGACAGAGTTGATCAGCACCAGAGGAAGGTAGTAAGACATGATATTGATCCCTGTGCAATGTTAGCCAGTGCTCATCTAGTTGTAGGGAGACATACCTTGGAATTGCTGGAGAGCCTGCGTTCCCGCACCAAGAAGTATCCGCCGTAATGTCTTGGTGTCATTTGTCTTTTGGCGGCGTAGTAACAAATCTGTCCAGGAGACGGCATTTTCGCGCTCGTAGTTGATACTGTATTCGATTTCGTTGTACTGGGTGATGATGTACGGATCATCGACTGGCTTGGCCTCGATGCGGGAGATTACATCTAGAGCTTGCTCATTGTGACCGTGCGAGAGAAGCCATCTAAAATGCATTAGCTGTGGGCAGTGGGGTGAATTGAGAACAGCCAACCTTGGGGACTCAGGAAGCCATGGTACAGTCGCATAGAGGACAAAGATGAAGAAAAATTGCAGTGCGATGGGCAGCCTCCATGCGAGCGCACCACCTTTGAAAGAAAGCCCGTAGTTGATCCAATTGACCAGCGCAAAGCCAGAGACATTCAGTGCCATCTCCAGAATGACCAGCTTTCCTCGCCATTTGACAGTGGCAGTCTCAGTTTGCCATACGGGGGCTGTAGATGTGTTGATTCCGTTGCCAATACTATACATGTCAGCGCTTTGCGATTATAAGTAGGTCGAGAATAGTCTACTCACCCCAGAATAACCCGGCCGACGAACATCTGCGCCAAGCTGTAGGAACTGGCTTGAAGGATGGTCCCGACTGCCATTATGGTGGTTCCCAGGAGAATGGACTTCTTCCGACCGAGCCTTTCAGACACGATGAAAGCTAGAATCGAGCCGAGAAAGCAGCCGACGTCGTAGATGGCTGTGACAGTCGATAGTGCTTTCGTCTTGGTTGGCCCGACAAGGTCATGAACGACTAGGAAGTCCTCTGTGACGACAACCCCGCCTAAGAGACTTATTAGCCCAGTGGTAGTATGAACGGGCCTGTGTATATGTACTAAACACTCCCTGGTCATAGCCGAACAATGTCATGTCCGTAGCACAGGCAATCTGCTCAAGTCTTAGTATTGAATTGGTTTCGCATTCTCGATACTTACTGTGATCCAGAGGGTCAGCCATCCCCCAGTGAGCCCAAAGTAGGGCTTCTTGTCTTGCTTCGGAGTGAACATATTTTGCTGCGTTGAACTGCGGAAGAGTACGCTTGATAACCTCGATGATCATGTCGGCTGATGGATATGGCACTCTTATATACCACCACAGAAGGGACAAAGACAAGCGATCTGCACGACCGAGACCCACAGTGCAGGTTTCGCAGTGCGGATTTGGGGTAACATCCTGTGTCAGCATCTTAGCCGAACATGGACAATGGTAATATCTCTCAAGATGACTGCTGTGAAATGATCTAACCTTTTACAAGACAATACTGCGGCACAATTACAGTTTACAGGGGACTATAAGTAGCCATAATGCGTGCACCAATCTCAGGTCGCCCGTAGTGAAAGATCGAAATATACTAACTATAGAGCTTCTTGCCTCTACCTGGATTGCGTAACAGGTTTTGTTATGACTTTCTGGGGTGACACTACCAGCACTGATCAAGCCTTTTGAGAAGGATTCAACCACCCTGTGGCTGCCATTAACTATAACTCAAATACCGTGAGCTAACCCGATAGTATTACTCGTAGACATCATCTCCATCAAGGGAATATCCAGTTTCTGTCATTCGGAACAAGCCCGACATGTGGGGAACCCCAGAATTCCCTTCTCCAGGGTCCCCGCCGGAGATCACCCTGGGGTTGCCGGATCCGGAAGGTGAAGTGACAGATCCGGATCACAATTCAGGCTGAATTCCATATCCAACGGAGTACGGAGTACGGAGTACAATACTGTGTGGTAGTCGGAATAACTCCAGCGGTCTGCTGAGAGCATGCGTCATTACAATTGTGTGATTTACCGAGATCTCAGCTATCGTACGCGGGTAGATTGATAATGCTCCTTGGAAGTTGTTTGGACGATGAACATGTTTGATCTGGTTGAATCTCTACTTTACAAGCATTGACATCGGGAATACAATCATTAAATAGTCCGCTATATCACATACCAACCGCCTCGCCTGCAAATAAGCCCACTCATAAATCCTTTCACTCAAATCCCGACACCATCCCATCAAACCTGCCCAACTCCCACCCAAGCATTACAGCACCCACAAATTCCGTAACCCCCAGCGCCAAGAATTCCCAAAATCCCTCCTCACTCATGCGGCGCCCGCGCAGGAGGAGATTCACACCTAAAGCGGTGGTGAGAAACAGTCGAATCGGCACAGTGACGTGCAGCCACTGGTTTTCTTCAATGGGCATGTACGAGCTCAGGAAATACGGCAGCTGCAAGGCACATGCCGCGACACCGAAGAGGGCATTGGTGTCTGCAATTCGACTGGTAGAAGGGGCTGGCACGAGGACGTCGCGTCCAGTGAGGTGTTTCAAGGGCGAGGTGCGAAACAGGGAGATGTAGAGGCCCAGGCCTAGGACGGTGGTGCTTGTAAGTAGCACATGGGGTGGGAGGTTGACTGGGCGGAAAGTGAACATTGAGATGATGGTTGTAAAAACAAGCTGCAATTATCAGGTTATCTATGCAAGATGGTCATCGAAGGTGCTGAGCGAGTTTGTCGTGAGTTTATATGCAGATTGTACTGGGTGAGTCAGAGGAATACAAGGATCGGGATAAGTAGGTTGACCTTGTCACATGGTGGGACGCACTTCCGCAACGTCCCGTAGAGACCACTCATACACATCTCAGCAGGATATGACCGACATAACGCGTCTTCCTGTTCAAAGCCGTACCTTGAATCTCGATCACAATAGGGAGGAGGCCTATTCGGTGATATTGACGATTCAACACACGCCACGCCGGGCGGAGGGGACTATGCTAATGAGGAGAGGTAGTCTCATGCCGCTCTGAACCATGATTATAAATTTTTTTTCCTTCGCAGGTAATAGTCTTATACAGTTATCCGATCTTCACAGACGCAAGCCCTTCGCATATACAAAAGGCGCCAGAAATGGGCATGGCGCCGAGACCTTCCCGATTAGGAAGCCAGTCTCCTATTGGTTGGATTACCAATTTGAGGATACGGAGGTAGGTCATGTCAATTCAACATGACAATTGACTCGGATTTAGATCAGAATTCCGCTCATAGCATCGTCGTTGAGTCCGTAAACCCCGATGGTATGGGTGCAGATAACTCAGGGACAGAGCTATATAATCCAGCCGTTTCCTTGTGCAGAGATGAGAGCAAACAACAACTTCATTTACATACTGACCATCATCACTTATCACTACCAGACCTACACATCATGGCTTCTGCAGCTCAAACTCAACGCCGGAATCTCCCTCTTCTGGCTACCACCGAAACCTGCTCTGGTGGTACCTACATCGTGACTGGCGCCAACACGGGCCTAGGCTTCGAGGCAGCCAAGCACCTCGTCAGGCTCGAAGCTGCAAAGGTCATCCTCGCCGTACGTAACATCAGCGCAGGTGAGAAGGCTAAGAAGGATATCGAAGAGTCCACAGGAAGGATTGGTGTTGCTGAGGTCTGGCCGCTCGATCTGGCAAGCTATGACTCTGTCAAGGCATTTGCACGGAAGGCGACTGCAGAGCTCGATAGGATTGATGCTGTGATCGAAAATGCGGCTGTTGCAGTCTCAGAGCGCGTCCTCGCTGAAGGTCACAGCCTGTCTGTCACTGTCAATGTGCTCAGCACGTTCCTTCTTGCGGTGCTTATCTTGCCCAAGATGAGGGAAACTGCGGAGCGATATGGAATTGTACCCCATCTGACCCTCGTGACCAGTCGGGTTGGATTCGATGCTAAGGATGTCTGGGATAAAATCAAGGATGATCCGGTGAACAAGATGGATGGAGATGACGTTCCGCCGATGCGCACGTAAGTCTTCAGCAGACGCGTATAAATTTCTTTAGCTGGTGCTGAAGTCATGAATCAGATATCCACTTTCCAAGGTCTTGACAACCATGGCACTACGTCATCTTGCAACTCTGTTACCGGTGGATCGCACCGGAGTTGTGTTGAATCTGGTCTGTCCGGGACTTTGCAAGACTGACCTGAGCCGCAACGCACCAGCACAATTTCGGGAGGACCTCGCCAAGCGCCACGCAGAATATGGACGGACTGCTGAGGACGGCAGTCGCACGCTTCTTCACGGGGCTGTGGCAGGAAAGGAGAGTCATGGGTGCTTGCTTCATTCCTGTGAAATTGGAGAGTAAGTCGAGTATTCCCTCATGACCTGGGATGGCCGGTGCTGATAAAGATCTGTGTTCAGGAATGTAGTGCCAAGTTGGGTAACAGACGACGAAGGAAAGAAATGCCAACAACATAGCTGGGAAAGTATTGCCGAAGTGTTGGAGTCCATTGAGCCTGGATGTGTAGAAAGGATCTTAAATTGAGGAACCCGTCTGCAAGGTGGCTGTGCCTGAAATTTGAAAGTCAGTTTGTCGGTGATTAGTTTGTGTGAGATTGATGCCAGAGGGTCTTCCCAGCAGTATCGTGAACTGCGTTGACCCACGGGTATTTCGCAAGCATGTTCTGGACTTGTTCCCATGTTCTCAATTTCAGAGTATTGATAGTCTCCTTTGATTTCGCAATCCACGTAGGATGAGTCCCCAGCTGGGAGGATGACGCTGCTCCAATGTAAAGCATCCAGAGTAATATTTCCCGGACATCTAGTCCGTCATCTGCAAGATCTTGAGCGACATTGAGCAGTAAGT
Organism: Aspergillus oerlinghausenensis; assembly: GCA_014250555.1. Classification (NCBI taxonomy): domain Eukaryota; kingdom Fungi; phylum Ascomycota; class Eurotiomycetes; order Eurotiales; family Aspergillaceae; genus Aspergillus; species Aspergillus oerlinghausenensis. The sequence goes on from JAAKEQ010000089.1 coordinate 45,966, forward strand.
TAGAGAGAAGAGCGTTATGAGCAATACGATAATCTAGTCCCGGCAAGAATGTTACCAGAAACGCAGTGAGACCTAGATGGATTGCGTTCTCAATTGGGCATTTGGGACGACACCCACCGAGGGTGTACATATTCCCCAAGCGATAGCCAAGGACGAGCAGGTCGCTGTGAAAAACGCAGGACTTCAGCTTGGGACCCACTCCATTAGTGGCGTCATTGAGCATTGAAGCAAGGGATGTCACTTCAATGAAGATAAATTGAATATCGCGGCGCAAACTTTCTAGCAAAGGAGACCGGTAGGATTTGCTGGAACCCGCATGATTCTGTCGCTTGTCCCCGTAGAGTTCATTAATTATCCTGTTTTCGTTGATGGCGTCCTCCAGGCTAAATAGCGTCGATGAACCCAGTTGCAGAGCATACTCGAGATCAACACTACAATAGTCAGCATGGTCGCAGATGTCCAGTGCCGCTGAAGGGCATGCCGCAGCATTTTTTGAACAAGTATATGATGGCTCTTGGAAACCTGCAACAGCCCGCCTTGTAGCTGGACCATTCTTCTTAAAGCTTGAACATGTACAAATCCTCGTTGATATTCGTTCTGATGGCGCTCGTATTGAGCCATGTTTACTATAACTGCCATGGTCGTATCGCTGATCGCTTCCTGGCAGGATAGTCGTTGATTAATCAAACGAAACGTGTGGGATATGTGACTCATGGCTTGCAGTATACCATCTTGCCTGGTGACGAGGCCGTTAAGGCACAGTATGGAGATTGCCACGGCGCAATGAAAGCCTGCCGAGGAGAGGTGAGCCTGAGTTCTTACCATGTGGTGTCATTCGACCTTCTGAACTCACAAGCTTGATCGATAAATATATACCGCACAAACATCGACGAGGCCTCACTCGTAGAGTCAATGGCTTTGCTCAGTTGAGGCGCGTATCGTGTGGCGCTTAGGAATCCAATGACTGCATGTAAAAAAACAGGTCAGCAGCAGAGGCTATGACAACCTTGAGTGAAGGAGATGACCATGCCTCTTTTCACAAGCGCCTTCGATTCCCCAGACAGTGGCACTGGAAAGACCAGTCCATCGTCTATCGGCCGTTCAATCTGGGGACTTTCTTTCATCGGACAAGGCCCCTTCCTTATTATGCCAGGGAGGCCAAATGAAGATATAGTCGTTGTTGACGCGTGTTTTCTCGATGATCGCACGATTGTTTTGCCTTTATTCTTTCCCGTGGCCGCATGGCGACGGATCTGCTTTCGAGCGGTTTGATCGATGCTGAATTTGTTGTCAATAAACTGAAAGGACATCCTGATCGTCCAGGATACAATATAGCAATACAGCGTACTTTGAGCAATGAAGAAGGAGTGGTAAGAGATCGAATGATGGTTTGGTGATTTTCTGTCCTGGTGAGATTGAGCTGTCGGAGTTAACGGAGCTAATCACCAGAGGCGTGTCCTTTCAGGTTACGCACGACTCCTGAAATTTCGTTTGTTTTGTCGCCCAGAAAGTCACAGGGCTTGTCTTAAATTGACGCTGCCTCATAGAAAACCGGAGTGAGGGTGGCTATCTGGGTCTGGGAGTACACTCGCCATCGATAACTATGGCTTCCTTGTTGCGTCGAGTGCTGAGTAGCCTCGGCAACGTGGCTACAACTAACCATCTACCAAGTCTCCAATTGGCTTCTTTGAACTTATATGTGAGACTCGTGAAGGATGGGTTGAGTCCATGTCATGCCGATGGCGCCACCAGTAATGATGTCCGATCGCCAGCTAGGACAATCGGTCCTCGTATAGCCTGTCTCTAATGCAACCTCATTCCTACCTTATGACTCATACGAAGTATATAACTATAAGTCATACATACCTCCTCAGCAGATGATGCGAAAATCCTGCTATTTGGAGCCCACCGCAGCAATGAGTAACATCGTCCTTATCCCCCAGGAGTTTCCCACACTAAAAGAAAGGGACAAAATCGTCGACCTGTACAAACATCTCCGCTTAGCAGGCCTCAAACAAGACCCAAAGGCCTTTTCAGCGACGTACGAGACAGAAGCAGCGTTTCCCTACGAAAAGTGGCTGGCCCGGATTCAGAACCCGCAGGCACGAACCTTTATCGCGCTGGACGAGGGTGAGGCCGTCCCTTCATTGGGCGATGCGTTGAAGGCCCTTTTGTCGAGAGAATGGCTGGGAACTGTGACTATCGTAGGACCGAGACTTGCGTTCAGCAGTGAAATTGATCTCAACGCGCCGTGGAGGGTATTTACGGAAGGCGATCGGTATACGACGCCACAAGCGGATGACAGAAACGTCGTCGCCGTGTATATGATTGCCGGCATGGTTGTGCTTCCAGCGTCAAGAGGAAGGGGCAATGGTCGTCGACTTGTTGAAGAGGCGGCCAGATATACCCGAGGCGCTTCTCCAGCTACAGAGCGAACCCTACTGGTCCTACTGGTCGAAGCAGACAACGAACCTGCAAGGAAACTCTACGAAAGATGCGGGTTTCAGGAGTCCAACGAGGAAGTGGCATTGGGTGGACAACAGACAGTCGGGATGATATTAGACTGGAAAGGAATGCAATAGAGTGCGAATCGAGCCCCGATGGTCAAAACATGGGCCATACTTAAGCAAGACCGAGGTCGTTCAACCGGTCGAAGGGGCGTATGTTTATACCACCGGCCAACTGCTTGGAGTAAATGCATGGCAACTTCTGAACATTACAAGTTGCCATCGAACAAGATCGGCTCCCTGCCGAGCGCAAAGCGTCATTATCGCTGGATCATGTTTGGCTAAGTCCTAATATGGACGATACCTATGGAAGCTTGCCAGCTATAGGCGCATCTGATTCTTGCAACCTTCAATTTATTTCTATTCAATTTGTATTAGAGCAATAACGATATTATTATACACCATTCCTACCGCAAAAGCGACCGGAAGATGCTTGTCTGTCAACGCGACTGAGATGGCGCAGGCGGAGATTGAGAGGAAAGGGAGACTGCATCAGATCGTTTTGTGAGACATGACGGTTCATTTATTTCGATACCCTTGCCTACTAATTCTACATCAACTGTGGTCATCATTTGGTTCTGGTGTCTGACCCGCTTCGTCCCCTGTAAGCCCTAGTGGATTATTGTGGTTGCCTGTCCTAGACTGGCTTACCCAACCCACCAATCCACACCCAACCCACCCAAACCACGCTATAGGTGGATAAGGGTTGGCCCTAATCTAACCTATATAGGTGTAGGTAGTCTATACCTAACCTATATAGTATAGATAAACTATATAGGTTTATATAACTAGTAGAATTAAGTAGGTATATAGATTCTATAATTTATCTAATCTACCTAATTAACCTACTTTATGATATATATTAGACTTTAAAGATAAAAGTCTAATAGTATAAAACTAAGAATTATTTATAATTATAATATTTAGATATATAGTTTTTATATATAAAGAATCTAATATTAAGAGATTTAAATACATAATATAATTATATAATTCTAAACTTGATTTTAGAGACTAGCTACCTTATAATAGTCTAGATATATAGTATTATAAAGAGAATATATAGAAGCTAAAGGATATAGCTTAATAAATCTTATAGACCTAGCTAGCTATATAGCCTTTATAGCCTCTATAGACTTTATAGGCTTTATAGTCTTTACAGGCTTTACTAGCTTTACTAGCTTTACTAGCCTAGTAGGCTTAGCAGGCTTAGCAGGCTTAGCAGGCTTAGTAGGCTTAGTAGACTTAGTAGGCTTAGCAGGCTCTAAGGGTTGAGGGATATTAGGCTTAGAGGGTTAAGGGATATTAGGCTTAGAGGGTTAAGGGATATTAGGCTTAGAGGGTTAAGGGATATTAGGCTTAGAGGGTTAAGAGATATTAGGCTTAGAGGGTTAAGAGATATTAGGCTTAGAGGGTTAAGAGATATTAGACTTAGAGGATTAAGGGATATTAGGCTTAGAGGATTAAGGGGTATTAGGCTTAGAGAGTTAAGGGATAATAATAGACCTAGTAAAATTAATATCTATATTATTAAAAAAGATAAAAATATTATTAAAAAGATCTAAGTCCTTATCTTTATTAATATATATTTTACTTATTATATTATCTACCTTACTAACTAACTATTTATAGTAGTAAAGTAGATTTTATTTTTAAAGTAGTTTCTTAGACTCTAAGATATTATATAACTTAATATAGTCTTAGGTAATTATAAACCTATTAGTATATATCTAGATTATAATTAACTTAATAGTTACTATATATAGTTAAGTATAGTAGTAGTAGTAAATATCTTAAATATTATTAAAAAATTATTTAATACTAACTTTATTAAAAGGAATAGCTAGAAAGTCTAATATTATATAACTTAATATTAGAAATTATCTAGTATTTTATTATTATTAATCTAGGATATTTAAGTTCTCTAGAACTTCTATACCTAATCTCTTAATATTAGATTTAGTAATAATAAGCTAAGAAGATTATATTTTCTTAAAGATAGATCTCTAACTCTAGATAGCTTTAACCTAATTATAATAATTATTTTTATTATTATTTCTAGATCTTAAAGATAGTCTATTATAGGCTATCCTTTTACTTTTACTAGATAAAAAAAATAGTTTTATTAGGATATAGAAAGCTATAGTAATAAAAAAGTTCCTTAAATATTATTAAATATCTCTTATATTAGTTAATATACCCCTCTATCTAAAAGCTCTTCTAAAAGATAGATAGCTTCTAAGATAGATTTAAAATTATTATAATAATATATATATACTCTTCTTTCTAATAAGTAGTACTATAGTACTTTTTTAACTTATTAGAGACTACTTATAGTATCTTAATAAGATATCTTTTCTAATAAGTCCTCTTCTTCTCTAGCCTTTTACTTATATTTTTTAGATAAGTAAATAAGATATTATAAACTATATATATATTATATATACTTAGTCCTAATATTAAAAGGTTTATTATAAAGGTATAAAATAGATAGAGAAGTTTAATAAGATATTAAATATACTTCTACTTAATATCTAAGAGATAAAGATATTTAATAATCTTATTCTAAAAGTTTATAAAAATATTTATCTTTTTCTTTAGTTTTAGTATATAATATAGTATTAAGTATATTAAATTCTATTATATCTTATAGTCTTATAGGAGAAGGTAGGTTTAAGATTATTAATCCTTATTAGTTTAGATTTAAATAAACTTCTTATAGTATTAAGGACTTATATTTATAAACTTAATAATTTTCTAAATTTATTAAAAAAAGATTATTAGAAATCTAATAATAAGAGATTTATAGATATTAAACCTTCTTAAGAGATTATTTTAAGTTAGGTAGGCTATAAAGCTACTAATTATTCTTTAACTACTTTATAATCTAATTATCTTCTAATTTAATATTTAATTAAGTTAGAAAAGCTTTTATAGTAAGCTAAAGGATATAAGCTAGGTAGGATATATATTAGATCTTTTTAATTCTTTATCTTATTAAATAAGAAGTTAACTAGAGTATACTTATAAGTTATAAATTAAAAGTTATCTATTAAAAAGCTAGTAGTTCTAGCCCTTTTATAAATTTAGTTAATAATTTCTTAAGTTTAGCTAGTAATACTTTTATTATCTTCTTATTATTACTTATATTATTAGTAGTAATAATAAGTATATAAGATTATAGACTATAAATAAAAAGAATATTTATAATTATTTTAGTAAGATACTCTCCTATATAGGCTGGCCGTTGGGAAGGGAAGGGAAGGGAATGGGAAATCCTACTCTGGGTTCCCCTCCTATTTTAGGCTTAGATATGGGAATCCTATCCTAAAATCTTTATTCTGCAGGAGTCCCTAAAGATTAGGGATAGGAAGGGAATCTTCTTCCCTTCCTATTTTCCCTATTACTAGGAATTCCCTTCCTATTAAAAATAAATA